>CXYZ01006864.1:2125508-2136753 GCA_900006705.1 Sonneratia caseolaris
GGGGGGGGAGGTGGGGGGGGTGGGGTTGTGGTAGTGGTGGCGTTGGCGAAGGGGAATTAGGGGAAAAGACCCCAAAGCCCGAATACATTCTGTCGGTACCGAGTCATTCACCCTACATATCGAACTTGTTTAACAAACATATAGAAACAGATGGAGGACAGAACTTACGGGCTGAGATCTTGATGAGGCAGGTGCAGACGGTGAATGGCCCGAAACTCTCTCGGCTCGGGCCTGTTCGGCTTGAACAGCTTTAAGGGTGAAACCGATCCCCGATCTTTTCAGTCTGGGGGTTGTCCGATTGAAGCAAATCCTTGACTTCCTCAAGAAAGCATCATCGTTCCGCCTAGAACTGCAGAACCCAAGAACCCTGTATGCAAAATCTGTCCTCACAGCCTTCGCCTGTGAACTCCCGATCACAGAGACCTCCATCTTTTCCCTTCGACAACGAGCAACACTCGAGCTTGGCAGCAAATTCAGATAAAAGAATCGCCTTTTCACTTGAAATAGAATCGAGAATCCGGACAATCGTATCACAAGCCACAGAATCAACAGAAAATTGGATATGGGTCTTCCAATTCAGGCACGAAAATAATGAGATTACGCAATAAAGACGAATGGACAGTTGGAAATGTTGGATGGTTTGAAAGGAAAGTAGGTCGTATGGATTGAGAGATTCAAAGTGGAAAGCGTGATTTATAAAAAAAAAAAACAGGTAGAGAGAGAGAGAGAGAGGTCTAAAAAGGAGACTACGCGCTTTTCGGTGGGTCCGGTTTGCAGGGGATTTACATTTAACATGGTTAGCCAAAAATCCCTGCCGCGTGGCGCTTTGTAAGCGTGCCAAATTTCAGCCTAAAATTTTTTTATACCGGACAATATTTTCAAAAAAATATTTAATAATTAATTATTTAAAAAACAAAATTAAATACCTCAACAAAATACCAATCTTAACCATTTTTTTAAATTCAACGGGAATTTTTGTGTATGCCCCTATTAAATAATTTTATAATTTTCTATGATATGTTAATTTTATTGATGTAATTAATAATACTTTATATAGTACCGACATGTCATTGTATCACGTAGGATAATGTAACGAAAAAAATGAATGCCATTCCAAATTTGACTATCGGCATATAATTGATGTATGATTAATATAAGTTCATGCTAAATTAAAATATTTACAAAAAAACATTAATGAGGACAATAAGTACAACAACAAGTGTGAACTAAGAAAATAACTTGGAAATATCTGGTGTTATACTTATGCATTGAATATGTCAATTCAAAATAATTAAAAGTAATTCTTATAGAATATATTATGAATATCATGTACGGTGAGATTTTAACCGGGGATAATAAAATTTTAGAGCAACCGTGGTTATACGTTAATCTCTCTTTTTTTTCTAGTTTGACAACATAATTGTGTGCTCTCTCCTGAACAGACTTGACAGCACACGAGCATTAAGTATTATATAATATAAATTATTATTATATAAAACAGTGCAATCCAATTTGTTATTCTCTTTTTCTGGGTACCGGGAGATAAGGTCAACAATTCCGTGTTCACTTTTGCTGACCAATGCGATGATTCATTGGATTGAAAAGGCGCGCAAATTGTCTCGCTACCGCATCAGCTTTGTCTTTCGCCCACGCTCAATTCTCATCCACATTTCAAAACCTGTAGTTCTCTGGGAAGTTTACCCGTTCATGGGTTTAACCAGGTCCAATAGGCCCACACAGAAATTAATGCTCCGGTTCAAGTTTGAACTGTGACGGTAACTATCTCACGGTGATCAAACGGTTGCTTGCTCCCGATGTCTGACCACCAGACCCGCACGCGAGTCATGGGAAACGTGGGATTTAATAATAATAATAATATAAAAAAAGCTTCCAAGATATGATTAGACCCACAAAAAATAAGATTCATATTTATTTTTAAAAGAAACTCAAGATTTTGGCCTATTCTCTTGTTGGGAAAACTGTCCATCGTGTTAGGGATTGGTCCGCCACGTGGCAAATTCTTACGGGCTGGTTCCTGGGTGCTGAGTCAGCAGTCTCTGGATTTGAGATTCTGTGGCCACTCGATTTGCCCGGTCCCAGCCCCACAAAGAAAAGAACTTCTACCGGCCCGCTGTGTCATCTCTTGCCCTTCGACTTATGGAAAGGAAGCTTTCGGTGTCTCTTTCAATTTCCCCTTCTACCAGATTTCGGTATTGCAATATCCATAGTGTGTTCGGGACTGTCTTAGTTTTTTCTACAGACATATGGATAGAATGGTTTAATATTTCCGTATTAAGTAATTATTGTAATCCCTCTTAACATATTAGAACTTATCTATTTTAACTGTGTATGCATGTATATAGGGCTTAATTCTCTCTGCCCTTTGAGTCATAAATACATATTCATTTAAATAGTTTAATATTATTGTATTTTTTTATACCGTGTAAATTGAAAAAGAAATATAACTAGGTTTAAAATGGAATAAGGAGAGGAATGATGGAGATAGTGAGTTTCCATTAGGTCAATATTAGTGAATCTTCTAAATATATACCCGCATAATATCACTGTATTAATTTTCATGTTTCATAAAAATCCACGGGAGGTCGTGTTCCTGATAGATTGAGGAAGACAACGTAATGCAATCATCCATTCATGGCCAGAAGTAAACATGCTCTCTGATTAGGTGCAAGGCTCTAATCAACAAGGCAACGACACGCATGGCGCGACCATAGATGGGCAATCATCAACACGGTTAAGAAAATTCATCAGCCTAAGAATTTATTCTAGTGCATTATATGATATTTAGAAATTCAATAATTTTATATTAATACATATTGAATCCGATCAATTCATTTAGAGATACAACTTTTACGATCATGAATTTTCTACATTCATATCACATGAATTATAGTTATTTAAAGAAAAGTGTAATCATACCCATAGTTTTAAAAACTGGACCGGGCCGGCTGATTCAACCAGTTCAACTGAGAATCGGCCACTCACTTAGTTTGGTTCCTATAAAAAAAATCAAATTGCACATTTAAAGAGAAAAATTTCAATTGAACCGACTGGTTTTTGGTCTGATCAATGCATTTTAATTGAACTTATGATAAAATCAGTCGACTTAAAATTAAAAAAATAAAAACATATTATAATATATCTATTTTATTTACTAGATTTATATTTATATTTTATATTAAATAACAGTTCGATATAATGATTATATTAATAATTTTTATTATAAATCATATTTAAATTATGATATTATATTATTAATATTATTTATTAAACATACGGTTTAATCCATTAAACCCCTATCTGACTCATGAATCTATGCCTACACTGGTTCTTGGTTCGGTTCGATTTTAAAAATTATGATCATATTGATAGACCCATATTAATATTGGTATTAAAATGTAGTTATCAAGGAGTCTAATAGCTTTGGATCATGCGCGGAACATATAGCACTGGGAATCATTGCCTCTGCACCACCATTTTTCGATGATCGGTAGCTGAGCACACGCACCATGTGGATGAATATCATCAGTTGGCATTTGTAGCCAAAGTTGTATGATTGCCGTAGATTTTATTGATGTGAATCGCGCCAATTTCTTCCGTTTCGAGCTACACCACATATGTTTTTCGTGAAGAGGCAGTCACCCATCTTAGAGGGGGGAATTTTATGAAGAAAATTTTCATATAATTTATCCATAAAATAATATAACTTCTCCAGTCAAATAATAAAAATTTATACTTAAAATCTTATAAATTTTTTTTTTTATAAATAAGATCTAAAAATTAAAAAAAAAACCTTATCCATCCTTATATGTTCAAGTTTATTATATCCTTAAATTTAAACCATAAAATATTATTAAACATTAGATGTCGCGTACAAGCGGTTGTTTATTAATGTTTAGCTGGCGAGAATCATGATGGGCCAACACATCAACAACCAAGCACTACGGCATCAAGATGCGGGGATTTTTGCTACAGCGTCGGGCCATGATGCCATATTTTTTATTATATTAGTATATTCTGTCCATGTGAAAAATTATTATATTAGGTAATAATGGTTATATTAGTGAATAATTATTACACTAATATGATTATAAAAAAGAGTGATAAATATGATTCAAGTATACAATAAGATTAAATATATAAGATATTTTGAAATTTATATAATTTACTTGTAGAGATGGGATAATTATAAGATAAATTTATATGACTTTTAGTATAATTTTACCGTGTAAAATGGGGGCATTAAAGAAGATCAGTAGGGAAACTAGAAAGTATCGTGTATTCTATTTATATGAATCTATATCTGTTTGTTCATCATATTACGTCATTTTGTCCCTCAAAGTTTACGATGCGTTATTTTTCATCTGCCGTGTTTCAGATACCGCTCCTTATACTATTTCTCCATGTCTATCCCAATATATTTACTTTTTTTTCAAATTAAAAAAAGGGTATTTTTAAGGCACAGAGCATATTTGACAATTCCTCAGCCGCTCATCACCGACAACGTGAAAACCCATCGGTATCGTGCAATCGTTAGAATTCTAATTTACATGAGTGATTTAATGTAAGATAAATAGATCACATATTAGTCCTTGTCAAGAACCATCGTACGCCTTTCCTTCATTCTTCCTGACTTTCATGGCAGATGAATATATCTTTCATTCTTCTCGCACTGGTCCTCTCCATCTCCGCTCTTCTCGTTCTCTATGGGCTGTCAATATACTTAACTATTGGAGTATTGATTCTAGTTATACCGCTCTAATTTGAGTTCTTCACAAGTTCTTAATCTCCACTGCCTCAAAATAATCCAAACTCGACTGAAATGGTAGAATTTGAATTTTGAATATGATGACTCAATCTTTATATATATATATATATATATTCCATTTCAAATTATTATACTTTTTACATAATATCCAACTATCCAAGGTATAATACTTTTTTGTTAATGTTCTTATGAAACAACGGCATGATAATCTAACAATGAAATGAAGCTCATGCTCACATGGATTTGTTGTTCCGCACGTTCTCAGAATCGACGGTCGTTCCAACAAATCCCATAGGTGAATAAATCAACCAAACTCAGACGTGGTGTTATGTCATTATCATTCTCATGATGATTATGATACAGGACCAACCAGATATCTGCATTAAATATTGGTGAATCTTCGTGACTTACGGCTTGATAAGCAACACACCAAAGGGGCAACGTTCGTGTGAGGCTGGTCCTTGTTAAGAACTTTATAGTTTATTCCAAGTACGGAGCGCCTATTCTTCAATCGATTTCAGTTTGGATGCAGAAGTCCAGTGGCTGAGATGCGAATCCGACACAACTTTAACTACCTGTGATCCATGTGGGTCTAAAGCCGAAGGGAATCACTCGATTTTTTTTATTTCTTGCTAATAATTTCGTCCTAAGTTGAGAAAACTATCGTTAGGATATACTGTGGACGTAATAGAGTGATTTGACACTCATCATCCTAATAAGAATACTCGAATTCAATTCTCACCTGCGCCAGGAAACTCTTAAACCCTTTAAATATATCCACCTGAAATTATTCAAATTAGTTAGACAAAATTTCACTAATAAAAATAAAGCCGCCGTAAGGGGAAAAGGATAACTGCCCAGGTGCCGATGGGATGCCTCCGATCACTATCACCACGGCCGCGGACCGGGGCCCCCGGGGAGGTCCACCAGGCGGGCCGAATCCAGGTCCGGGTGGAGGGGGAGCGGGCGGGCCGAAACAAGGCCGAGGTGGAGGCGGAGGTTGAGGAAAAGGGTCGAAGGGAGGTCCGGACGGCCCAGGAGGACCGGGTGGAGGTGGCGGCGGCCCGGCCGGCCCCCCAAAACAGTCGTTGATCAACCAGCAGCAGCAGACGATGGACAAGCTGCAGAGAGACGAGAAAAGGAGAAGAAAAAGATTCACTTCAAGCACGCTTCTTATAAGTGGGGAGAAGAAAGATGGAATCATGAGAACCGAGATACGAAATCTTGGTTCCCGGACGGAAAAAAAACATCTTACTGCGCCGAATGCTCTCACCAGGAAGAAATGGTGGCACAGAGGCCATCGAGGAGTCCGCAGAACAGACCCGGTGGTGGGCCAGGGCCAGGGCCAGGACCAGGAGGGCTCATTCAGGGAGATTGAGGAACGGTGGAGTAACTAAGAGCAAGACGCCACAACCAACCAGCTCCTTCCTCCTCCTCCTCCTCCTCCAGGCGGCAGAGCTGAGAATGAGACAACTGAGAGTTTTTTGTGATTTTTATAATGGCTTTACAACAGACTGCTACTAAGTGGAAGTGGTGACACGCAAGTGCCATGGAATTACAGACATCTCTGTCTGTCTGTCCCTCTCTCTCTCTCTCTCTCTCTCTCTAACTGTCCGTCTTTCTCTGTGCTTCCTATTCAACGGCTCTTCTCCGGGCCATCTAACCTTCCACCATCACTTTTTTTCTAATTGAACTTTTCCAATGGGCTCGCTTGTTTCGACTCTTTGCTTTGTAACGACCGTCAATCCACTTTCCACTTCAAGTTTTGGTTTGGGCTTTCGATCAGTTGATATGGTAGCCTTCGATTAGAGGAAGACAGAAGATTGAGACTAATTTCAAAGGTCGCTCATGTTGGGCGAGCTTTATTACAACTTTATATATCACTGATAACAATGGAAACAAGATAGAGCCTACTGCATAACATATATATATATATATATATATCTAAATACGCATACGAATTCGTATACTTATATGTATGCTTTTATAGTTACAACTCTGCTACCAGAGCATGTGAAGCCCAGCTACTGGACTCTTCACCACTTGAGCTCGGCGGGGAAATACTGCATGCAGTCAATTGATTAATTACGAACAAAAATCAGAAATCAGACCAACTTTGCTTAATTTCTTAGTAACTTAATCAATCAATTAATTTAAAGCAGTCTCCTACAAGCTCATATGCTAATCCAGCCAAACAAAACAGAGAGAGCAGCAACTCGAATCAAAGCAGAAGCAAATTTCTGGACTGGGGACAGAACAAAATGATTTAATAAAAAATTAGATAAAAATTGATGAATTTTATATAATATGTTGCAATTTCGCTCGTGCCCCCTAAGTCTTCTTTGTCATGTCACCTCAGGCGTTAGTACATATGTACCTAAATATTTCGTGTGTAAATATCATACAACGATTGATATATATATATATATATATATACACACACACATTTTTTTTGGGTTACTTCTAATTTTTAGGGTTTTTCAAAATGTTAAACTTATACATTTCTACTATTTGGGGCTTCTTTTTTTTTTTATCATCATTTACAATTTTAAATTTCAAATTTATACATATATCATTATTGGGATGAATTTCGCAAAACATCTCATTAGTATGGACAGTTTATGATACATATAGAATATTTTATGGGAAGAGAGGGGACAGAGAAGATTAAATTTATTTATTTTCCTTAAAATGAAAGTAACCATGTAAATAATTTTTTAAAATTGGATGGGGCCGACCTGCTCAACTAGTCTGATCGAGAACGGGCCACTTAACTAGTTCAGTTTTCAGAATTAACTCAATTGTATTACAATACAATCGACTCCAATTAAACTAGCTGATTCTTAGTCGAACCAGCTAATCCAATTGCACTAATAAAAAAATCAGTAAACTTATAATTTTAAAATATAAAATATATTATAATACATTTATTTTATTTTACTATAGTTATATTTATATTTTTTATTAAACTTGCGTTAATAAAATTGTTATATTAATAATTTTTCATATAAATTATTACTAAATTATGATATTATATTACTTTTTATAATATTATTTTTTAAATATGCATTTCAATTTATTGAATTTCCAGTTTGATCCACGAACCTATAAATATATATCTTGATTGGTTCTCAATTCGGTCCGATTTTAAAAATTATGTTTATATGTAATGATAAAATTAATCAAGTGTTCTTTCTAGTTGGCAATATTCTATTGGTATTTCCTTACCGAGCATATTGCTGAATTCGTGAGGCATGAGTAGCCAAGATGTTCTCCCATTTTAGAGTTCCTCGTTGAATTTGTCCCGGCACATCATTAGTCTTTTAATGGGGGTCCACTTAAGCATGAAATTGAGCCTTCTTATGTGGAGTTGACAATTACTAATAGAGTTTATTACTTAATATATCAACCCGACTAAAAAATAGTGTGGTTTTGGAGCCTAAATCTTGAGTGACATTGACTTGTTAAACCAACCATACAAGGGCTTATGTGGTGCTAAGGTAATAGGGCCGATATTGAGTGTTATTTATTTAATTTGTTTAATATGTTCATAGTTAAATATGAAAGAGGAATGCTATATAATAGTTGTACTAGATTATCACTATTGCTATATTCCTTTCTATATGTAAAAATAATATGAGTAAAAAATAAATTAATTGGAGTATAATAAATTATCAATATGTAAATGAAAAAAAGATAATTGTCTACTAGTAAAATTTGGTTGATATTCAACCTTTTGTGCACATGAGGGTTTAGTTGGATACATACATCACATGTTTCACCTTCTTTCAATCAAACGTCATATATTTTGCTTAGACCGGCCAACATGCCACCATCTTGATTGAATAAAAAATTTTAACACTACTTGCATTAAATAAAATATTTATTTTTTTAAAAAATAAATTTAATATTTCAAAAATACATATTTGATATAATTTACATATTAATATAAATTTTGTATTAATTTAAAATAATTAATCATTTTTCTATTTTTTACAACTTTTTTCTTTATTATAAATAATATTTTCTTACTTTCCGTCTTGCTCGGACATAGCTAAAGATGGTTGGATGTAGCTAGAAGGTTGAAAAGGGAAGATGCAAGTTCAAAAGGGTACAGAGAGTCGATTGACCGGGAAACAACTCAACAAACTTACGGACACCCAAGGACTATTCCAGACACAAGTACATTCACAAGACAGTTTCCAAACAGTGATGGTTGAATTTTCTGTTATAGATGAGGTTTATGATTTCAGAAAGGATGGGGGAAAAGATACAAGTAGAGAGGTATAAATAATTGCTTTGATAAGAATGAAGTTATAGATTGCTTCTTGCATCCAACATTCTTCCTGCGTCTTGATCATCTGTGCATATGTCACATGAGAAAGAGGGAATCATTCAACTTATTCAACGACAAATTGAGAAAACGTGAAGTCTAAGTGAACCCCGTCAAAACCCAGAACACCGTCTCCATATCTTCTCCTGTTTCATTGATTCCATACGCTTCCTCTCGTGTTCCTTCTTTCGCAAATTTCTATATAAGGGTGAGTACTGAAGGAAAATCTTGTCGAGAAGAAGATATGGGGAAGGTGTGCTGCAAATCATCCGATGGCGTTGACTTGAAAGCGGTCCTTGTTACAGTTGTCGTTGTTCTGCTCCTGCTTGCTGCTTGTGTGCCCAGGAGACGAGTTGTCTACCTCCACCGCTACTGCTGATGGGATCAACATGGATAAGTCCCTAGCTCGAGGTCCGATCGGTGTCTACCACGAAGCTTGTTCGGTCATGCTGCAGCTCGGTTCAGTTCTCTCTTTTGCCGCTCTCGGCAGAAGAATTTTGCTGTGCCTGTGAAGGCTTTGAAGTAGAATCTGGAGGTCTGGTCATTCTGTGCGTGCTTAAATTGTTACCTTGCTTTTCCATTTGGTTTTCGGTCTTCTTGCTGTGTGATGATTAAGTCCTGTGAGAACCCCGGATGCCGCAGGACGGTATTATATGTGAACTGCGCGACTAGGATGAGTAATCGGATTGTTTGTCCCCTGTTGTGATTGCGGAGCCCCTCAGTGCGATTGAGTCCGTTGCCTCGTATTTCGTCTCCCAGAATCAAATTATCGATTCTACGTGCCATTTGGAAGAACATCTTTCTTAGAAGATGATAGAATTCTAATGAATATGACCGCTTCTGTTGCAAGTATGAACAACATGACCACCATATACAAAGACTTACCGAGCTCGAGTAGCCGAATCCCACAGATTTCAATTTCGGGCAACCACCTCCGCCGAGGCTCCATGCACGGCAACATATACAAAAGCCAGACAAATGAGCAGTGAAAACCGAGTTCGGCTGATTCTGATTTGAGCTGGCAAGTAAATGTGAGAATCCTGTTTACAGAATCAGCCTTTTAAATCCCGGCCCACGATCTAAACTCCGACCAAATCAACTATCATAAATGAATTGAGATCATTCGACATTTCTTTTTCATAGTAATGTGATTTAAGTTTTGTGAATTGAAAAATTTTGTGTTAATATAATTGTATTAAATAGTTAATATATTGAAAAAAAAAACTAGCCCAATCTCGGCCTCCATAACAACAAGGGTTACTTTAGGTTTGGATGCCTCAACTTATTGCTTACATAGTTGATAAAAATATTTTGTTAATATAAAACTTTACAAAAATTTTAAAATATAATTTCGTGATAAATTTTCTTTATAATATATTACACTTTAGTACATTCCGTTAGTTTTTTACTGACGCCGTTAATTTTTTTATAACATGAATGACTTATGTGGCGTTCTTTAATTATATGACTTCATGCTTAAAATGTGCAAATTATCACGTACCACATGACGGAATGTAGTATTTGTTTGTTTATTTTTCTCAACACATCTCTCTCTTTCTCTTTCTCTCTAGGCTCTCTATCCCTCTCTCTCTCCTCTTTGTGCCTCTCTCTCTCTCTCTCTCCCTCTCTCTTTCTCTCTCTCTGTTGCTCATGCTCTCTTTCTCTCTCTCTCTTCCCAGTCTCTCAACCTGATTCAATAATTTTTTTTATCGTTTAATAACATATAATTTTTTTCTAACTGCTTTTATTTATGATTTTTTTTGTTTTTACAAAATGATCATAATATAATATAGTAGTATATTAAAAGGTAATAGACGCATAATTCGATCTCAAGATTGATCTTAAACAAATTTTATAATAAAAAGTTAACTCAAAAGAAATAAAAAATTAGTAAGAAGATAGTAAAATTAGCATTAAATATTTTTTTGATCTCTCTCACATTAAAATTTTATGACAATTAATTGAACTTTATCACTTTTCTCTTTTTATTTAATTTTAATTCCCTTCAAATCGTAAAGCCTGCCACATAAAAATATAAAGCACTCTTCCCCATCCCTCATTTCAATGAAAAAGTATACTTTTGTTTGATCTCTTAAAAAAAAAAGAAAATTTTAGTTAAAAAAATT
>CXYZ01006864.1:2136894-2187844 GCA_900006705.1 Sonneratia caseolaris
ATATCAAAAAAATATTTAGTACTAATTTTATTATCCTATTATCAATTTTTACCTTCTTTTGAGTTAATTTTTATTATAATTTTTTTAATATCAATATTAAGATTGAATTACATGTCAATTACCCTTTATTATACTACTATGTTATATTATCATCATTTTGTCAAAAAAGAAGAAAAAAAATTATAAATAAAAGATAATTAGGAAAAATTAGATATTATTAAACGGTAAAAAAATTTAATTAAATCTTGGTTGAGTGAGAGAAAGAAAGAGAAAGAGAGCGTGCGAGACAGAGAGAGAAAAAAAGAGAGATGTGTGGACATAGAAAGGAAGAAAGAGATAGCGAGACTCGTTTGACACGTGACCATTTACATATTTTAAATATGAAGTTATGTTATCACAAATTGATGATATTAGTAAAAAAACTAACATTATATACTAAAATATTGCATATTTGAAAGAAAATATATTACGTGGTTATATTTTAAAATTTTTTTACTAAATTGTTGCATTAGCGAAACATTTTGTATCAACGGTGTAATTTATCCTTAAAAGTAAGTATAGAAAAAAAATGTTTGGTGTAGTATCACTCTTTTCGATATAACAATTAAGAGTTATATATTCGATTTTCATCGAAAAAATTTTCATATTTTTTTTAACTCTTTTTACTTCTTCTGCAGCATTTTAGACTAATAAACATAATAACATTATTCACCTATTCATGTTTTCACTATAAAAAAAAATTATGAATTTAAAAGTTTAAAATATTAATTAATTCATATTCAAATTAAAATTTATTAGAATCATAACACCTCTATTGCATAGCGTGTCTCCATCTAAAATATTGGCAATGGAACCCATTTCGAGGAGAAAGTAGATTGTGCAATAATTTTACCGTGCAAATTAAATGAATGTGATATTTTTAATTATCAAAGGCAAAAGAAAATTCTAAATAAACAATAAAATCAGAATCAATCCTTAAAATATTTTACTATTATCATATTAAAAAAAAGAGGATCGAGATCACGGGACATACAATTGCTAAGATTTTATTGCATAGAATCCATATCGTACTGACATCGTACATCAATATCCTTTCTCTAAGTTAGTGTGCGTCACCCAATGTGCTTTCTTCAGTGGCACCCAAAATCAGAAATCCCATCTCGAAAGCTGATCATGGAAAATATCAAATTTGCATGAACACGTTTAAAATCAGAGCAAAAGGTCGAAAAAACTTTTGGCATCTAGACTGTTGTTTGAGCTTTTTGGTTGAGATTTTCCATCCGGTCACTCTAGGAATCAACTTGTATCACAAAAAAATTAACTAATGATAACTTCTGCTAAATGAGTTTTTTTTTAAATTTGTAATATTTAAATTCGGTATTATTGCTTAAAAAAATTATCCGTTCAAACCCGGCCAAGTCACATTTGGTATGCTGGCGTCGCCTTAGTGTCGGGTGTGCTGTGATCTCTCACTGTCAGCGTCACCGGATTTGTAGTAAAGATGTTTTCTAGGTTGTCTGTTCTGCCTAAAACAAATAGAAAAGATAATGAACATTTCCACGTCATCTCGGTGGGGTTTCTTGGGAACCTCTGTCCACCGGTCATTCTGATTCTATCACGATGATGGGGAGCGAAGCGGAGCTTTCAGGGCTCCAAATTTCCGCCCCAAATCTCCTGTTCTTCCTCTTCACTCTCGCTGGAGAACTGAACAGTCTTGTGTCTGGAGAGAATGTCCCTTTCTCTCTCCTCCAACGCACTCGGCTTGCAGAATCGACCCATCAGAAATACGAATCCAAGAACTCGTCTCTGCTCTCACTTCATCAATCAGCTTCAGGTGAGCTTATCCCCTTGTGGGTTCCGTGTTTCATGTGTAAAGACGAGTTCTTTGTTCAAGTATGGACAAGAAAGGCTCGACCCATTTACAGCTTTATCGGCAGCTGTCGAAGCTGAGAATGCCCCTGCTCCTTTCAGGAGCAGAAACCCAGAAGACATTAATGTTCTCGTGGTGGGCTCCACTGGGTACATCGGGAAATTCGTGGTCAAGGAGTTGGTGAAGAGGGGTTTCAATGTCATAGCAGTTGCTAGGGAGAGGAGCGGCATTAGGGGCAAGAACAGCAAGGAGGAGACACTGAACGAGTTGAAAGGGGCTAACGTCTGCTTCTCGGATGTGACAAGCTTGGATTTCTTGACAAAGTCTCTGGAGAATCTCGGGACCCCGATCGATGTCGTGGTGTCTTGCCTTGCGAGCAGGTCAGGTGGGGTTAAAGATTCTTGGAAAATCGATTATGAGGCGACCAAGAACAGTCTCGCGGTGGGTAGAAACTATGGTGCCTCACATTTTGTGTTGCTTTCTGCAATTTGTGTTCAGAAGCCCCTCCTCGAGTTTCAGCGAGCAAAGCTGAAGTTTGAGACGGAGCTAATGGAGGAAGCAGCGGAAGATAGCGGGTTCACTTACAGTATTGTGAGGCCGACGGCTTTCTTCAAGAGCCTGGGAGGACAGGTCGACTTGGTGAAGGACGGGAAACCTTATGTCATGTTTGGGGATGGGAAGCTCTGTGCTTGTAAGCCCATAAGCGAACCCGACTTGGCTTCATTCATTGCTGATTGCGTTCTGAGTGAAGATAAGATCAACAAGGTCTTGCCGATTGGTGGGCCGGGAAAGGCCCTGACCCCGCTTGAGCAAGGGGAAATGCTGTTCAGGCTACTGGGGAAGGAGCCCAGGTTCTTGAAAGTGCCGATTGAGATCATGGACTTTGCAATCGGGGTTCTCGATTTCTTGGTCAAGTTTTTTCCATCAATGGAGGATGCAGCCGAGTTTGGGAAGATTGGAAGATACTATGCAGCCGAGAGCATGCTGGTGTTGGATCCTGAGACCAGAGAATACAGTGCAGAGAAGACGCCGAGCTATGGGAAGGACACATTGGAGGAGTTCTTTGAGCAGGTGATCAGTGAAGGGATGGCAGGTCAGGAATTAGGGGAGCAAGCAATTCTTTGATCGATGGAATTCTTGGGTATCGAATATCCTTCTTGTAAAACGATTCGAGCTCTGCAACACCTTGACATCATGATTGAAATAAGGTGAGATTTTAGTGATATTTACTGAACATGATGAACATATATTCTTGATGTGGTCTCATGAACTTCCACGCTGCCCCTTTTCTAGTCTGCTGCATCTGACCAGCTCTAAAGTGATTAGGGACTTTTAGATGTTCATGGTCGCATGTTCTTTCATTGAGAAAATTTTTTGGTTGAGCATGCTATATGATGTTTCGAAGCCAGTGTTTTGCATCTAAGAAATTTAGCGTATATGAAAACGGTCAGGATCCTGTATGCTGGAGTCAGTAAAAGCTGCAAAAGCTTGGATTTTGGAACCGAGTGTAAATGAGAAGCGGGTGAGGTTGTTCATTTTCTCCATGTTTTGTCCGATTGATTCTTTCGGTTCCAAAAGATTCAATCAGCTTGTGGACTGGGTGGTGCTTGGTGAACTCGGCAACCAGAACAGCAGGCGGAGTGGCATACGTTGGATTGAAGGCCAGCAGCCACAACGGCTGGACAAAGGTGAAGATGGGCACTGTACAAAGATGGAGAGAATGTGACGCACGTTTCTCCAGCCTGAAAGGCTGTTGTAAGTTGCTCCAATCTATGCCACTCCGGCTGTTGATGCCGAGGCCACCAGGCACAACCTCACCTGGCCCTCAAACGTTGCCCATTTCTCAGGGCTCATGTGTGCAAACAGATCGAAGTCTATACCACGACAGAGACCAGCAGAAATAAGATCAGGGGTCAAACACACTAGACTCAAAACAAGATTCTGCACTCTGCAGACACGGTGTATAGATTTTCCAGACAGATTTTTGGGGATTCGATTTCGTCTCCCGGACACTAATCTTCTAGTATCACTGACTGGACATGAGACTCAGTACAGAAATCTCAGCATAACTTTATGACAGAAATCCATGTCTGGTGAACCTCGGGAGAAAATAATGCTCTCTTTTTTGTCTCGTGTTACATGTGATCCTGGTCGACTGCCTGAAACATTGCACTAGCTCTGAAGGGCGCACGATTTTAGTAACTGTCGGAACCAAATACGATGTGATGCGGAGATTCGCCATTTTCTGAAAGACCCTTCAAACTCTCGGGTCAGGTATGCGTAACAAGAGAAGAATTCGGGGAAAATATGGTAGAGGTCTATACCGCATGCCGGATAACAAAAAGACACGGAACTTTTATGGAGGAAGCCGGCCGTAGTCATCGAAATGGAAGCAAGAAATGTGATGATGCTGCTGGGAATTCTTATGAATGGGCAAAATGCATGATTGAAAGTGTTTTATCTACCAATGGATCGGCTTGATTTGAACCTAAGATTCATATAATTTTTGAAGATTCTGTGTTGTATAAACAAAAATCTCGAATGTCCATTGTTCAGAGGAAAACCTGTGCTATCGCATGCAGAAGGTTAGAATTGGTTCATTCACGCAATAAATGTATTTTACACAATTAAAATCCATCCAACACAATCATAACATGACTGTCATGTAAATGGTATATTCATCATGTGCATATCTGATCGTGAAATCTGATAAGATATTAACGATATGCATATCTTAGAGAATTTTAGAGAATATTTATTATAGTATGTTCTATCCTTTTTGGTAGAACGGTATATTCCATTAATTCAAAATGTACAGGAGGAGATTTACACGATAGGATCGAATGTGGTAAAATCTAATAGAACTCTGGAGAAGTACTAAGCTTTGCTACGGGATTGAGTTAACAAGCTGACACACATCTTGATGAGGCTTGTTGTTCGGTGTAAAATTAGAGTTTGAAATTATTAGTATACCCAGATGATCGCTCGTCCGGCGGCGCGAAGATCAAAGCTTGTAAGAAGGAAAGAGATTGGAGAGGTTAGAAAAAGTAAGAAAGAAATTGAAGTTAAGCTCAGCTGCGTATGTGGATGCTAAGGGGTTGGGAGATGGATTGGCACTATGGTTGCATGATGGCTTTGAAATTTCTGTTCTGGATAGGCATAAGAATTGCGTTGACACACAGGTGCTGACTCAAGGAGAGAATAGGGTGGTGAGAATTTCTTGGGTGTATGCAGTTGCTCTTTTCATGGCAGGTAAAGGAGCAGGTAGGAATTGAGAGGAATAGGAAGGACTTGTGAATTTAAGTAAATCTACACTGGTCTTCAATAGAAATACAACAATGATATTAAGGATGAAATATACTCTTCTATTTTTGGAGTCAAGAGAAGTATAGTGTCGGTTAGATATTTGGATCTGTGTACATTTGGAGCAGATCAAAAAGTGAAGCTTTGGGCTATTTGAAGGGTAGAATATGCAGGAGACTTCAAGGGTGGAAATCCTCCATGTCGTCTTCTGCAGGGAAGGAAACTTTTGGAGGCTACAGCTCTTGCATTACCTGTATACACGATGAGATATTTCAAGCTGCACTCAAAATGGTGTAAGGAGATGAAAAGGGAATTTGCTCGATTTTGGTGGGGCGGAAGGACATAGAAAGGAGGATGCAGTGGAAGAATGTCTGATCTCACTAAAGCAAACTCAAATAGAGGTCTTGGGTTTAAGGATTTGGAGCATTTAATATGGCTATGCTTTGTACGCTTGCGTGGAGAATTTACAGTAAGAGAAATTATGGGCTTGCATTCTTAAGGGGCTTTATTTTCCTTACTGTGATTTTTTGGTGGTAACAAGAAAGGAGGAAGAGCTTCATAGCGGTGTAGTAGTATCGTTAAAGGGAAGAAGGCTTTGTTGGAATATGTGATTTGGCACGTAGGAGATGGGTGGAATATCAAAATCTAGAAAGGATCCATGAGTTCCTGACCTGCAATACTTTAAGTTTAAGATTCCAAATGAGTTAGTGGATGAGCAGCAAAGGGTGTCATCAATTATAAGTAGAATTAAATGATCCTGGGAGCTGGATGGTGTTGCAGGTGTATTAACTAAAGAGCAAGTGAAGGCAATCTGGAATATTTAGATTGGCGGGCGCGGCACAATAGATTGGATAGACTTGTTTGGCCTTTTGAGAAGAATTACTAGGTTACAGTGAGATCAGCTTATTCGTTCTTAATGAGGAAACAAAGTAGACTGGAGGTCAGAGGCCTCTCAGCATCACATCGAGTAGACTAGCAAGTCTGGAAGAAGATTTCAGTTGTTTCTGCCCCTCCCAAAATATAGAACTTCTTATGGAGAGTGTGTTCAAGGAGCAACGCCAATAAGTCAAATCTGCATAGGATGAGGTCAGGGATGACTGGAAGATGTGACTTTTGTGATAAGAAAGTGTTGAACATACGCTCTTGGAGTGTGAATGGGCTAGGAGTTTATGGTTTGGCTTTTGTGGGATTAGAACAAGCATGGATGATGGAGAGACCATAGATGTCTGGCTGGCTTCTCGGTTTAAGCAAATATCATCCAGAGATGAGGCAGGAAAGGAGGTCTTAACTAGAATCGTGTTCATGTTGTGGCATATTTGGAAGTAACGAAATAGAGCTGTCTTTGCCCTAGGAGTGCCAGAGGTGGTGGATCGTACTTTGAGGAAGTGCCAAGTTACAGTAGCTGAATTCTTGAAGTTGAGTCAGCTGCAAGGAAAGGCAAGGGAAAGGGGGCAATATAGGCGGTCCTTCCAGTAGGGGAGATGTTAATTGGAGACCTCCTGAAGGCGGTTTTGTTAAAATTAACTGTGATGGCTCTTTTTCTGCTTGTACAGGTGATGTTGGGTGGGTATTATAGTGGGAAATTCAACGGGATATGTTATCAGTGGATCTTGAGTTAGAGAGCAGGGACATTCTGTCAAGGCTTTGGAATTGCCGTCTAGGTTTGGCCAAACACAACAGGTGGAAGTATCAAGATTCTTGAAACTAATTCTTCCCTCGTCTTTAGCTTCCTGAGTGGAAGTACCACCGATCGAGCACCCTAGAGGCTTCAACCCCTGATTGCAGAAGTTAAGAGTGGGAAGAGAGATTTTGGCACATGCACGCTTAGTCTTGTTCGAAGGCAGACAAACCAATGTGGAGATTGGATTTCACAAATGCCTAGAAGGGAGATGTGGTTTAAAGACTAGGTCGAGAACTGCTACATCGCATCTGCTTAAGTCAATTGTCTATGATGTAAAGGATATTTCTGCTTCTTATGCTTCTAAGAGATGTGTTTTGCATAATGGTTAGTAATGAATCAAGTAATGGTTCTGGTGAGATCGTAAAGGTACCCGGGGACACCAAGGCAGGTCCCGTCAAGGAAATGAAAGAGGAAAATTCGATTAAAGAGGCAGAGGACGAAGCAAAAGCTGGAGAGAGGGATGACCTGACTCCCGATGAGGTATAATGCAATCCGGTAAATATGGATTGAACGTATGAATCAGTATGTACGACAGTAACAATACCCCCGAATTTGCCGTGTGCAGGAGAAAGAAGTTACCCCAGCAGCTGAAGAGAAGAAGCCCACCCGAGGAAAGACAGAAGCATAATATTGAGATGTCATCGTAATCGTACACCGCAACTGAAGACTTGCGTTTTAAGATTTTCAACCAATAGAAAAGATGTAATTCCTTGGCAGTATTGACCAGGAACCTTTATTTGAAGATGCTAACCGAGAGAATAGTAAGTAGATCGTGTATGCCATACCTCATTAAGGTAGTAAGCCGATGGCTGTTGTTCTTCGTAGCACGACTTTCTTTTTCAAATCAACCAGAAAATCGCCAGCACTCACTAGTTCACCATCCCACTATCTCGTACTGCTTCATTCATCATAACAGTAATATATATGAATCTTAAACTATATAGCTGTCCTAACAAACGGGCAAAGGGATAGTCCATGATCGAGACCCAACACAGGGAGAACAAATGATTCAGTCAAAATGATGAGTAAAAAGGGGGGAAGAATTAGATAGCCATCGACGTCTATGAGCTGCAATTACAGGGTGCCAATAACTCTAACTTGTAGTGCCCCAGGTATGCCAAATTGAAATGGAATGCAATTGCAACGAGTTGCATATTCTAATTTAATATCGTAAATTTCCTCTCTTATTCCATCATATCTTTTTCAATGAATTCCTATTCCAACATATGAAATGGACCAATGTAAAGGATCCATGCTTCAGTATGCAAGTTTTGATGATCAACAGATCTGGTATTTACAAAAGAAGATAAGAATCAGAAGGTTCAACAAAGGCACAGATATTTAAAATAAATTATTTCATTATTTATGATATTTACAATGATAAGACAGTATCGTACATACAATCTCATTCCAAAAGCCCGAGCAATGCAATCCTCATACACTTTAGCTAAGGCTTCCAAAAAGAGAATGTCAAAGATTTAACATTTCAAAAAAAGTAAAGCTCTACAGGGTACCTTCACTTAGCCTTCTATAAGAGGAGCCAAGTTGCCAAACAAATCCCTAAATTGAACTGCTCCCAGTTTCTGAATGATGTTCCAGAAGAGGAGAAGCAGGATTCTTAGACAAGACAAAGTTTCCTCTCAGATCTTCACTTCCAAATTGGGCTAAATGTTCGTCCATGACAATTTTGCATGATCCCCATGTTTCGCCCCCTAACTTCACACCATAATATACTAAATGGTCTGCTATGCTATTTCCAGTCACCGACCTGCAGGAACTTAGAGCCGTTACCCAGTGGTCTGCAGATGATACAGGAACAAGCTGTAGAGCTCCTAGTCAAAACAATAAGCAAAATCCCTCTTTTCAGAAAGAGTGCCGAACTCTTATTTTGAAATAAGCTATCTTGCATCATAAGTTATTCTAAAATGTCAGGCCCGTATCTGTCCACACAGTCAGTCTCCCAGTGCGCAGTCATCAGAAGCCAATTTACTTTAGGAGCATATAAATTGGGAGCATGATCAAAATTAGTAGACCCCACACAAAATGCTCCATAACTACCCAAACAGTTTAAAGAACACAGAACATTAATTAAATAGAATCAATACTACAACAGCAAAATTACATTTTTAGGCAAACTTTGTTTCTGTAGCTATGGACTAATAAATGTAGAGCTAAGGTAATATTACCGGCTACATGAAGGATCTTCTCCAGAACCATCACATATCTTCTCAGCCGGATAAATTAGACTTCCTAATCCAACATTGTGCAGCCACACCTGAAAATAACAAACAAAAAAATAAGAGACCTGTAGATCATTATTTAGATGAAGTAAACGTCTATACTTTGTAGCGAAGCTTTTAAACTTATCCAGCTCCTAACGTGAGTGGAAGCCCTTACCTCTCTTGGGAAGTGGTGGTATGTCTTTTGTGGGAAAAAGGAATAGTATGGGGGCAAATGAGGGACAATATCATGATCATTTGTTACTCGAATCATGTTGGGCACAAGCTGAGAGTAATAAGATGCAAACACTGCATTGCCAATACGGGGTTGTCCAAAGGTCACAACTTGTACTGTCTTTGCTTCATGATTGACCTAAGGATTGAGGAGCTACCATCAATGGTTGTGGGCATTCCAATAACCAAGAATGAATTCAATCCACAAACAAAGAAAAATCGAGATTCAAATCAACTTCCTTTGACCAAACCAAATTTCGAGCAACTAAATTGAGCTTCTATCAAGTATCAATATTGGTCAAAAGTTTTCATTCAATAGGAAACATAGATTAAAGTAACATAAGCAAGCCTTCACAAGTGCTAAATTTTTTTTCCGAGGATTGGGTCAAGTTGCATCTATTATCTATAAACTAAGCATTCCCATTTGAAAGAACAAATACTCTGACAAACTTGACGAGATGGTGTCATAACATAACAAGAGTAATAGCCATTAACATTAATGTACCAAAACAAGTAGAAAAAGCCAATCTTTTATTTATGAGAGATAGCCATCCTTACTGTTAGATCAAGGCCGCAAAAAGAGGCCATAGCTCCTCCCATTGAATGTCCTGTCACCATGACGTTGAGGTCACCATAGATCTGCTGAGCTCTTTTAACAGCATTCAGAACACAAGGCCGAATAGTTGTGTTGTGATAAGCAGAATAAAAGCCATGATGCACCTGGAGAGTAACTTACAAAAGAAACTTTAAAATCCAGCAGGAGAATTATCCCAAAAACAACAGAGACTCATTTGATGCAGAACAGACCATAGCATCAGGCATGCCAGGGTAATTTATATCAAGCTGTTTCCAGTAAAGGTCTTGAATCCAGTTCTGTATGCTGTAAGCACCACGAAAATTTATAATCAATGAAATTGGGGATCACCTGATTTAATTAGAAAAGGAACGTAATAATATCATAAATGACCAGTTGGTCAACCACAATTTAAAATGTATGAAATGTCAATCAAAATACAGGTACCTATGTTCCTGGGTTCCTCTAAAGGCTATTACAATTGCATTGACATCCTTAGCTACCCCAACATATGCCTGCAACGAATTAGTAATATAAATATTAAAAAAAAGAACTGAAAACTAACTTAATGAAAACTCAGCAAGCATAATTTTGTATGCCAACAAGATAGAGAGCACCAAGACAGCTTACCTGTAGGCAATGCTCTACATCAACAATCAACTCTATAATTTCGAACCCCTGCATGAGATAAAAACAATCAGCCAACCAATCAAGGATTTTGTATGAGTCAGTGACAATCACTCATTGAAGTTTTATAGGGTTAGACATAGATGAAGTTTTCCAGCTTAAGCTTTAAAATATTCGTTGAAATTTTGAAAAAAGGGAAGGATTGTTGTGGTCGGGGTGGGTGGGGTGGTGTGGTGGTGGTGGTGGCAGTGAAGTGGGGTTGGGGAACCAAAAATGGTTCACACGCTGGTGGATCATGCTTATTTAGGAATTATCGGATGCATACTGTTTACTTAGCAAAAAAAATGTAGATCCATACTACGCAAACATCTCCCTATAAACAAGGTCCATAGGTATAGAGTTATTGCACAAAGTAAACTGACAAGCATAAATCCAACACGCTTCTATTTTCCTTCTCTTTTACAACATTCCAATTACCAGGTAAGCATAAAAAAATTGTTATATTGGTTGGATTATTGCAATATCATGATAATATTGTTTTCATGGTTTTCAAATTTTAAAAACATTTTTTCTTTCTAGATCTGCACTATGCAAAGTATGATATAAAGAGTAGCCAATACCTCAGTCAAACCATCACATCGTGAACATGTCCAAGTAAAAAGTTCTGTCATATCTGATATGTAAACCTGCAACTCAAAAAACCAGCTTCAAGTCACTCAAATTGGAAGTGCAGAGCAATTGGATTCATAGCACAAATGTCTTAGCGCTTCACCATTCTGAAAAGAGAGGACAAAGCATCTCAGAGAAAATAAATATTTGATGAACTTACAGGCATAACTCGAAAACAAAAAGTGGCCCTTTGCTTGATTTTACGCATCTTCTTGATGTGGTATTAATGAAGTTTCTTTATTGGCTACTAAAAAAAAAAAGTGGTCCTTTGCTATGGCAAGCTTACTAATTGAAGAAACTGATAGATACTAGTAACGCAGCTCAAATAAGTAAATATAACTTCCCCTCATGTCGAGGAAGGATAAATATGTAAGAGACAATAATGAAGCAACTACTTGTGTATTGGGAAAAAAAGATCTGGCTGGCTAAATTCAACCATTTTTGGCCAGACAAGAGCTTATAGTTGGGCATGACTCATGATCATCTGCTTACAAACTGAAAGCACTCTATTAAAGCAATGATCGACCCTAGCCCATAAATGCATGGCCTGACCATGCATTATGAATTTTCAAAAGCTACTTACAGCAGATGCATATTCGACCAATATAGTGGCAAGAGTGCGATTGTAAACTGCTTTCCTATCCAGACCAAGTTGCTTCACTTTAAGTTCTGTGATACAAGGAAAAAGGAGGCACATTAATTGCAAGCACTGCATCAAGATAAGTATCTAATGAGTACAAACTAGGCACAATCAAAGATGTAATCAAATGAGAATAGAGTCAAGTTTAGGATCCAATTTAGCAGAATTCACACAAACCACTAACCAAAAGCCAACCACCTTATCAAACGAACTGAATTGAATAATAGTGAGTGTCACACAGAAGCTAACCATCCTCTTGAATCATCAAATCAAAAGCAAAGACATACTGTTTGTGAGCAATCATTAAACTATCATCCTTAATTTCAACAAGATTGATTTAAAGCAAATAGCCTAAGTGAACACTTCACTTCTGGAGCTATCGGTGCTACAGTCACAAAATATTCCTCTCGCAGAGCCAGGAGTAAGGGAAAACAAATGATCTGATACTCTTCCTGCTCCAAAATCAGCTCACAATAACATTCATTTATGTTCTCACTTCCAGAAAAAGTTAAAAAACTGAAAATCAAACGGAAGAGAAACCAGCAACTCATGAACTAAGCACATCTAGCGCTCGTAACACTCAAAACCGATCAACTAAAGCCCAAAAAGCCGCGATGAACATAAGATCACAAGTCTTACCCCTAGCCCCACTGGCAATGAACAAGCAAATCAATACAACCAACCCCAACCTCCATCGATTCCGTTCCATCGCCTGCAACGACAGGCAGCCGTGAGATTTTCCTTCAGAAGACAGACCGATATCGCAGTTTGCATACAAAGACAGTCCAAAATTTTTCATCTAGGGATTCATGATTGTGCTGATGCGAACAGAACTTAATGAGCGAATCGGGGACTAACCTCGTGGCGACCGATAGACAGGCTGTTCGAATCTCCGGCCACCGTCAGTGCCGACGGACTTTCTCCGGTGAATGAACGGTCGGAATCAGTCCTATTTGTGCGGTCACAAACTGCTCTGGGTGGATGATGACGGTGGCCGCTCGAGGATGCGAAGTACAGGGCAAGGAAAGAGGATTATCTACTCTCTTAAAAGGTGAAATTCCTTCTACACCCTTCATCTCTCTCCTAATCTACTGGGAAGGTGCAGCTACCGGAGGCTGAATTTGGGTAAGTTAAGGATAACCGACCAGACCGGATATTCCCATGGAACGGAATCTTGGACTCTTCCATAGTTGGAAGACTACGTAGATAGAGATTGATAAACGCAATTATTTTCGTTAATTCCACGTTTTCTCCTATGTACTGTAATCCTACTAAGTACAAACTCAATAAATTCTAATTAATTCATTAATAAATTTCATTTATTGATAAGGTTAGGTAGTTATTTTAGATCAATTATAAAAAAAATGAGATAAAAATATGATTTGTGAGTTTCTAAATGGTCGAAATATTTTTATTTTAAATATAGAGGCACAACATTTCAAAATTTTCCCAAATCGAGCAAAATTGCTTGAATTTTCCCTAAATTAAACTAAACCAACCATTATAAAATTTACTTTATTTCAAAATATTGAATATGTGGTACCGTTTATTACGTGCTACTAATACTTGCCTCACCCCAGTAGCTAAGGTGCTTAATCCCACCAAAATGATAAGGTTTCTGTCCTATTGCTTGCCATGTATTATGGAGATCATTGTTGTCAGGATGTGGGCTTTTCTACCTGACTTTATCTCGACTAACCAGAGTGCCTTCGTGCAAGGGAGGAGCACCATAGGTGACTGACTATCTATTGATGATGGCACGTGAACTTGTTATAGGTTATCATTGAAAACTGATAAGCCTGCAATTTGTGATAAAAGCTGACACAATGAAGAAGGCGGTTAACTCAGTTAGCTGGAAGTTCGTACTCGATGTGCTTCGAGCTACTGACGTTCCCAAGGCACTTATTCTGCCATGGTCAATTTAAGTGCTATCCAAACTTTTTAGACGCATTTACAATGCGAGGGGAAGCTGGAAATTCAGCATTTACGATCTCATAGTATTTCTTGAAGGCATTGCCCTTTCCCTTCAAACCGTGTCGAGATTTTCGATGATTTTTATTCCATGTCCAGGCTTAAGCTAAATCCTAGGAAGATTAAGCTATATTGCGACGGTATGATTACTGAAAGTGTACAGGAGCTTGCTTGCATGGATTGCAAGCCGCTGCTAATTGATAGAAGTTGCCTTAGGCCTCACTCGAGACTACTAGAGGATATGATGAATCAAGCCCAAAAATCCTGACGACTCCACAGACCACCCCAACCAAGAACAACCTGCGAATCCCTTGTTCAGAGTGACATTCGAACCTGGCGGATCGAGCTCACAATCTTCAGTGATTCCCACCTCGATCAAGAACACTCTACTAAGCCTTAATTGAAATCCTAGCACGAAATAGAATCATAAGACTTCTTTACGTGTTTCCTTTTTTGCAAAATTTCACAGAGAGGGTGTGCTATTTTTTTTTAAATCAATATAAAAGCAAATTTGTCTCAGCATTTCCTGTCTTGAATTTTCGGACGCGCACAATGTGGTTTCATGTTCTTGAAGTTTTAGCTTAGCTATCCAACTTTCAAATTTTGAGATTTATGATTCTTTGGGTTAATATATATTATTGTTAAAAAATTTGGAGTTGATTGGGTAAAAATCCATTGGAAAATTTTCTTCTCTGAAAAAGTGATTAACAAGTTAATTGAATAGTTTGTGTTAAACAATTTGGTTTTCCCTTCTAAGGTGGTTAAAGTTCAAATTTGTACCCCGAACCAAATCGTATTAGAAATGTGGTTAGATTTAGTTCAAAGCGGCTTTCGAATCAAGCCGAACCACAAACATTACTAATGAGAATTAGAGTTGTTAAACGGAGCGGGCTAACCCATAATTACTCTTATTGGGTTGAAAGCAGTTACGAGCCCGGTCAACGATATAATCTTGTTAAACCGTAACCAATCTAAACTGTTAACATACTAAATCGCCCCGGAGCTGGTCCAGAACTGTTACAAACCTGGATTACACCATGAACTATAACTCTCCGTCCATCAAGTGTCACAGTATTTTACAATTTATTGAAAAATCAATGGCCACAAATAAGTGAGGTATCCAATCAAAATACATGTTCATCCAATCAAATCAAAATATTATTTACCAATCAAATTATTGTTAACCAAATCAAATTCGAAAGCAACGGCATTTAAAAAAAATTAAAAAGATAGATGATTCATGTGTCAAATCGACCCGAACTGTTAAGCATAATATTTATAAACCGTTATAGATAGGTTCATGTTTATCTGAATTATGACTCATAACCGGATATGTATATTAAGCAAACGAGCCAAACCGTAACTGATTCTAATAATTTCAGTTTCATTGTGAATAAGTTAAGACTGCATTTTTAACCATACTAGTGAGAATTCACCGATATATATATATATATGTATATCAATATGGGAAGTTAGAACTTTACTGATCTAGAATGGCTCTCCCGCCCACAAATCTTCATGAGTAGCCCAACAGATTTCCTCTCACAATGACAACTTGGCTAGTCAGTTGAGAAATAGTCAGTTGAGAAACATTAAATTAGAGAAACACAATAGATAAAGAAAATTTGAAATTTAGTAATAAGCACATTTTGGCCAAATAATAAATCTTCTTATCCGGAATAATGAAATTGGGTGACTGAAAGAATCGCAAAGGTTGTTGTAGACGTACAATAGGGTCAATTTCCAAGTAGTTCGTGGCCAAGACGCATCGAACCAAGGAATTCTAAAACGGTTTGAATTGGGCCGGATTTGTCATTTTGGATGCACCCAATCAAAGAACCGTTACCACCGTGAAATTCGCCTAACCTGTCCCCTGGTCTTAAGAAATGGATGGCTGTGAAAAAATGATTTGGTATGACAACAACAACATAAATCCGTAGCGAAACAATTCTATATTTAATAATTATTGATGTGACTTCAGTATTTCTATAATTCTAATCTTCCTTAATATGCAATAATGTAAACATACTTTGAATAGTCAATCTCGAAAATGTGTCGGGATTAAACCAAATTCAATTTAATACCTAATTTAAAAATAGTTAAATTTGACGCTAGATAAATAGGCAGGAAAGTTAGATATATTAAACAGGTGGTTCTAGCCGGTTCACATCGGATGACAAACCACTGGACCCAAATACAATTGGGTCCGTTAAGTTTAATGGACACGGTCATGTGAATTACAACCCAATTTTTTAAAATTTAAAAACCCTAAAAATGGGTAAAATCACCAGGATTTGGGCCGGTTCTAGCTGGTGTTGGGTTGGATGGATGAGGTAAATAGGCCGAGCCAGTTCCGGTTCCACGGTTCTATTCTCTCAACCCAACATAGAATTGCCCCTAACCTGCACAAGGCCGGTTCCGTGCCAGGTCGGGAACGGTCCTGGCAGGTTTCAAGTTACCATGGCCGGTTTCACGTCTATACGGAAATTCCCATGCTTCAAGCTTGTAGAAGTTGGCTATGGTCGACTTAAAACCAATAATTTACCTCTTGGTTCGAGCCAATTGGGCCAGCGTTGGCGCTTAACGGTGTGCCAGCGGCAGGTCGCCAGCCCTCCCGGCGCAGGAAAACCCGCGGCTCCGCTCAATTGGCGGGAAAAAAAAAAAAAACATTGCTCCCCCTTACATCTACCGCCGCTGGAAACCCATACT
Source organism: Sonneratia caseolaris (assembly GCA_900006705.1). Taxonomy (NCBI): domain Eukaryota; kingdom Viridiplantae; phylum Streptophyta; class Magnoliopsida; order Myrtales; family Lythraceae; genus Sonneratia; species Sonneratia caseolaris. The sequence continues at coordinate 2,153,392 of CXYZ01006864.1, forward strand.
CGGCAAAATCACACTCTACTGTACGACGCCGTATGACCGCATATCATAAATAACCTAGGGAGCCGGTCTACTCGAACTTAAGCGGTGATGGAGCTCAACGATTCGATCGCGAGCCCGAACATGGCGAGGCCCTCGAAGCACAAATCGTCCTCTGATGAGTCCCTAACTGACGGTTCCGGTCCCTCAGACGAGGAGCTGGTCAACAATGAGCCGGGCGCCGAAGATGATGTCGATGAGGAGGAGCTCCAGGCCGTTGCCCGCTCCGCCAGCTCTTCCGACGATGAGGAAGAGCCCGCTGCTTCAGCTGAAGACGGTGGCAGTGGCGAGGGGGATGACGAGGTGCTGTTGTACTGCTCTGCTGTTCGATTTTGATGCTTTTTTGGTGTTAGAGGCGGGGATCTCGGCGTGCGTGCTAGGGTTTTGCCTGATAGGGCTTGTAAGGGCTTAAACGATGCTCAGGGTGGGGGAAGATGCCTCTAGTTTGGAGCTTCATTCGGGTTTTCTGGTAGTTGAGGATATAGATTAGACCAACAGCTATCACGAAGCAGTGAAAACTGGAATTGCCACTTCAGTTGCTTCAAGTAATGTTGGCCTCTGTGAGCCTGAGTGAAGTTGCATTTCAGTATTGAATGGCAGTTTTGGGTTCGTTTAGTGTGTCGGGGCATTTAGGTTAAGCATTTTTTTTTGTTTTGAATTCACTGTACACCTGTTTGGCTCCTCCATTATGTGCATAATGAAAGGCAAATAGTATATATATACATATGCATATAATGAAGTGTGATTGCTCAGGAAGCTTAGGTTCCAGTTTTCCCCTTTTGTATGCAGGATAGGGAAGACGAAATGGAAATCAGTAAGCGTGAGAAAGCCAGACTCAAGGAAATGCAGAAGCTGAAGAAACAAAAGATTCAGGAAATACTGGATGCACAGAATGCAAAAATAGACGCAGACATGGTGTGGTTAAGTTTCCTAAAACTTAAAATTCTTGTAAGTTATGGAGCTTAATCATTCATATAATAGGGTGAATTTTTTCATTTTAATTGTAATGGCAGAACAACAGGGGGAAGGGACGGTTGAAGTATCTACTTGAGCAGACAGAGATATTTGCACATTTTGCCAAAGGCAATCAAGCTGCTTCTCAAAAGAAGACCAGAGGGAGGTATTATTTTCTGTACCTCTAAAAGTGTATATTATCTGGCAAAATGGGCTATATCTTTGATTTCCTCCATTTTAGGTGTCTGTGATGATCTTTGCTTAAAAAATTTGCAGAGGTCGTCATGCATCTAAGATAACTGAAGAGGAAGAAGATGAAGAATATCTCAAGGAGGAGGAAGACGGATTGTCTGGTACAGGAAACACGCGGCTGGTGACACAACCCTCCTGTAATTTCTCTCTCGTTCTCTCTCTTTTATGCATTAGCAGCAACGTTAGTTACCTGCTTTTAAATGCATGGATTCTGCATGTTTGTAACCTTAAATGTTGCTAATGGATGGTCAGGGATGCCCTCGAAATTTGATGAATAGGTCACATTTGCTAGGGAGATTCTGTATGTTATTATGTATTGGAGGGAATGTCTGTTCTTTTCCTCCAGAAATTGGTTCATCTTTTCATTATGAGGAGTCTTGTCTGTGTAGTTTGGTGGTCCTTTTAGAATGGGCTTTTCTGGCTGAGAATTTTCATACTTTAGAATCAATTTTTGTACTGCTAGGTCATCATGATGCTGCTAGACAGCCTAGACTGGGGGAGCACTTTTAGAACATTGCAAATACCGATGTAGACTATATCTCCATATACTCTCGAAGGAAAAGATTTAGCTATCACTTTGTGCCCCGTAGCCTGAGTTTTGACAATTGATGTGCATTAAATATGGGTTCTCTTGGAAATTGCTACATATTAATGCATTCAACATCTTTAAATTGTTCTGCCCAAAGAAAAAGAATTGCTATTACTTTTCCATCTTCTACTTGAATTTTGGCAATTGATTGCCTTTTGTTAACTCGTTCAGGTATTCAGGGGAAAATGAGGGACTACCAGCTTGCAGGGTTGAATTGGCTCATTAAACTTTATGAGAATGGTATAAATGGAATACTGGCAGATGAAATGGTATGTGCGAAATGGTACCTTGTTATTTACTTTAATTTGATTTTATAATTGGGATCTGGTTAATCTCACGAGCTACTGGTTCTTCAATAGTTTGCTTCATGACAACTGTGGTGGAGCATTTTCTGTTTTACACAAAAAATGATTTGTTGATGAATGCTGCCCTTAGACACCTTGTATTATCTAGTGCACAGGTTGTTATCCAATATTTGTCAATTGTTTAAAATTTAATCGATCAAGACACTTTACCATTGCCTCATTCTTCCAAAGCTACTGTTTCTTAACATTGTCTATAATTGTTATGAGGCTTTGCTGTTGCATTATTATCTCTGGAGACTGTTATTGTCTTTGCTTGATTTCTCCATCACAGTTACTTTCTCTGTATCTATCAGGAAACTTTTCCTCTTTATGGCCAATTATACTGAAAAAACTGATTTATCAAGATCGTTTGCTGCACAGTGCAGTATGAGGTACATGGAGTGCTATACATGTTGTTACTTCTCAAATTTAGTGGTTTTTTCTTCCCTTTTTTTGGTAACAGGGGCTTGGTAAAACACTGCAAACAATCTCCTTACTGGGTTATCTACATGAATTTAGAGGAATCACTGGCCCTCACATGGTAGTTGCTCCAAAATCAACCTTGGGAAATTGGATGAATGAAATTCGCAGATTTTGCCCAGTTTTACGTGCTGTGAAGTTTCTTGGAAATCCTGAAGAGAGGGTGAGATCTTCTCAACTGTATGGTTCATGTTTTTCTGATGTTATGCTATAACGATGACAGCCAGACTGAATGATACTATCTTTCTTGTATATGCAGAGGTATATAAGAGAGGAATTATTAGTTGCTGGGAAGTTTGATGTGTGTGTTACAAGTTTTGAGATGGCAATCAAAGAGAAGTCTGTGCTGCGTCGTTTTAGTTGGCGCTACATCATCATTGATGAAGCCCACCGCATTAAAAATGAAAATTCCTTGCTATCTAAGACAATGAGGCTTTATAATACGAACTACCGCCTTCTCATTACTGGTACTCCGCTTCAGGTATATGCATTGAATAGCTTCATAGTGCAATTTCTTTTTGTGGGGTGGTGGGGGAAGGTTTCTGCTGACATTCTTAGATTATACATTCTATTATTGTGTTCCGTTCGTTTATGTCAGTTGAAGTTTCATTCATCCCTGCCACTCTTTTTAGGAGATAGCCTTTTTAGTTTTGCTGTCAATTGTCTGCATTGACTAAGTTGTTCAATTTTTGGTGTTGGTTGCTTCTTCTCTCTTTTGAGTCTTAAATTTTACAAGTATGGTTCAAATTTATCTTTTGTTTGTTGATAATCATGTCCTCCACTGGAACTTCTCTCAGTGAAATGTGTTTTGGTAAATTTTTATCTGCAGAACAATCTTCATGAGCTGTGGTCTCTTCTCAACTTTTTGTTGCCAGAAATATTTAGTTCGGCTGAAACTTTTGATGAATGGTTTCAAATTTCTGGTGAGAATGATCAGCAGGAAGTTGTTCAACAACTTCACAAGGTTGGCAGTAAATCTTAAATCTTATTGTTTTAGCTATTGTAAGCTCATCCATTTGATTACTCCAGAACATTTCTGTTGGTAGGTGCTCCGACCATTTCTTCTCCGGAGGTTGAAATCAGATGTTGAGAAGGGGTTACCACCAAAGAAGGAAACAATTCTAAAAGTGGGTATGTCCCAGATGCAGAAAAATTATTATAGAGCTTTACTACAGAAAGATTTGGAAGTTGTTAATGCTGGTGGAGAACGCAAGCGTCTTCTAAATATAGCTATGCAGCTACGCAAGTGCTGCAATCACCCATATCTTTTTCAAGGAGCAGAACCTGGCCCCCCTTATACTACTGGAGAGCATCTTATCACCAGTGCTGGTTAGTCTACCCTCTTTCTATTGTTGGCTGATTGATGCCTTTGTGTCATTCTAATGAATATCTCCATTTAAATGCTTTGTTGAATATTAACCCTGCTATATTGCTGCAGGAAAGATGGTTCTCTTAGATAAGCTGCTTCCAAAACTGAAAGAACGTGATTCCAGGGTCCTCATATTTTCACAGGTTTACTTTCATGAAAGCTCTTTCTCATAATGAAACAGAATACATGGAGGCATTGTACTGCCTGCATTTCTTTTATTTTTTTTCGTTCATATCTTTTTACTCTCTTTCATGATTTGCATTCATGATTTACATGAGGTTCATGTTTCTAAGATTTGTATATTGTTATTGATATTAGATGACCAGACTGCTTGACATTCTTGAAGATTATCTGATGTTCTGTGGATACCAGTACTGTCGTATTGATGGAAATACTGGGGGAGAAGATCGGGATGCCTCAATTGATGCTTTCAATAAACCTGGAAGCGAGAAATTTGTTTTCTTATTGTCAACAAGAGCCGGTGGACTTGGTATTAATCTTGCAACTGCAGATGTTGTCATTCTTTATGACAGTGACTGGTGAGATGTGTTTGTATTTAAAGTTTTCTGGCTGGACTTTTTTTTTGGGTGGGATTTTTTTGGGCCTGGGACTGTTTTTGGTTCTGCTTGTTCATGTTCTTGATTTGTTGCAGGAATCCTCAAGTTGATTTGCAAGCTCAGGATCGTGCACATAGGATTGGTCAGAAGAAGGAAGTTCAAGTGTTCAGATTCTGTACTGAGGTCTGTATCTGTGATTAGTATTAAACTGAAAACTAAGCTATATGCGTACTCAAAATTTTTTTAAATTTTTGACTAATGGTTGTGACAGTACACAATTGAGGAAAAAGTCATTGAGAGAGCCTATAAAAAGCTTGCTCTTGATGCCTTGGTTATACAGCAAGGTCGATTGGCGGAGCAGAAAAGTAAGCAAAATGTTCATTCCTATATATTTGATAAGAATGCATTTATTCAAGTTGTTAGTGAACATTTTGCATCTGTGTTGCATGCAGCTGTCAACAAAGATGAGCTACTTCAGATGGTTCGTTTTGGTGCTGAAATGGTTTTCAGTTCCAAGGACAGCACTATTACAGATGAGGATATTGACAGAATCATTGCTAAAGGAGAAGAGGCTACTGCTGAGCTTGACGCCAAAATGAAGAAGTTCACGGAGGATGCTATCAAATTCAAGATGGATGACAGTATGAAATGCCATGAGTAGTAGTTTTCTTGTTTTTGCTTTCGTCCCTCACTGATGTAGTTTTTTCTTCTTCCATGTAGCTGCTGAACTCTTTGATTTTGATGATGAGAAGGTATATAATGTTAAACATGCTTAGGTGTTTTATTTTCTGTGAATTATTTGGAGCTTCAAATCTTAAGCTTTGGTCTTGGTGATGTATAGGATGAGAATAAGTTTGATTTCAAAAAAATTGTCAGTGAAAACTGGATTGAACCACCAAAGAGAGAGCGGAAGCGCAAGTAAGTTTATCCACTACATATTTCCATTCAAGTTTTTTGTAATAAGGTCCTCTTCTACAGAAGGAAAGTTATGTAATTGTTCTGGTTCCATATCTAGTTACTCAGAATCTGACTACTTCAAGCAAACACTACGGCAAGGTGGCCCTGCAAAACCTAAGGAGCCTCGAATTCCTCGCATGCCTCAGTTGTAAGGATATCTTGTAACTGTTGCAATTTCCCCTGGATCTGTTAAATTTCCTTACATTTTTTTTAACCTTCAGGCATGATTTCCAGTTCTTTAATACTCAAAGGTTGAGTGAGTTGTATGAAAAAGAAGTTCGCTACCTCATGGTTGGTGCCCATGATTCTTTTGTTCTTTGTCATATATGTATGAATTTGTTCATAGGGTGATAACCGTTTCCTGATCACTTCTATCTATTTGTTGCAGCAAACCCATCAGAAGAATCAGCAAATGAAGGACTCCATAGAAGTGGATGAACCTGAAGGTATCATTTCATATTTTAAGAACAGATACTGTCAATTCATATTTTTTGTTCTCTTTGTATACATTTTATTCTTGCTTATTGTTTCTATAGCAAATGTAGGAGATCCACTGACTGCTGAGGAGCTTGAAGAGAAGGAGCGGCTATTAGAAGAGGTGCTTATTATTTTTGCTGATTTAAAATTTTTTAGTTCTTTTAATTATCTTTACTGAGATATTATTTAAGCCTCTATTTTCTAATTCTGGATTCACTGTAATTTAGGGATTTTCTTCATGGAGTAGAAGAGATTTCAACACCTTCATCAGGGCATGTGAGAAGTATGGTCGGAATGATATAAAAAGTATAGCTTCTGAGATGGAAGGGAAGATGGAGGAAGAAGTAGAAAGATATGCCAAGGTTTTCAAGGAAAGATACAAAGAATTAAATGGTGAGTTTTGTAATACATACTTTTCTGCCCCCCACATAGTGCAGATTATATACAATTAATTACATTTAGCCTCAACTCGGGTTTTCTTCCCTCATCTCTTTTTACCGATACTAACCGTGTTAGATAGTTGTCTAGTGTAGAATCTTCTTGGCACTTAATATGCAGATCTCCCTTTCACTTAATACTAGGGACCTGACCTGTGGATGGGCTTTGCTTTGTGTCTTAGGATTCTTGGGTCAGATTTAATTATGCTGATTGATATTTTTTAACTGGCAGACTATGACCGCATTATTAAGAATATCGAGCGAGGAGAAGCCAGAATTTCCCGGAAAGATGAGATAATGAAAGCTATTGGGAAGAAGTTGGATCGCTATAAGAACCCATGGCTTGAATTGAAGATCCAGTATGGCCAGAACAAAGGGAAGCTGTACAATGAAGAGTGTGACAGATTCATGGTGAGATTGCTACCATCAGAGAACTTAGTTTAGGATGCTGCTCAATTTGTTAATGGTATGTAATATTCTTCAGTAACTATTGAACCACATTAAACAGATCTGCATGGTCCACAAGCTTGGGTATGGAAACTGGGATGAGCTCAAGGCTGCTTTTAGGACATCACCACTTTTCCGCTTTGATTGGTTTGTGAAATCCCGGACAACCCAAGAGCTTGCAAGGAGGTGTGACACACTCATCCGTTTGGTTGAGAAGGAAAACCAAGAGTATGATGAGAGGGAGAGACAGGCAAGGAAGGAGAAAAAGCTGGCCAAGGTTCAATGAATTTCCCTCTTCCTGATATATCTCCCTATGTGAAGTTGAACTTTATGTTGAAATTACGTGGATGTATGTGTGATACTGGGTAGCTTTAATCTTGCTGTTCAGGTCTCTTCTAATCGTGTTGTTGTTTTGGGCCTTGTTTCTCAGAGCATGACCTCTCCATCAAAACGCTCCCCCACTAATTCCCTAAAGAAGCGCCGCCAGTCCTCTACCGACGACTTGCTGAGCTCGGTACTTGCGATATTCCTCTCCAACTTCACCCTTGCAATTCATTTAGATGAAATGCTGGTGAGTTTAACTGAGTCCTGGCATCTGCAGGTTAAGAGGAGGAAGTGATGGATTAGCATGGAAGGGATCATTTTTTGGGCGAACATTCAAGGGCGAGCCTTTTTACCTTCTCATTCCAGGAAGAGTTGTTTGGAAAAAGCTTAGAGTGGGGTATTGGTGTTTCCTCCCTTTTGGAAAGAAAAGGAAGCTAAGTTACTCGAGTACCAAAGCGGTTCATTCACACATTTGTTTCTCATCATTTAGCGGTGTGTGCTAATGATATTAAGATGCTTAGGCCTCTCCCTTTATTTCCAGTGGTGAATACCCAGGCATGGCAATGAGGCTGGGCAGGTATGTAACTCACTCTGTTCATACCCTGCCGGCTGAGCTGCCACGGATCAGTTAAAAGCCAAACGACGCCCCGGCCCCGACCTGTGCGGGATGGGTTTGAACTGCCCTGACCTCTCTTGACTAGAATTATATTTAAGATATGATAAAATAATGCTAAGTTTAGTACAAAAAATATTCTAATTTTATCAGAAATATAATTGAGAAAAAACAAATCAAATGCGCCCCGTGAGCAATAGTGGTGATCGGCCACACTTCTTTTCTCTTAGTGGTCCCATTGACATGTCCTCGGTGCCTGCTCCTGTGCGAGGGAAAGATTCGTGAGGTCCAATGTGCTTTAGTGACTATAGGTACGCAATACAGGAAGCTTACCTTTGAAGAAGGGAAAAGGAGAAAAAAATAAATGTGATCAAATTTATCAAGGGTAGGGTTGTCACAAATCAAAGGAAAGTTAAGTTTTTAATAAACTAGAGCAAGTTTAAACCAGATGGGTCGGAGTGGGTCAGGCCCCTACCCAATATGCTGATCAGACCTAGACCTACAACATTCTAGTGTGGCTCGGGTCCGACCCAGTCCAAAGCAAACTGGTCTGGTGAGGTGCTGTAGGCGGGGTTGTAATTACTGTTCGACCTTCACTACAAGGTTGCTGTCAATAGATTTGGATCAATTCGCCGTGACAGAACTCTGTCAGGGCACCTACAGAGTTGTAACCTCTTTTGCAAACTGTTTGGAGGTTCGATCATGTACAGAAGAAGATGCAGAAGCAGGAAAGGCCACTGCTGGGTCTACAAACAAAAGGGGCAAATTTCAGAAATGGTCTCGTCCCTCTCTTCAATAATTAAAAACAGAAGAGCCCAACTTGAGTAGACAATCTGCATCGCATGAACTCTCTCTCCTGTATTTACCCACATATAATCTCAACTAAAGCCAGAAGAAAGACTCCTACTTTACGGACAAGCCAAGTCAAAATACTCAGGACACAAAGAACAATCTCTCTGGAGAGCCGTCTGTTATGATATTCATGTCACTCGTTTGTCGAGTCGAAGCTTCCCACTATGCCTGCCCGCTTCTTCTCCCTCCAGTTCTCCCCCCACACTTTAGCTTCGGCCACTGCCCTCTTCCGGTCAAGGTCCCAGTTCCTAGGAGTTGTATCCCTTGCCATCCCTGCACTCACAGGGTTGCTCCCCTGTGAATCGTGCAACTCCAATTCATCCAGACCCCACTTCCTTCCTGAGCCCATTCCTGACTCGTTCCTCCCACCCTCAGTCCCCACACTGCTCAAATCTCGGCCACGGTCCCATCTCCTGAAGTCTGGTGAGTTCCTATGAGTTGAGGGAGACCCGTGATGAGTACCACTTTCTGGGCTGTCCAGCCCACCATCCGCCAGGCTTCTCCTGTCATCTCTGAACCTGGAAGCTGATGACCCCGCCCTGTTATTCTGGGCTGCAGCTGTGACTGGGTCGTAGGTTTGTGATGCAAGATATGTTAGAGCCGTCACTACGTCTCCGATCAAAGGCCGCGTGGCTGCCTGTTCCTGTAAGCACATGGCTGCAACAGCAAGGGCCTGGTAGAGTCCTCTTGTCGGATATTGCCCCTGCAGTAATGGATCTGCCATTTTCGAGAACTTTCGTCGGTCTTTGAAAAGCGGCCTTGCCTACAGAGAACAATATTTGACAGCATAAAACAAACAGTAAAAATAGAGAAGAATTATCTAAATTCTTAATTCACACCAATTTCCCAGCTCCTAGTCATTTGAACATGGAGTAGGTTGTCCGACCAAGCACAGATGGGTTGCATAGATGTTTATACTTGGCTGGTTCCACAGCTACGCTGGACCAACTCTATATCCAGCCCAGTTGATGAACTAACAAGGAGAAGGAGAATGGGCAATTACAGATGTTTAACTGCCAACTCAATCTAACACCTTTTTCTTCATTATCAAGCTCCAAACATGAATCGCCATTGGCGGCATCAACAGCTTCCTCCAATTTTCGATTCCATTCTTTCAATTTTGCAATTCCAAATTTCACTAACCTTCCAAGATGACTTTGAAAACATGATAAGTTAAAGGACAACAAAGTTGAAATGCAATTCCAAGCAATATGGCTCAAGCGGTTAGAATGTTGCCAATAGCTTCAGAGGTTAACCTATTATTATTTATAGACATCTTTTGCAATAGAATTACTATTCTTAAGGCAAATTATAAAGCACTCAGGCTCTCCAGTTTTTGCATATTAAGGTTAAGTGTTTATAAGATGGACAGGTTCACAGTTCCAAGATCAACTGTGGTCTGGTCCAGCACTGTCTGATTAACTGTACGATGGGTGAAGATCTAAGTTAGCTTCAAAAGGGGACATATACTAGTGAGAGAGAGGCATAAGAGCTAGAAGTACAGACCCAGGCTACGAGATTGTGTTCCCCTGGGGCCCTTGTGTTATCAATTGCTTTGCGCCCTGTAATAAGCTCCAAAAAGACAACCCCAAAGCTGTAGACGTCGGACTTCAGGGTCAGCTGACCTGTCATGGCATATTCTGGAGCACAGTACCCATATGTCCCCATAACCCGAGTAGAGACATGGGTCTTATCGCCTACAGGTCCCAACTTTGCAAGTCCAAAATCCGATAGTTTTGGGTGGTAGCCCTCATCAAGAAGGATGTTGGACGATTTCAGATCCCTATATATCACTGGTGGATTCGCCTTGTCGTGCAAATACTCCAATCCCTTCGCTGCTCCAGCTGCTATCTTCATCCTTGTGTTCCAGTCCAACGGCTCCTTGTCCGGTGGAAGGTCTGAAAAAAAGGGCAAGTTCAGTGAAAATCAGGTAGTGCTCAAAGAGCTCAATCATTTATCCAGTGAAAAGAGACAATCATTTTACAAGTTTCAAATGGCATGTCTGAGTGAAACTAAATTACACATGCAAGAGAGAAAGGGGCTTGGTGCAATTGGCATTGACTTCAACAACCGAGAAGTCCTAAGTTTTATTCTTGTTAATGAGACTTCCATGCCTCTTATTCTCCTATTCCTCCTATGCCTTCATCAGCCCAATGGGGCTCCTTTCTTTCAAAAGAAAAAAAATTTATGCAGGGAAAGTGTTAAGTAGATGAATTAACAAATCACTAGTAAATGATTCTCCACAGTAAGATGATAATACAATTTCATTTTTTTTCCCTCATGATAGGTCAGCCAAAAACATGAAACCTATCATTATACTATTCAGCTTTGATGGTTCCTATTCAAGTTGAAAGAACTAACTACCAGCTCATCAATGCTCACAGAAAATGCCATAAAAATATAGTTAAGGCATGCAAAGCAGCACAATAAATAGAAGGGACAAATTTCACTATGCATATCTTTATTACTTCTCCATTATATCCCATCAGCACTTGGACTGTTTTGTTGCCGACTAAACAACAACACAACAAATACAATCCCTCAGTTTCTCAAGAAACACTCATGAACATTATTAACTGCTGTATTGTCCAACCCCCACTTAAAATTTCATAAGAATAGGATATTCACATTATTTCCATCCTAATGTACCAAATTCAGACCGAGAATGGCACCTGATGACTTGTAAAGTTGGAACCTCCTCTCTTTCAAATTAATACGCACAACAATATGCACCATTATTATGTAACTATAAGGTCAGGTCTCACTCCACAGAGTCAACAGACCAAAGATCTGGATCTCTCCTAATATCTTCTAACAGCAAAGAGCCAATCTATTGGACCAAGAGCCTACATCTGTTTAGATTTTCAGATTCCACGAAAACTAACTTGAGAACAATAGATTCTACTATAGTTCGAAGATTATCTTGGAAGCTCTAGACCACTGCCAGCGCAATTAGGATTTAATTATCATTGAATCCATCACAAAGCTCAAACAGCAAATCAGATCCCCAACAGAAAAGACCTAGTCAGCAACTAAATCATCAGTATCTCACGAACCCTGTGATACTGGAATTTCTGACACCAGAACAGATGAGAAGCCCTAGAACATTCCCTAGCACAGAAAACTAAAACAAAATATAGACCTACCATGCAAGTGATCCTCCAATGACCCCAGTGGCATAAACTCATAAACAAGGAGTCTCTGGTCCCCATCAGCACAGTAGCCTATCAAATTGACCAGATTGGGGTGGTGTAGTAAGCTAAGCATGAGAACTTCCACCAGAAATTCTCTGTTCCCTTGGAGTCCATTACGATCCAGTTGCTTTACAGCCACGACCTAAAAATATAAATTTCGATGCAAACAATGACAGCAAAGGCATAAAAGTAGTCAACACAAATTGAATTGAAATCAATTAGAAAAACTTGTATGCCAACAGCAGATGTTTGAAGAAAATAAAAACCAGATTCATCCAAATCAAATGACTCATCACCTAGTAAACTGGGAATATTCAGATAGAGAGATAAAAATGGTTATTATTTTATCACGCAAACAATTAGATTGGTTAACACAACACCCAACTGGCCAAAGTATCTTCTTGAGATTACATTGTTCCACATTTAAAATTAAACCCAAGATAAATTTGAGTAGAAGAGCATATCTTCTGAAACTGAGATAGAATCTAGAAGAAAATACACTCCCATAAACATACTCATAAGAGATAAATGATCATCAGGCAAAATAGTTTTTTTTGTGCATAAGTAAACTTAATTATGGCATTCCATCACATAATACATGATGCATATCTGCCTGTCACAAGTATATTTGCGACATTGCTATCATCTCACACTACAAAAACCCTCAAGGTAATATCAAGATGATTATTACATACTGCCTTTATATCCGACTCTAAGCAATATTTCCACTTTGGGACGCTAACTTGAGCATTGAAGTGTCAAATTGGACATTCACCCCAATTTAACTTTCCTTTTTGGTGTTTCTAGGTTCAACACAGCAAGTTTGGAGCAAGAGAAAGCCGGTATCTCCTGGCTTGAGTACATTGCCCAGCTTACCCTTGCCCTGCATCTAAGACGTCAGCTCATACCATAAAATCCTAAGATTTCCTTCTCTGCATCAGTCGCCAGATAACATGGAAACAAAAAGATATAAAATTGGTGGATCCTTAAATGTTATAAGCTACCTGTCCAGTGCCCTCCAGGTGGCCCTTGTACACACGGCCAAATCCTCCTTCACCCAACAGGCATTCTGGGCGGAAGTTCTTTGTGGCAGCAGCAAGCTCTCGAAAAGTGAATATCTGGGCTGCAATCTGGGCAGCGGGTCCCTCCTTTGGAATGGAGTCTTCCTTCTTCGGATCTGAACCACCTTGAGGTTTTGATTTATCTGGGATGAAGTTGAGCCATACTAATCAGACACTAATTTGAACAAAGATTGAAAAAAAAATACAATTTCAATCAGATTAACCTCCATGGTTCATTACTAGACTCTGAAAAACATTCTGATTCCCTTAATTTAGAAGAATAAAAATTCAACCGTAGCTCTTAATGATATAGTCTAAGTCAATTCTAACTCCCTGTCATAATTTCTTCAGAGGGAAAATTCAAAACCAGAACATCAATACAGATTCGGGGTGAAATTTTGCAATCGTGAACTTTTGCAGTCAATCTAACAAACCCTATCAGATGTTTTGCTTTCACTAAGATCTTATTTCAGCATCAACATTTATTAGATAGGATTTCACTGTTCAATCTGAGGCTTTAAAATTATATGACAGCTGCCATGAAAGGGCAAAAATTGCTACAACTTTATTTTCTTCCCCCATCTTCAATTAAAATTGCTTCAAGCTACCTAAACAATCTACACCAACTAATTTGCTCTGCATCAATTAGCCTTTTAGGTACTCCCTTTACCCCAGCAGTTCATATTGCCCCAAGTAGTTCTCAATGCAATCTCAAATGTCCAGGCAAATTGCATTATCCAACCTCACAGTACGCAAGTCATCAAGAAAAAAGCTTGATCATTGAAGAACTTAAATATTATTCAATGGATGAAAATGTGCGGATTTATAATCCCGACACATGCAGTAACATCATTTCGGATTGATCTTTGATAATGTGTCAGATCACACCCATTCCTGATAGAATTTTCTCCTTGCAGCAACTTTCAGAATTTTCACTTGATTGGCACTCTGTACCCTCAATTCATCCTGCATTTGCTGATCAAACCCCAAATACAGGGAAAAAACACGACCGTGAACTTATCAAATCTGTACTGGATCCTAAAGAGTCATTGGCACGGCTCGACTGACAGGTAAATGCTCCCGATTTATCATTTAATGATCGGTGAAGAAAAAAAATTAAAGAACCCCAATTCAGCAAAAGAAGAAACAAGAGCAAATCAGATCAAAGGAAAAGCTATCTTTGACAATGAACCCAAAGTCCCATCGCTCAGAACCCGACCCAAGAAACCCGCAATTACAGCATCACCGTCGACAACAAAATAAGACCATAAAACAAACCGTATTCGTTTCCAAGCAAGTAAATCAATCTCTCCTAATTTTTTAGGTCTTTTACCTGAATTCACTCTGCTCACATGGTGACGAGACTGAGCAACAGCAGCGGACCCGTCTTTGACAGAAGAAGAATCCCTCTTACTGTTCACTTCCCTCTTCCCTTGCCCACCGCCCTCCTTGTTATTGGATGATCCAAAACAAGGGAAACACCCACCCATGTCAGAACCAACCACGAATCAAGCCAACCACTATTGAACGCCCCACTCTAGAACCAGAGTTCCCAAGTCATAGAAGCCTCTCCTAAGCTTCAAACTTTAGTGGCCATTACTCAGAAACAGACGAACCCACAGGAGAATTCTCATCAAAATCACTGCATCCCTCCCCCTAGAGACGGTTTATCCGAGGATCTTATGGCCCGTCAGGGACAAGATCGAGACCAACAAGCAGATCAACAAATCTAGGAAAGGAAGAGCTGAACTGATTAAGAGGTGGAAGAGAAGAAGGTAAAGAAAAAAGTTGAGGAGAAATGGGAATAAAAAAACCAAATAAATGAATTCAAAAGAGTTTTGAGGGAAGTGTATAGTAATGAAGAGGGCTCGTAGAAATCAAATAAAGAGTTAAAAAAAACTATTTAGTGCACTGCTATTACTTTCTGAGATATGAAGCAGATGTTTTTATTGTCAATATAAATATATCGAAATAATTTAATATTTTTTTAAAAATTATTATATTTAAATTTTATAAATAAAAAATTTTATTTTTAATTATCGATTTAATTCGAACTATATACAATTTTATATTTCTCATGCACAGTAAAAGAACCAAATATCTTATTTTGAATATTATAAGTGCAATTATTTCTCATAATTATCCTAGGTATTATTCTAAAGGAAGGAAATACTAAAATTACCTGTAAATTCTAAGCTATTGTAAAATTTCTTACCAAAGGAAATATGAAATTGTGTTATTTGGAAAATATTTAGATTAAATATGTAAATAATGGTAAGTATGGAAGAAATTAGTTGTAAATTTAGTAATAATATGAATATCCACCTTTTTTAAACTTAATTTTTTTACCAGACATACTATGAAATCATTAATTCATGTAATATCAATTCTGTGATTTGTTGTGTAAATATATATATATATATATATATACATTTATCCTATGACATTGAATTGCACACTACATAAATGCACACTTAAAAAAGGCAAAAGGCCAATACGCCTTCTCCATGTTCTCTTCACATATATATATATATATACACACACACAAAAATTTACTTATCACCTAAGCATCACAAAATACATTGAACCAAAATAATTAGGGAACTTAATTAGTCGGGCTGTACATAGTATGTGAATTGAGTGCAACGGAACGGACTAATCTCAAAGGATGACCGAAACAATAAAAGAATATATATTAATAAATTCCATATTCAATTATTATAAATATAACTTTACATCTACTTTTATTTATCTTTTTTTCATATACACATCATATAAAAATTCTTAAAACTATAAAAATAAGCTCGACACATCTATAATGCTCAAATCACCTCCGTCAATCTATTATCGATAGCTATGTCATTATTTTGGCTGAGCTCTAAGTCGTTAATGAAACTAATTGATTACAATTCTTAATTATTGAGGAGAATTATATTACAACTAAAATAACAGCGGGTCATAATGATGATTTACGGTCTTAGTGTGGGCCCCACGCGGTTCCGTCGGACATTCTTAAACACACACGTTCAAAAAACTATGCATTCGAAGGGCTAGTGATTGTCTGCGGTTGGAGCTCCGCTCTCCTACGGTGGTATCTCCTCATAGTGGCCGTTGGATCAAAAGGCAACGGGAGATTCGTAGGGCGGAAAAGGATGACGTCACGCCCCTTGATCCAATGTTATATCCTCGACTCGTCCGACTGTCTGAGGATCGGATCATACAGATTAAAAAATACTTCTTCTTTTTTTTTTCCGAGAGCTCCCACGAGATGAAAAGAGAAAATCTTACTAATCATATCTTCTCATGTCAAAAAATGCGATCAGAAGTGACGGGGATGGCTCACCATGGTTTAGATCTATGCCTCCAGATCTTATAACGTGCTGTCGAGTTTTGGTCACTTCAGGTTGTGGGAATTTATGAAAATCTACTAAAAAAATCAAATTCAAGTATGGTGACTTTGATTGATATTTCTATACTTAAATCACTATATTGATTATATGAGGCAAATGAGAGTAAAGGAGGATGGGGGAGGAAGAGCGAGGGGGAGAGCGAGCACGAGCACGAGTGACTTTTTCTTTTTACTTTCAAGAGATGGATACCTTACGGAGTCATAGATTGGGTGACCCATTTGGGCAAATCGGTTCGGTTCGAAAGACCCATATGTAATGCTCATATCAAGGAGATACTATTTTTTCTTTTATTTATAAGAAGAAGTTTATTTCTCCATCTATAAATAGTCATTGGATCCATGGATTTAGGTAGTTCAATAAATACATATACGAATGGCCTTTATATGCACATCATATTTGTAGAGTGTGCAAAATCCGGAGGACCCTTTTTCTTTTTACAATCTAAACCTCATAATCATAGTTTTTAAAATCGGACCGGGCTAGCCGGTTCGACCGGGAACTGGCCACTCATCCGGTCTGGTTCTCACAAAAAANAAAAACTATGCTCATAATATCAAAAAGTGATTGATCTACATTTCAATCGAATTTGTCCGTCAATAGGTAAAACTCTAACGATATAAACTTTTTAGAAAAATAACCATAGGAGTCCTATAGTTTTTCATTTTTTATAATTTTGATAAATTTTAAAATATTATATTAAGTATTATATTTTTGTCATGTAATATAATTTGAATATTAATTGTCGCTCTCCATCACTGTTATGTTGATATAACAATTATATGCTAATGTGCACTTTTTAAAATGATAAATGATGTTGGTATGGCAAAAATTAACTGAAGTGGCATGATAAATGTAGCAAAAAAGGGTTGACTTATCATAATAACTTAGTAAAAAAAATTGTTGATTTATCATACCAGATGAGGGTAATCTGTTTGCCATACTTAGAGGACTCAAATTACACATACATACTTAATAACTTACGAAAAAGATGTATTAAATTTATGTTAATCAAAACTAATTAAATTATTACAATTAGCGGAAAAAAAGTACGATCTTATCCTTTTTGTCAATTACAATGGCACATAATACAATATCTCTCCCCCTTTTTTTTTACAGAAAATATCCTTCCCTTTTAATTAGCATCTTCTTCTTCTAGAAAAGCTATCTTTCATAAGGGGACCGTGCATTGTCATGATCGGATTTCACTATGGCAAGACAAACTAATATGTAACTTAGATGAGGGCCCTGAGTCCGTCTCCACTAGAGCATCAGAGATCCTGAGATCCCTTTGTCTCCTCTCCGCAAGAGAGGCATGTAAGAATTATTACTCAATTTGGATACAAATCATATTGTCTTATTCTTTAAAATGCATTTTTTGATATGAACGAATGCACTGAATCTTATAAAAATATCTCATAAGACTCTTATTCATTTTTAGTAAAGATAAGGACTTCCACCGATAATATCACGATGATTTTTCAACCTACTCAATCAACTTGGCATAGGTATAGTGCCACAAAAAATTGTTGGCCATTTGGGTGTGACCAGGATTGGCAATGAGTTGAGCACCATGTTCTTCTGTCTACCTTGTTTTCTCCCATGTAATCTTGTACCATTTTGTAAAATAGAAATAATGTCTTCTTTTTTATTTTTATTTTTCATAAACAGAAATAATGTATTCTTGAGAGCACAGAGACATAGCTTACTTTGCTATTATTTTCTTTCTAGGAAATTATTGGGCTCATAAAATTGAGCTATAATTCCTCTAGGATGCTACTTTTTTTTGCCCCTTCTTATATTTTCTATTCATTTTTTATTTATTTTAATTCTCTAGGGTGTTGACCTACTGGGTAACAAAAAGAACCTAAGTGCCCAATTTAGGCTTGCGTTAAGGATAACTCAACTTTGTATCATCGATCCTCACGAGGAAAAGTAAATCATGATTTAAATAATGATTAAGTTAGTGCTCAATTCAAAGCTTATAAGAGAGAAGATGTGACAAATTTTGGTACGGTCTAAGTGTATATTAAAAAATTTTCATCTAAATCAATATTTTCGGACCGTCTAAAAAATTATATTACATTGATATCACTTAAAAAATCGTGCTTGCCTAAAAAGTATAAAGTAAATCTTATAATAAAAAATTATAAAAAATAATTTAAAAGTGATTAATTATACATATATATATATATATATATTTATATTTTAATAGTTATTTTATTTAAATTAATATCAAATTAATTGATTAATTATATCATAAAATAATTTATTTTAAAATATAAATTATTTAAATATACATTTAAAAAGTAATTATTTATATGATTCGTATAATATCTTAATTATCTTAAGTATGAAATATTCATAACCGAGCCAGAAATTTTTGTTCGCCCTAGATGGTGGTGGGTCGTGTTGGTACAACCCAGTAGTAGATTTGTGTTGTGCCGTCTTGAATAGCTAGCTCTAAGAGAGATTTGCCCAAACAATAGTCCTCATTAGAAGTGAACATGGTCCAATGGTATTAGATCTTTCTCTAATCGTCGAAAGTCTGAGCTAGTAATTAAATTAGCCGATGCTATGGGCAATCCGACGAGACGAAATACATTCGATTGCTGAAAAGCGAATGGCGAATGCGACATAAATAGGGATGGCTGGCAATGGGGCGAGGCGGGGGTATACAAAGGCAATGGCATGTGCCCCGACCCGTGCGGGGCGAGCCATACCCGGCCTGCCACATTTCGACATATGTTTTAGAAAATAAATTATAATTATATTAAATGAGAAATAAAAATATGAAAAAGATATTATATAAATATACTATATGTTACATATTATATAGTACATTAGTGCGGAGAAGAGAGGGCTGGGCAAGAGAACATACACGGACCCGTCTTGAGTATGACCTCCTTTTTCAGCCCATCGTATCTCTGCTTATACATGTGACAAGTTATGGATAAGCTTTTCCTGTGCTTTGCAACATGACTGCATTAAAAATAGAGATTTGGACCGACAATTCGAAATCCCATCCCTTTTACTAATTTCTTGAATTTAAATATTATAAATAAAAAATATTTTATACTCTTTCATTTTTAATGACCATTATATTTACCAAAAAAAAAAAGTGATGATATAATGGTAAATTCAGGATGTTTATATAACTACTACATACTCATAACTATTTCCTTACTTATTTTTATCTCTCATGCTATTGCTATTATTTTGTACCTCTTGTTTTTCACCATTACCCATAGTGCACCAGCGTCTTTGAGCTTCTTCAGTAAGCCATTGAGATGATGATGTGCCATGACGGTATTGGCCGACCCAATAAACTTCCCACCAGTGGGAACTTCCAGGACCGAGGGGCTGCAGCCGAGCCTGGCCAGGGCCCGCTCGGTCTCCTTCCCTCTCGATTGTGTCCTCGTCTAGCACACAGACAGCAGGGCTTACACACCCCTAGCCCTAGCTCGTAGAACAGCCTCTTCACCGTATGGCGCATGCAGCATGTGCTCCTGCTGAATATCACCACTGCCTTCTGCGTTGCCAGCTTCGCCACCCGATCCATGCGACTCGAACTTAGTGTTCCAGTGCACGGAGCCTCTCTTTCTACTTGGAAATGAGTGTATCTGATGAGTAGTAGAGCCGTCGGGGAATCTGATCGAGACTGCTTATTTCAATCCGAGAACCCAAGGTATCTGATAATATTATACATATGAGAAGAAGAGTCAGTCGACTCTGAGGGAGAAGAGATGAAGCACCTTGTAGGGCCAGAGAGAGAGTTGCCTAGAAGGCAAGGAACACTTCATGCGATGAGGAGTAGCCCTCAGGAGCCATAGACGCTAAAGGAGGTATGACGCAGCAGCATCTTCATTAATCTGAGATAAAAAGGATGAGTGCTTATTAAAAAAGAAATATGTATTTCAAATCATGAATAAAGGGGAAGGAAAGATAAGAAAGGTGAAAGGTTCCCTCCTCTACAGATACATACATACATACATACATACATATATATATATATATATCTTGATGCCCTAAAACATCATAGCTTGCCCTTTGAGCAGATAGTTACTCGTGTTTGGCTCCCTCCCAAAATGTCAATCCTCCATGCCCCCAAGAATCTAAACGTGATGCAAACGGGACCATAGGGAGTTGACAGATTTTAACTGGGCATCCAGAAGTTACAATATAATACAAATTCTACATAAAGGGGCTCATTTTTATACTCAATAGGATAGGATTCGGATAGGGTAAAATTCAAATAGCATTGAAAAAAATGTAGGGTAGATGGAGTTATCACTAAACTTCTGCCTGGGAATGGCTGATATATTGGTCTCTCTCTCTCTCTCTCTCTGGCCCAATTTTACAGGAAAGTCCCTTTCCCTTATAGGCTTCTGACCACAATTCTAATTGCATCTTCTACTCTGACATTGCTCGTAAACTGCTACCGCTAATCAAGCAACAGCATTTTTTCTAATCAGTAATAATGATGTATTCATCAAAATAACATTTACAGAGGGTTTCAAACATTCAAAAGAAGAAAAAACTTAAGTCAGTGTTTCCTACCTTCAAGCTGACCTTGCTGAGGATCACGAGCATAAGCATTTCCAGCCCACTTTATCCAAACACAGTCCCAGCTCGCAAAAGACACCAAGATATGGAGATGTTCTTTGAAACTCATTGTAATGTCATCAATAAAATCATGCAAATCGCAGGGAGACTTCAAAAACACAAGTTCATTTCTCGTTTCCAAGAACCATAGAATGGAGTTTACTCCAAGGCATGCTGAACTTTTCGCTTCTCCAGGAGACCAAGCGGACTTCTAAACGTTCACGCACACCTACCGAGCAGTTCGTGTTTCCATTCTTCAATTCAACTCCCTCCAAGCAAACGAGTTAATATCCATCAGGTCCAGGCTCACATGCATATATGGGACATTTTTTATCCTTAGTGTAAGCCCAAGGTGGCGATTCTTCTTAAAATGATTTTAAGACATTCATGGACATTTTAGGACCCATGAACTTTTTCTAAAATAGTTATTTGCAGTGTTAAATGTGCATGCTTGATCAATATTATTAATAAATCTTCTGACAAAAAGGCATCCCAACCTTGAAGGAGTCGGCCAGAGAAAGACAACAGTATCAATGCCGTATCTCTTTTGGTTGGTAAATTATTTCCCATCCATTGGAGTGAAGAAATTGTTAGCTGCATAGCATAATGTGGACCAGGCTGTCAATGCATACTTTATTTTTCTCAATTCTTAGCATTCGGGATCGACATGACACACTCAAGAGAGACTTAAACATGGAACAGGCATGCCAGACTTCGGCTATGAAGTACAATAATAATGATCCCATCGTATCCTGGGAATTTAGGTATGCATCCATCATTTTAGTACAGGTATAATATGACATGAATTCATTAAGACCGACACTGCATATAGCTCGTCGTATTGAGAATCTCGATGTCAATCACCTATTGTTAATTATTTAATCATTCATTCCTCTTCTAATACACCCACGTCCAAGCAAATCCCAGTATACATATCTACAACATTCAAGCATCAGAAGGCAAACCCAGCTTCAAGTAAGAATTGCATACCGGTCAAGTCTTGTGTTAGTGACACAGTTAGATGCCGTGTATATCATTGCTCTTCTTCGGGCTCTTCCTCTTCTTGGAGAAGGTTCTCTCTGTTGTCATGGGCCCAGAAACCTCGCACATCGATCAGCATGCTGGCCACAGTTCCTCCCTGCTTGCAGGCAAGAAGATCGGCCAATGTGATCTTCAGTGGGTCACTGGGCTTCACCATATCCCATATCTCATCTCTCACGTCGTCAATGCATAGCTCATAGTTACCGCCCTCAATCCATTTCTGGTGCACATCTCTGTTCAAAAACAGTTCTGAGCAGGAAGATATTTAGAGCCACGGTGTCCAGACTCAATTGGGTGAAATATAAGATGCATGTCAATGTATTCAGAAGGGATAGGCTATTATATTCTGTCGATATCTACAGAATGTGAAGGCTGACATCAGATTTATGTCTCTAGAATTCCAGTACTTGCATGACTTGGTCTAGTCCTGCAAGGAGGGAATTTAGATCTTTTTTTAAAATCTCTGTAGGAAGATTGTATCGGGTAAACATCTCAGCTCATGGATGTTTCCCTTCTTCTCTTCCATGTACAATTTCTGAATAGGAGATCCCGGTTATAGTCCATGTTTCCCCAATCTCCAAACAGTATTGGCCGATTATCGAACTTCATGATGAAAAAGGGAACTGAAAACATGAGGAATGCATTTTATCAATGGAGTCAATGCAGTTGTTATGCTTAGATAGGGAAGATTGAGAATCCAGTGGGAGCTCCTAACCATGGATAATGCGGGTAAGAACCTTGTCTAATGCATTAGTGATTTATTCCAAAATTTTAGCTGAACAGCAAAAGACCAGAAAACTGACCTGAAAAGAGAATGAATATCAGCCATTGTAAGATACCCTCTTCCATTGAGGTCTAGACAGCGGAACAAATATGTCAATCCCTCGGGTGTCTCTTTACTCTCCAGAGCTAATACAAAGTCCAGAAAGCTTTCAAAGTCCATCTCCCTGGCATTTCCTCCACCACTTTTGCCACGGCGCACATGTTCATCGAACACTGGCAATTGTGTGTTGGTAGTTAGAAAAATGGAACCTTTATATATTCAAGGACTATCATAGACTTACAAGAATAACAAGAAAGGTTTTCCAAGCCTTACCTTTTTCGATGAAAATTTCTGTCAGAGTGCCATCTGCATATTCTCGAAGCTCCTGTTTGCTCAGGGAACCATTCATATCTTTATCAAGTGCAAGGAACATGTCTGCAGTAGGAAATGGAATCCACTCACTTCATAATCATCAATTTTACAATTTGATCATGGGACACATACAAAAATGGAAGAGGCAGCACCACAGATCTAAAAGAAAACTAATAGACTTACTGCATATCCTCTGTGCAGATGTCAATGAAAACCAGTTTTCAGCTTGCTCAGTATCTGTAACTTCTTCCTCACTTTCCTGCAGGGGAATACAGTATGGAATGTATGATCAGCAAAAGAATATGCCACAAGTTTTGGATCAATTTTATTCATGAATTATCAAGATAATATGATAAAAATTGAATAATTAGAAAATTATTTGCAACTTCAAGCACTCAGCAAGAGCGAGGAGAAATTTATTCACTAATAAGGCAGATGCAAGCAACAATTTTAAGCAATTTGCCTGGTGTAATTCCATCAGTTCTTGAAGGCAGTTGCTAAGCAGAACCTTCTTTATACAAGCTTTTCCTGAAATCATCCTTACTTTAAAAAAACTTCAAGGACAAAAATAAACATATGAAAACCACATGACAGAAGTGTGTTTGACGAGTAATCAACCCTATACTGTTCAGCTGAAGTTCAAATTCTTTTCTCTGGGGAGCTCACAAAATTTTTATTTGCAGTTTATGAGCTACATTGATTGAGTACCCAGGAGACGAGGCTCCAGGAAAGGGGGTGACTTTTCAAATAGAAGGGATACTACTTATCTGAACCAACAGACAGAATTCAAAAAGGAAACAATGAGGAGAAAAAGGGAAAAGAATGGAATGGTAATCCAGAATCTACAATGGCTGAGACAGCTAATGCAGTAAATGCACCACCAAGAAGAATAAAGAAAGAGGATTGTAATTAATTGAGGAGAAAAAGGGAAAAAAATGGAATGGTAATCCAGAATCTACAATGGCTGAGACAGCTAATGCAGTAAATGCACCACCAAGAAGAACCAAGAAGGATGATTGTAATTAATTGATCCATGAACACAGAGCTGGCCAAGAAAAACTCCATTATATACATACCACGTCTGTTAGGATCACAAAAGAAGAAAAGTTTCTGGGCAGCTATATGGCAGTACATCTGAATAAAGGCTGCAGGCATATCTCGTAGTTGAGCCAAATTTGGGATAAGGCCCCTTATGTATGCCTCCATTTCCTGGAAAAGACAAGCAAAGAACTGCCTATTCGTAGGACCACAGACAGCAGAAACCCATAGCAGGGATTGTGGAATAATTTGAACTGAACTGTTGTGTTTTACTCTAACTCAATAAATTGAAAATTTTTTTCTGAGACTGAAAATTTAGTGACAAGGGTAACGATAGTCCAGAAGAAGGAAACGTTGGAATTCAATACATGAGACAGAAGGAAACCATCAGAGTCCTCATCAAGCTCACTCATATCAATTCTTGCCTGTGTCAGTGAAACCTGAAAAACAGAAACAGCAGTGATGTATTTCCCCCTGTGCAACACTTAATTGTTCATATATACATCTCTCTCATAGAATGGAAAGAAAAGCTAGAAAGCTATCTCATATTCAATCATATAACCTATCCTTCATAATGGTAGATGCCTGTACGAGTTATCAAGTAATATCAGTACTCACTGTGCGCATCACGTAAAGGTAGAAAGGAAGAATGGCAATCCTTCCCGAGTCATCTTTCTCAAACTTCATAAAGTTTGAAGGGCTGAAAAATCGCCGACACTTGGGGCCTATTTGCTCTGTACAAACAGAGGCAATGTGACAAAAATCTTCATAATTCATCTGCAAGATGGGACAATTGTTGTAGATATTGTTCTCAGACAATACAGCAAACGTCTGAAAGCATGTCACTTAGAAAGCTGGAATATAGACAAGTCAATGTTCCATTCACTACAATTCTCTTTATCCTCCTGTGACTTTTCAGGTGATGAACTATTCCATTCAGGATGTGAACCAGTCCAGATGAAAAACTAAAATCCAGTTGCTCACATATGATCTTTTTCTCCCTTGACAGAAAGTGAGACCAAAAATGGACACGAAGCTGCAGAAAAAGGCATCATATCCATAGATAGTGATAAGAAACCACACAAAGACATCATCTCAGATCAATTTAAGTGATTGAGTAAAACACCTTTTCTGCACCAATTGCATCATCAATGACGCAGTTTTCTCTTAAACAAACCCACATTGCATCCAAATCATCTGCATTCAGCAAAAGATCTGATTGTTTCTGCATGAAGGATATTTAAGTGAGAACCTGAACCAAGCAAATGCTATGATGCCACAGAAATAAAACAGAAGTAAATCTCACATTGAAAAGAGAATAAAGACAAGTCTACCTTCAAAAACCGATACTTTGCCAGCCTATGAACCCTGTGATTGATGGATCCTTCTTCAGGTTTCTGAATGTAGAGAAAGCAATATATAAGTCAAAATATGGCACCACTTTTTTCAAGAACACTGGTGTAACATCTGGACCCTTTATTTTCAGCCATCCACACTTTTTTTTTTCATCAAGTAAATGGCCCGACCATAGGCAAAAAATGAAGCAATAATTCTGCGCTGCAGTGAGGAAAAAAATGATGATTGGAAGTCATGTGCTTAAGATAATCCTCTCACTTGCCTTCTTATAGAAACTTGGAATTGAACCAGCTTCAGCACTTTTTTGTTTCCTTTCCTTGAATATGTCGAGCGAAATTCTCTTTGTTTCAACCTCTATAGAGGAAATTAGAGAATAGTGAATAGGATTAGAAATAAGAAAATTCTATTTGAGAAGTTAAATTTTCAGCACACCCAGGAAAATTGCCTCGAATCATTATTCGGACACCCAGCAAATATGAATATAGTCATAAAAATGGAATAAGAAGTTCAAGAATTACATAATATCCTATAGAAGCCAAAGTGCATCCTCGAATAGGTTATTTATATTCAAGCACCTAAGGTCAATGTGCTTAGTCAAGAATTCACACTGGAATTGGAATTGGAATGATTGATTCCCTTCCCGGTGTTTGTTAAAGGGAAATTTCATTCCCATGATATATCAAGGGAATCAAGACTCGAAACAAAAATTAACTGCAATTTAGACTGATTTTTGTTATCGAAATTATATTTTTATACATCTTTCATTAACATGATAAAATCATTCTAACAACAAATATATATTAATATTTCAAAATATTTGTAATAATCTAATCAGTACTACATTAATAATATTATCACAATCTTACAAACTTTTACTTCTTATTTCTTGCAATACTAAATCATGGAAATCTATTTTTATATATTCTTTTATACATAACAAACGAAAGAGGCTAGTATGATGTTATCTTCCTTTCATATGCTAGAGAAGTCATTCTAGCAATTAATAAGCAAACCAAAAAACCATGGGACTGCATATCTATTATTGATGATTTCTATAGTTGTGTGGGTTCTGACTGCTGGGAATGTAAATGGTTATCTAGGAAGTTTAATTACATTGCTCATTATCTATGTATTCAGGCAAGGAACCAACTTAACACTGAGCTTCATTCTGTAGAAGTGGACTCCTCACAGCAAACTTTTGCTAGGGGTGATGCTTAATGAATTCTCTTTATTATTGATAAAAAAAAAAAAATTTAAGTGTTATAATTTCTAATATATTAACTAATTTTTTTTAATAAGAATTAATGTCATGACATTAACATATATATAATAATTAAATTAAATTTATTAATACTTTGATAATGATAGAATATATAATAATATATCACCTAGTAATTTTATTTTTAACTCTTTTTTATATATTAAAAAAAATTAAAGGTTTGATGATAATAAAGGAGTATTGGATTTCGATTCCAGCTTAAACCAAATAGAAGATGAAATTTGTCATTCCGTTTCTGATTCCATGCTGCAAACCAAACGACCCCCAGTTGAATTATCCAAAAGGATTACAAAAGCGAGTCTTGATGTGACAGAAAAAGTAAAACTTCTACAATATATGGTAACTGTTCCTGAAAATTTGTCAAAATTTTAACAAAAATGGAAGGTAAAGGTAGTCTATTCTTATCCATCAATACACAATAATTTACCGAAATCCCAACTGCAACACCTCTCACTTCATCCATCTAATAGTGTCAGTGAATTTACACAAAAGACATAATCGAACCTCACATTTCCACGATCAACAAAACCAAATTGAGGATGAAGCCTATATCATCTCTATATTCATATATTTTTAGTCCAATACATAATAAAACATTAGATATCCAATCATAATAGCAGCAGAACTGATGAAATAATAAAGTGTACAACAATGTCACTGAGACAATATATATATATATATATATATGTCTTTTAGCTTATAGGCCTATATTTATAAAAAAATCAGAAAATGTGGAATCTCTTAGGTCTGGCGATTAGTGGTGCATCGTGCTTAAACGTGTCTAAATGGGTTCATGTTAGAAAACATTATTCTTGAACAATATCCGTTTATTATACGGATCAGCAATACCTACGTGGTTAACACAATTAACACATTTAACCCAAATAACATGCAATTAAACACTTAAATGAGTTAACACATTCACATTTATTTAAACCGGTTAGTCATGTCTTAACGGATTGTAATGGTTCGACCCAGACAGTCTCTACCCATTAAGACATGAAGCACACCTGACTCCGTGTGTGGCATCATGTCGGCTATTGTATTGCGTTAAAAATAGCCAGCTCTAAATCCTTTCGGGTCTCAACTGAAGCAAAAACGCAGCTAAGTCACATTAGTTACACCTAGTATCAAAATAGAGCATGCAAAAGGAGATCTTGCAATGAGTCAACCGGGCATCATTTCAGATTTGATGGCAAGATAAGTAGAAAAATTAGGGCTAACGCGGGAAAAAGAGACGGGGGAAAACGGACCCATGAGGTCTTCGGATCTAAGCCCGGTACCGGATCCAATGAAGCGGCGGAGGTTCCTGACCCAGAGCATGGAGGAGGCAGGCGGGATCTTTCTCTGCGAGGCCTCGCGGCTCTCACCGTCGCTGTACATGGCTGATGGGTAGATATCGTGAGATTACCTCTTTCTTGTGGGCAAGAGCACTCGGGCAAGCTCAGCTCTTCAAGTAAAGCACATTACTGGGACAGCAGAAGGCTCAATTCCGCACAGAGGGAGAGGGAGTTGAGAGCTTTGTGGGAGAATGAAGGGCCAGCGAACAGTTAAGTAGAGAGGGGACGGACCGCACACTTCAGAGGAGAAAATCATTTATAAGTATGATTACTACTATTATTATCACCGTTATTATTAAACTAATGATAATTAACCAATTTACGTGAATTGAGGATTTCTTTTTCTTTTTTAATAAAATCTCAATATAAATCTACAAATCTTGAAAATTCATAATTTTATTTTAGATGAGTCAACTCGACAAAAACATATATTAGTATGAGACGATTCAGATTCTAATTGGTATCCATTTTACATTTAAAAATAATAATAACAATAAATGTAGCGTGAGATTTTATAGAGTTATTTATTTTTTTATATTTAAGTATCACATATTCTAATTATAATATTAATTCATGTATATTATATAATTTAGAATTAGAAATAAATTAAATTTTAATCTAAAAGAATACTTGGGGAATTTCTCTCCCTAGGATTATTTAGATATCAAGCGTTGTTAACCATATTATATCACATTAATATGATTTATTGCAACTAGCATCGACGCCGTGAAGGGTTATATGCATCCCTTAATGCCATGGCTTGAGAATGAGGGGAGCTTCATCCATCTCCGTTATCGGATAAGCTATACCAGTACCCTCATCTCTCTTCTCAAAACCTGGACCTTAAACCTGACACGTTTCCTAACCAACACACGCTCCACTTCAGCAGAAATGCCACCAATTCCCGCCGCTTCCGCCACTGCAACACCAACTCTGTGCTTCTCTCGACTCGCCCAAGCCCGCTCAACGACCCGAAAGCCCAGCGGAAGGCCGCCGAATTTCGCCCGCGGACGGCCTAGGAACCCGAATCTCAAGTCCGGAACGCGCTACAAGCCGCCTCCCCTGCCTGTCCCATCGACGGGCTCCGCTGCAGCAGAGGCCACTACCTACACTCGGCTCCCTCCTAGGGACGACTTCTTAGCACCTTTACTTGATCCTGTTAATGAAGTGAAGCTCTCCGATTCCGGCGTTGCGAAACTTGAGAGCAGTGAGGAAGATGAGCTGAGCAAAGAGGAAGAGCAGGTGGTTTTCGATGGTGAACTGAGTGACGGATTTGAGTTAAATTATAAAATACTGAACGTGTTTGAGGGCAGTTCGAGTGATCAGAAGACGAATGCTGAGGATGAGGATGAAAATTTGGATGACGATGACTTATCAGACTATGAGGAAATTGAGGATGAGGAGGAAGTATTAGGGTTTGACGGTGGCAGAATTGTAAGTATATTTGACAGCGATGGCAATAAAATCACCGCGATGCTCTACACAGTTGGCGAAGATGAGGAAGATGATATGGATACTGAGGGAACTTTGATAAATTCAAACCTGTTTGAGGGCAATTCAGATGAGGGGGATGCAGCACAGTTGAAGGAGAAGGGGGTACCAGCAGTAATGAGGTGTTTCGATCGGGCAAAAATTTATGTGAAAGCCGGGGATGGTGGTAATGGAGTTGTGGCTTTTCGCCGGGAAAAATTTGTTCCTCTGGGTGGCCCGTCTGGTGGGGATGGTGGAAGAGGTGGAAATGTGTATGTGGAAGTTGACGGTTCAATGAACTCTCTGTTGCCGTTTAGAAAGAGCATTCATTTCCGTGCAGGGAGAGGGGCTCATGGACAGGGGAGGAAGCAGGCAGGGGCAAAGGGAGAAGATGTGGTGGTGAAGGTGGCCCCAGGAACGATCATAAGAGAGGCAGGCAAGGAGGAGGTGCTGTTGGAGCTGCTTCACCCTGGTCAGAAGGCTTTGTTGCTGCCCGGAGGGAGAGGAGGAAGAGGGAACGCTTCATTTAAGTCAGGGTTGAATAAGGTACCCAGAATTGCGGAGAATGGAGAAGCGGGCCCTGAGATGTGAGTTTTCTTTGTCTTTGTTTCATATTGTACGGTTAGAGAAATAAAATTCATTAATGTATAAAAATACTAGAACTCGATGTGCAACATGCTTCCATCGCAAGAGAAGTTAGGAGCAGAGTTGAGATTACATTGTAGGTTTTGCACATCATATATGTGAAGTAAGATGATTTTCGAGCATAGATTTGTGTACTTTTGATAGTATGCTTAGTTAATACTAGTATACTGATGTAGTTTTCTTGCCAAAAAAAATGATGGTACTGTTTATCAGGTGGGTGGAACTGGAGCTAAAGCTCGTGGCAGATGTGGGAATTGTAGGTGCCCCAAATGCGGGAAAGAGCACATTCTTAAGTGTGATAAGTGCTGCACAACCTGAGATAGCAAATTATCCATTCACGACTTTACTTCCAAATCTTGGGGTGGTATCATTTGACCACGATTCCACGATGGTTGTAGCGGATTTACCAGGGTTGCTTGAAGGAGCGCACTGGGGTTTTGGTCTTGGTCACGAGTTTCTACGGCATACAGAGAGGTGTTCAGCTCTGGTATTGGATCTTTATTAGTTGATGCATTTACTTCTGTTTGATAAAGCCTAGGGGATGAAGTGCCCAATTGTTAGTTAGAGGTTGTTTGACAGTTAGTTACTGAAATGACGTCAGGAGAGGAAGTGAGGAAGAGAATGGGACTGATTATGTAAAAATCACTCAATCCATTATACTCAAAAAGTCTTCATGATGGATTGAGTGATTCTTACTTGATTGTAAAATCTTCCCCTGCAACACCTCTTTCTCTCCCTTCCTGTTCATTTTTCTTACTTAATAAGTTTCTCTGTTCCACATTGGTAACTTATGTTGAGCTTATAATGATGGTAATAAAGAATTGTACTAACTATGGGAATCTTCAGGTCCATGTTGTTGATGGCTCGTCAGAGCAGCCAGTTTTAGAGTTTGATGCAGTTCGCTTAGAATTGGAGATGTTCAGTCCTGAGCTAGCTGAAAAACCCTATATAGTTGCATACAACAAAATGGATCTTCTTGAGGCATATGAAAGATGGCCATTGTTCAAGCAGAGGCTTGAAGCTCGTGGAATTTGTACTTTCTGTATGAGTGCAGTGAATAGAGAAGGCACCCCTCAAGTGATTAGCACTGCTCATGAAATTCTTCAGAAGTGTAAAGCAGAGAGGGATATTGAAGGTAGAATTCTCTCCAGCTTATTCTTTACCGTTATAAATGTTACAGTCTTGTCTTTTTATCTGTTAGATGCAGACAAATGATGAGCCTCAATGTGTTAGGTCTAGTGGATCTTGCAAGCTTGAACCATGTTGCTGATGAAATAAATAAGCAGCGGAGTGCCTCAATCAATGATTTCAGGATTACTCACAATGACAGTTCTAACACTTGGCATGTAGTTGGATCTGGCCTACAACGCTTCATTCAAATGACGAACTGGCGGTATCTTCCCCACTTCTTTCTATATAGACTAGTTAGTACATTGTTTTTCATGGTTCCTGGCATTTTTTTGACATGGTAAGTATCAACAATAATCACTCCGAGCTGAAAAACTAATTGTTTTTTTTTCCTGTCTGTTTTCTGTTTTAAGTGAACTTATTGAATGTATTTTCATACATTTTTTGAAAATAGATATCTGGATTCTGAAAGAAGATTCCAACATGTTCTGGAGGCATGTGGCGTGTACAAGTCTCTTCTGAAACTTGGTGTGAAGGAAGGTGACACTGTCATTATCGGAGAGGTGTGTTGCATTTATTTGATTTCTATTTCAATACAATAATATTCTTCTTGCCTAATACAACAGCCGTTTTGTCTTCTAGTTTTGTCTACTATACATCTTATGTTCAAGTCCAATTGAGTACTGTAGAGTAGTAAAAATTTTCACAGAAGTGCAAAACTATCAATATCTCATCAATCGCTGTATTCTCTTTTGCTGTACTGGAATCTCAAGACCAACTTCGTGCACATTTCTGATTTTTGATCCAACCAGTTGGAGATGGTGTGGCATAATTCAGTGGAGACTGCCAATCTCAACAATAAGAAGGGAGTCACTAGATTCAGTTGAATGGCATTGGCAGAAGCAGCAGAACCTCTGTTTTCTTGAAGCCAATAGTTTTCTGGTATGATATATATTGATCTTAGGTTTTGAGGGCCAAGTGAAATTTACAGCAGTAATTCTGTGCCAATCCTAGCTTTGCTGCAAATGATTCTGCAGGGACTGGAGGAATCACATTCGCTTCAGATAGAGTTGCTAATAAGCCAGTAAGTTTTTAGTAGGGTTGCTAATTTCTCTGTCTTAAACTTTTGAGCCTTTGATTCCCATTGAAGAGCCCAGGGCAATTCCATTCCCAGGTAGAGGTATAACCTTCCGATCCACCCTTATATTGCAGATGGTGGGGCAGTTTCACTAGAGGATCGAAGGAGAACCTTTATAGTCTCTTTCAGAACGCATATTAATGACCATAATCTACGTTGGCTGCTGCAAATTCAGAAGATCCAAGGGAGAGCTGTTCTTAGTGATGGATCTGTACCGTTGTAGGCGGACCACAGGATGCATCTGGTGAAAGTTTAAGCTAACTCAGAAATATTTTACCATGGTCAGCTGACCAAACTGGATTTGTACCATATAGCACACATTTTAAGAAGAATTTCTGATAAGATAAAATTTGATGGAAATTCGTTGAAAATCTCTGACGACTTCCAAATTGTGCCCGCAACTCTTTTAGTGAAGTTGCTTTAGTCTCTTTCACTTCTTGAGTAAATTCTTTGATTTTCGATGGTACTACCCGGCTCCTACATGCGGTTTTAGGAGTTTTAACTGTGTTACTACTGAAGCCCATTGGTTCACTGCAGCAAGCCTGGTTCCTTCTTTCACTGTTGTATCTTCAACAAGTGCGGCAGATCCAGCCTTGATTCTCTTCCTCAATCGTGGCTTTAGTTGTCCAGCATGGTGTCTAACAACACGATCCGTCATTTGGTTTCTTTCATGTTCCACAATTGCCTTGGATCCTTCTAGCACCGGCTCTGCTTATGCCTAATTATGTGGTGTGTCTTGTTAATAATCCTCTCAAACTCATTAACTGCTTCCTTAAGTCTCACTATATACATTTGACAAAAAGTAACATATCAATTTCTGCTACCTCTTCTTCACTACAGGAGGGACAATTTCCACCTTGCACCCATTTCTTTTTGAGATTCTTATACAGAGCCAAACTAGCGTGGTTGTCACTGACCATTAGGTGAACCTTTCAAGTGGGAAATGAGCTTGGTCTCTCACAGGTCGACTTCAATATTGAACATGGTATTGACGATAAGTAAAGTCCTTGACATTATGACTCAACCTAGCGTATTGTCTGGCATCCATTATCTCACGTCTGCATCTTTGCTTGCATGTTACTTTGGCATTTTCACCTGACTTTTTACCCATGTTGTTATATGTGAAAGGGATATTGTGAAAGACTGATCTTGCATTGAACAATATCAAGGAAGCAAATATTATAGTGATTATGCCAGATTAGGTGATCGTGCCATGTTCTCTAAACAGCACAGATCCAAGCTCCTTATCTTGCTATTGATAAGATCTTTGACTGTTAAAAGACCAGTTGATTCATGCCCTTCCTTCTATCACTAGTCTATGGCTGGTTTTCCAGATCCATGGTCTTTACACCATAAATTACTGCATTCGATTGTAAATATTGATCATGATCATGAGACCATAATGATTGAAATTCTACAATATGATTGGTAAAGTCTTCATATATAAAACACCTGAAATTTTAGATCATATCCAACTCCACTGCAGCTTCATAACCATTTTACTTTCATTTACCAGATTTATTATCAACTTTACATTTTACATAATATCACAATTTAACAATTAAGCCTAAAAGGTTATACTTTTTCCGTGACATATCCCATTGTCAAAGAGTAAATAGTACTCCAACTAGATGTCCTCTATGTTGCATTTGCCTTTTGACATTGGAATCTTTAAGTGATGATATTCGAGAGGAATTAATCCCATTTTGTAAGTAGAGTTAGAATCGGAATTGAAATAATCATTCTACTCCTATTCCATTCTTTGCCTTTAGTTGCATCAAAAAAGAAACGCAATAATCATTGTGATTCCCCCTCATGCCTTCTATTTCATTTCATTTGTTGAACTAAGAAATCATCTTCTTCTTCTTTTTTTTGTGTCCTTCACCGATTTTACTATTACATTTATTTTTAAAAATAAAATTAAAAAT
>CXYZ01006864.1:2210119-2222610 GCA_900006705.1 Sonneratia caseolaris
ATGCCCTTGCCCTCGCAGAGAAAACCTGCAAATCCGCCACTAGAGATCTTCAGCACCAACTCGGATACCAAAAATGCAATTCAACCCTGAAAGCGCCACAATCAAAACTCCCACACAGAACAGGCACTCGAAAAACCAACGAAACTGGGGATAAGCTCCACAAAAGCAATCGGATTCAGTCGCTCAAGCCCTAATTCACTGGGCACCCAACCGCCGACGAACTGTCACAGAACAAATCAGCAATTCAGCCACAGGAAAAGAATCGAGGCTGATCCAGGGGAGAAGAAGAAGAATCGAGAGGGGGGAGAGAAGGCAGGGTCTCGGAAGGAAGAAGGCGGCACCGGAGAGAGGAGAGAAAGACTGTTCTTGCCGCGATACCCCGAACGCTCTCTGTTACAGAGTTCGCATGCCCGCTTCAAAGGCCAGGAACCACCAGTTTACACAATAAACTCCCTCGATTTCCTCACTTGTTACGGAAAGCGCCTTTTCTTTTATCTTTATTTACATATCGACCCCCCAACTAAATTGGTCATAACCATTCTCCCCCTTAAGAAAACCCTGTCCCCAAGCTTTGCACTATAACATGAAGGCCTTACAAGAGCAGTAATATTATGGCATCTGCAGGAGGTGCATTTGACCCGCTTACATCTAGCTTGCAACTCCTAGGCCTTGGGGAGCAATTCTTCTTCCCTGGACAGTAATGGGGGTCGGGTCACCGCCTCGAACAAGACCTTGAAAACCGCAAGGTACCAAGAGCCCCCTTAAGCAATATAACCAGCTTGGTAGGATCCATAAAACTAGTGCTATCCCGCAGACTGTTTGGTCTACTCAATGTAACACCGTAAGAGGCTCAAAATAGTGAGCAACAATTTCATTGCGAGCTTGAAACTCTACCAATGTACCAATTGCCACCGTAGATTCAAGGCCCGTTGAACTTGCACTTGGAACATACTCAACATGAAGATGAATGCAATCAAAAAGCTAGGACACCGCCGCAGTAAAAGGAGGAGTAGACCAGGCAAAATTCGCCACGGCCCGACAGCCCGGAACCGGCCCGGCACGACAACGCCGCGCTGGGCCAGTGCCTATCGTGCCGTGCCGTGCCCGATGATCCCCGGGCCCTGCCGTGTCGGCACCACAGCCCGATTAGGAATATTTAAGTAAAAAAACTAGTGGACAATTAGACTCTATTTAAGGACAGAAAGAGCCTCACTTGTGAGTCCACCTGTAGTTGCAAACAAGTCACGACCGAACGGAACTTTTATCGGGCCGGGCCAAGTCCGCCACTGCCTTATTATGCCGCGCGGCCCGGCCCGATGCGACCGGGCCGACCCCGATTTGTCACCTCTAATGAGGAGGAAGTGACTCCATGCAAAATTAGGCTCGGCAGGCTTCTAGGTTAGGATATCGAAAAGGCCGACGATCGCTAACATAAGGCCTTTCCTTTGTTCTTCCTTCTTTAGCCTCCCTTCCACCCAAAATAGCCACATATCCGATGCTCCTGTAACATTCACATCATTAAACACGGAAATACACACTCGAGATCAATCCAGCGGTTCGGCGTAATCTTGAGCCCTTCCTTTCAGTTGGTATCAAGTACTAGGATGACCGACGCCCTTCTTCAGGACCCAATTCGGGAGTAAATGTGAACACCCAATTCTCACGGCCCGAAATATCACCTCCTGCTGCCCCACAGGGGTCCAGAGACTCGAAGGTCAGGGTCAACAGGCTGCCTAAACATATTTGCAATAGGATCTAGACCCCGTGGTATCTTGGACAAAAGCCTAAACATCCTGGACAAGTCCTCTACCTATTTTCTTTTTTTAACAAAAAATACAACACAACACATTTAGCTGTCCTGGATTTTTTTACAACAAGGACAATGATCAGATCAAAATGAATCCTAGACTAATCACCTTGTCATCTCTCAGCAATGCATGGCATCCTGAGTGCTCCTTTTCAAGTAGTTGATTTGCATAAACGGCCAGAATCTCATGCTGCACTTTATAGAAGAAGTGCAATTTGGTAAGGCTGAAGCAAAATCCTTCCACAACAATCCTCAAGCAACTTCTGTTCACTGCTTGAGTGCAAATAATGAGGGGCTCTATCCTTCTCACGTGTTAGACACTCTTCAGCCTGTAATACTACCAACCAAACAATGCATCGGACCTACAAGTACCAGGACAAGAAAAATTGTGCAAAGTAACATAAAAGCAGGATTGAATCACCTTCAGCATGTACTCTGGACAAGCGTCTTCTAGGATCCAATGAGAAGCCTTTCGGGAATAATAAGCAGACGTATCTTTAAGCAAAGCATCATCATCAAATTCACGATCATAACATTCCATTTGTCCCATTCCAATCTCAACAAATATGTCAAGAACATTCTTCAATAGAGCTCGGTCAATTTGTTCTCCCTCACGCTGTTGATCAATGTGAGCATAATTAGACGAAGTGAATCGATCGAGCGACCCTGAAGTAGACGTACAGGATAGTAGCAACCAAGTAAAACTCACCAAAGTGATTACAGCATCCCTAACTTTGGCATGTAGCTCTTCATATACCTGAAATCGAATTAAAGGTGTGAGCTAACCGAAAACTATCTTATCCCAAGGAATGGGGCCATTTGTTTTCTCAGATTGGCCTGTTTGGCAGGTGTTAGAACTCATAGGAGAACCAATCAAGAAGTCCTCAGAGAAAATCCAATAGAAAACGGGAATGGTATAGGGTCAGATAGCAGGCCCCAGAAACAAGTAAGACCAGGCTTCGTCAAGTGCAGGCAGTGATTTCCGAGCAATGAAGTGGCGATCCAGATAATGGAAGAAATGGGACAGCCACCTAACCATAACCCCATGGTTTACCCACCTCTTCACGAGCTCTCCAAGCATGAACTCGTCATGCTTCTCTCTCAGTGATGGCAAGACCTAAAACACATGCAGTGCTTGCTATATATTAACTATTGTTAAAGTTTCAGGAGATTCAGAACCAGTAAACGTTAGTTTATTATATGAATAGTGAACACAAACATGCACAGCTAACAAGAGTAGCAATCCTGTCTGCTCACCGTCAAGGCTAAATTAACAGAGACAGTGAAGTAACCCATGTTACACTCGGAAAGTCCTGTTACCATGGAGTTGATGTACTCTTCAAAAAGACTCCCTGTATTTGTCATAGAGCTGCTGCTGTGGATAGTCATGCGGCGGCTTCTGGGTGCACATCTTATAGATAGTTCTGCAAAACAGGAGACATATCAAAGAGTGAACAAAAGAATAGAGGAAGCAAAATAGAAATACACAGATTTTTCTGGAAGAATCCCCGTGGATAAAAGGAATTTATACACACCTATTACATGCTACATCATCAGCTTTATCCGACCCTAGAATCTCATGTTGTCTGGGCATATAATATGTTCCCATGATCATAAAACTGAGCAGGATAAACAAATGATCATAAAATTGAACAGGATAAACAAATGATCGTAAAATCGAACAGGATAAACAAGGACGTGTGTACGTGTAGCGCAGCATGTACTCGTCAGAGCTGCGTTGAGGCTCAGGCAGCCCCTCCAGGATGTTCTTGAGCCTTGCGATGCCCTTCTGCATGAAATCCCATCCTTGGTCTAACTCAGTCGGCTTCCTGTCAGCCACCGCAACGCCTTATGCCCTTGCCCTCGCAGAGAAAACCTGCAAATCCGCCACTAGAGATCTTCAGCACCAACTCGGATACCAAAAATGCAATTCAACCCTGAAAGCGCCACAATCAAAACTCCCACACAGAACAGGCACTCGAAAAACCAACGAAACTGGGGATAAGCTCCACAAAAGCAATCGGATTCAGTCGCTCAAGCCCTAATTCACTGGGCACCCAACCGCCGACGAACTGTCACAGAACAAATCAGCAATTCAGCCACAGGAAAAGAATCGAGGCTGATCCAGGGGAGAAGAAGAAGAATCGAGAGGGGGGAGAGAAGGCAGGGTCTCGGAAGGAAGAAGGCGGCACCGGAGAGAGGAGAGAAAGACTGTTCTTGCCGCGATACCCCGAACGCTCTCTGTTACAGAGTTCGCATGCCCGCTTCAAAGGCCAGGAACCACCAGTTTACACAATAAACTCCCTCGATTTCCTCACTTGTTACGGAAAGCGCCTTTTCTTTTATCTTTATTTACATATCGACCCCCCAACTAAATTGGTCATAACCATTCTCCCCCTTAAGAAAACCCTGTCCCCAAGCTTTGCACTATAACATGAAGGCCTTACAAGAGCAGTAATATTATGGCATCTGCAGGAGGTGCATTTGACCCGCTTACATCTAGCTTGCAACTCCTAGGCCTTGGGGAGCAATTCTTCTTCCCTGGACAGTAATGGGGGTCGGGTCACCGCCTCGAACAAGACCTTGAAAACCGCAAGGTACCAAGAGCCCCCTTAAGCAATATAACCAGCTTGGTAGGATCCATAAAACTAGTGCTATCCCGCAGACTGTTTGGTCTACTCAATGTAACACCGTAAGAGGCTCAAAATAGTGAGCAACAATTTCATTGCGAGCTTGAAACTCTACCAATGTACCAATTGCCACCGTAGATTCAAGGCCCGTTGAACTTGCACTTGGAACATACTCAACATGAAGATGAATGCAATCAAAAAGCTAGGACACCGCCGCAGTAAAAGGAGGAGTAGACCAGGCAAAATTCGCCACGGCCCGACAGCCCGGAACCGGCCCGGCACGACAACGCCGCGCTGGGCCAGTGCCTATCGTGCCGTGCCGTGCCCGATGATCCCCGGGCCCTGCCGTGTCGGCACCACAGCCCGATTAGGAATATTTAAGTAAAAAAACTAGTGGACAATTAGACTCTATTTAAGGACAGAAAGAGCCTCACTTGTGAGTCCACCTGTAGTTGCAAACAAGTCACGACCGAACGGAACTTTTATCGGGCCGGGCCAAGTCCGCCACTGCCTTATTATGCCGCGCGGCCCGGCCCGATATCCTGCAGGGCCGCGCTCGGGCCGCCCTTATCGTGCCCTGCCGGCCCGGCCCGATGCGACCGGGCCGACCCCGATTTGTCACCTCTAATGAGGAGTAATTGACTCCATGCAAAATTATGCTCGGCAGGCTTCTAGGTTAAGATATCGAAAAGGCCGATGATCGCTAACATAAGGCCTTTCCTTTGTTCTTCCTTCTTTAGCCTCCCTTCCACCCAAAATAGCCACATATCCGATGCTCCTGTAACATTCACATCATTAAACACGGAAATACACACTCGAGATCAATCCAGCGGTTCGGCGTAATCTTGAGCCCTTCCTTTCAGTTGGTATCAAGTACTAGGATGACCGACGCCCTTCTTCAGGACCCAATTCGGGAGTAAATGTGAACACCCAATTCTCACGGCCCGAAATATCACCTCCTGCTGCCCCACAGGGGTCCAGAGACTCGAAGGTCAGGGTCAACAGGCTGCCTAAACATATTTGCAATAGGATCTAGACCCCGTGGTATCTTGGACAAAAGCCTAAACATCCTGGACAAGTCCTCTACCTATTTTCTTTTTTTAACAAAAAATACAACACAACACATTTAGCTGTCCTGGATTTTTTTACAACAAGGACAATGATCAGATCAAAATGAATCCTAGACTAATCACCTTGTCATCTCTCAGCAATGCATGGCATCCTGAGTGCTCCTTTTCAAGTAGTTGATTTGCATAAACGGCCAGAATCTCATGCTGCACTTTATAGAAGAAGTGCAATTTGGTAAGGCTGAAGCAAAATCCTTCCACAACAATCCTCAAGCAACTTCTGTTCACTGCTTGAGTGCAAATAATGAGGGGCTCTATCCTTCTCACGTGTTAGACACTCTTCAGCCTGTAATACTACCAACCAAACAATGCATCGGACCTACAAGTACCAGGACAAGAAAAATTGTGCAAAGTAACATAAAAGCAGGATTGAATCACCTTCAGCATGTACTCTGGACAAGCGTCTTCTAGGATCCAATGAGAAGCCTTTCGGGAATAATAAGCAGACGTATCTTTAAGCAAAGCATCATCATCAAATTCACGATCATAACATTCCATTTGTCCCATTCCAATCTCAACAAATATGTCAAGAACATTCTTCAATAGAGCTCGGTCAATTTGTTCTCCCTCACGCTGTTGATCAATGTGAGCATAATTAGACGAAGTGAATCGATCGAGCGACCCTGAAGTAGACGTACAGGATAGTAGCAACCAAGTAAAACTCACCAAAGTGATTACAGCATCCCTAACTTTGGCATGTAGCTCTTCATATACCTGAAATCGAATTAAAGGTGTGAGCTAACCGAAAACTATCTTATCCCAAGGAATGGGGCCATTTGTTTTCTCAGATTGGCCTGTTTGGCAGGTGTTAGAACTCATAGGAGAACCAATCAAGAAGTCCTCAGAGAAAATCCAATAGAAAACGGGAATGGTATAGGGTCAGATAGCAGGCCCCAGAAACAAGTAAGACCAGGCTTCGTCAAGTGCAGGCAGTGATTTCCGAGCAATGAAGTGGCGATCCAGATAATGGAAGAAATGGGACAGCCACCTAACCATAACCCCATGGTTTACCCACCTCTTCACGAGCTCTCCAAGCATGAACTCGTCATGCTTCTCTCTCAGTGATGGCAAGACCTAAAACACATGCAGTGCTTGCTATATATTAACTATTGTTAAAGTTTCAGGAGATTCAGAACCAGTAAACGTTAGTTTATTATATGAATAGTGAACACAAACATGCACAGCTAACAAGAGTAGCAATCCTGTCTGCTCACCGTCAAGGCTAAATTAACAGAGACAGTGAAGTAACCCATGTTACACTCGGAAAGTCCTGTTACCATGGAGTTGATGTACTCTTCAAAAAGACTCCCTGTATTTGTCATAGAGCTGCTGCTGTGGATAGTCATGCGGCGGCTTCTGGGTGCACATCTTATAGATAGTTCTGCAAAACAGGAGACATATCAAAGAGTGAACAAAAGAATAGAGGAAGCAAAATAGAAATACACAGATTTTTCTGGAAGAATCCCCGTGGATAAAAGGAATTTATACACACCTATTACATGCTACATCATCAGCTTTATCCGACCCTAGAATCTCATGTTGTCTGGGCATATAATATGTTCCCATGATCATAAAACTGAGCAGGATAAACAAATGATCATAAAATTGAACAGGATAAACAAATGATCGTAAAATCGAACAGGATAAACAAGGACGTGTGTACGTGTAGCGCAGCATGTACTCGTCAGAGCTGCGTTGAGGCTCAGGCAGCCCCTCCAGGATGTTCTTGAGCCTTGCGATGCCCTTCTGCATGAAATCCCATCCTTGGTCTAACTCAGTCGGCTTCCTGTCAGCCACCGCAACGCCTTATGCCCTTGCCCTCGCAGAGAAAACCTGCAAATCCGCCACTAGAGATCTTCAGCACCAACTCGGATACCAAAAATGCAATTCAACCCTGAAAGCGCCACAATCAAAACTCCCACACAGAACAGGCACTCGAAAAACCAACGAAACTGGGGATAAGCTCCACAAAAGCAATCGGATTCAGTCGCTCAAGCCCTAATTCACTGGGCACCCAACCGCCGACGAACTGTCACAGAACAAATCAGCAATTCAGCCACAGGAAAAGAATCGAGGCTGATCCAGGGGAGAAGAAGAAGAATCGAGAGGGGGGAGAGAAGGCAGGGTCTCGGAAGGAAGAAGGCGGCACCGGAGAGAGGAGAGAAAGACTGTTCTTGCCGCGATACCCCGAACGCTCTCTGTTACAGAGTTCGCATGCCCGCTTCAAAGGCCAGGAACCACCAGTTTACACAATAAACTCCCTCGATTTCCTCACTTGTTACGGAAAGCGCCTTTTCTTTTATCTTTATTTACATATCGACCCCCCAACTAAATTGGTCATAACCATTCTCCCCCTTAAGAAAACCCTGTCCCCAAGCTTTGCACTATAACATGAAGGCCTTACAAGAGCAGTAATATTATGGCATCTGCAGGAGGTGCATTTGACCCGCTTACATCTAGCTTGCAACTCCTAGGCCTTGGGGAGCAATTCTTCTTCCCTGGACAGTAATGGGGGTCGGGTCACCGCCTCGAACAAGACCTTGAAAACCGCAAGGTACCAAGAGCCCCCTTAAGCAATATAACCAGCTTGGTAGGATCCATAAAACTAGTGCTATCCCGCAGACTGTTTGGTCTACTCAATGTAACACCGTAAGAGGCTCAAAATAGTGAGCAACAATTTCATTGCGAGCTTGAAACTCTACCAATGTACCAATTGCCACCGTAGATTCAAGGCCCGTTGAACTTGCACTTGGAACATACTCAACATGAAGATGAATGCAATCAAAAAGCTAGGACACCGCCGCAGTAAAAGGAGGAGTAGACCAGGCAAAATTCGCCACGGCCCGACAGCCCGGAACCGGCCCGGCACGACAACGCCGCGCTGGGCCAGTGCCTATCGTGCCGTGCCGTGCCCGATGATCCCCGGGCCCTGCCGTGTCGGCACCACAGCCCGATTAGGAATATTTAAGTAAAAAAACTAGTGGACAATTAGACTCTATTTAAGGACAGAAAGAGCCTCACTTGTGAGTCCACCTGTAGTTGCAAACAAGTCACGACCGAACGGAACTTTT
Source organism: Sonneratia caseolaris (assembly GCA_900006705.1). Taxonomy (NCBI): domain Eukaryota; kingdom Viridiplantae; phylum Streptophyta; class Magnoliopsida; order Myrtales; family Lythraceae; genus Sonneratia; species Sonneratia caseolaris. The sequence continues at coordinate 2,218,755 of CXYZ01006864.1, forward strand.
ATCGGGCCGGGCCAAGTCCGCCACTGCCTTATTATGCCGCGCGGCCCGGCCCGATATCCTGCAGGGCCGCGCTCGGGCCGCCCTTATCGTGCCCTGCCGGCCCGGCCCGATGCGACCGGGCCGACCCCGATTTGTCACCTCTAATGAGGAGTAATTGACTCCATGCAAAATTATGCTCGGCAGGCTTCTAGGTTAAGATATCGAAAAGGCCGATGATCGCTAACATAAGGCCTTTCCTTTGTTCTTCCTTCTTTAGCCTCCTTTCCACCCAAAATAGCCACATATCCGATGCTCCTGTAACATTCACATCATTAAACACGGAAATACACACTCGAGATCAATCCAGTGGTTCCGCGTAATCTTGAGCCCTTCCTTTCAGTTGGTATCAAGTACTATGTTTGGGCCAGCCTTTATCGTAAGGGGAAAATTGTTATGATCAATTTAGTTGAGGGGTCGATATGTAAATAATAGTAAATGAGAAATTTCTGTAACAGTTGAAGAAATTGAGGGTGTTTATTGTAAATTGGTGGTTCTTGGTCTTTAAAGCGGGCATTCGAACTTTGTAACAGAGAGCGTTCGGGGTTTCACGGCAAAAACAGTTTTTCTCTCCTCTCTCCAGTGCCGCCTTCTTCCATTCNCAGTGTAGAGGATAGCACTGGTTTTATGGATCCTACCAAGCTGGTTATATTGCTTAAAAGGGCTCTTGGATGCATCGCGGCAGTACCTTGTGGTTTTCAAAGTGTTGTTCAAGGCGGTGACCCGACCCCATTACTGTCCAGGGAAGAAGAATTGCTCCCCAAGGCCGACGAGNTGAGCGACTGAATCCGATTGCTTTTGTGGAGCGTATCCCCAGTTTCGTTGGTTTTTCGGGTGCCTGTTCTGTGTGGGAGTTTTGATTGTGGCACTTTTAGGGTTGAATTGCATTTTTGGTATCCGAGTTGGTGCTGAAGAAGTGAAGAAATTGTGGGAGTTTATTGTAAACTGGTGGTTCTTGGCCTTTGAAGCGGGCATTCGAACTCTGTAACAGAAAGGGTTCGGGGCATCACGGCAAGAACAGTTTTTCTCTCCTCTCTCCGGTGCCGCCTTTCTCCCTTTCGAGACCCTGCCTGTTCTCCCCCTTCTCGATTCTTCTTCTTCTCCCCTGGATCTGCCTCGATTCTTTTCCTGTGGCTGAATTGCTGATTTGTTCTATAACAGCTCGTCGGCGGTTGGCTGCCCAGTGGATTAGGGCTTGAGCGACTGAATCTGATTTCTTCTGTGGAGCTTATCCCCAGTTTCGTTGGTTTTTTCGAGCGCCTGTTCTGTCTGGGAGTTATGATTGTGGCACTTTTAGGGTTGAATTGCATTTTTGGTATCCGAGTTGGTGCTGAAGATCTCTAGTGGCGGATTCGCAGGTTTTCTCTGCGAGGGCGAAGGCATAAGGCGTTACGGTGGCTGACAGGAAGCCGACTGAGTTAGACCAAGGATGGGATGTCATGCAGAAGGGCATCGCAAGGCTCAAGAACGTCCTAGAGGGGCTGCCTGAGCCTCAATGCAGCTCTGACGAGTACATGCTGCGCTACGCGTACACGTCTTTGCTTATCCTGTTCGATTTTATGATCATTTGTTTATCCTGTTCAATTTTATGATCATTTGTCTATCCTGCTCAGTTCTATGATCATGGGAACATATTATATGCCCAGACAACATGAGATTTTAGGGTCGGATAAAGCTGATGGTGTAGCATGTAATAGGTGTGTATAAATTCTTTTTATCCACGGGGATTCTTCCAGAAAATGTGCGTATTTTTATTTTGCTTCCTCTATTCTTTTGTTCACTCTTTGACATGTCTCCTGTTTTTCAGAACTATCTATAACATGTGCACCCAGAAGCCGCCACATGATTATTCACAACAGCTCTATGACAAATACTGGGAGTCTTTTGAAGAGTACATCAACTCCATGGTAATAGGACTTTCCGAGTGTAACATTGGTTACTTCACTGTCTGTGTTAATTTAATTTAGCCTTGATGGTGAGCAGACAGGGTTGCTACTCTTGTTAGCTGTACATGTTTGTGTTCACTATTCATATAATAAACTAACATGTACTAGTTCTGAATCTTCTGAAACTTTAACAATAGTTAATATAGAGCAAGTACTGCTTCTGTTTTAGGTCTTGCCATCACTGAGATAGAAGCATGACGAGTTCATGCTGAGAGAGCTCGTGAAGAGGTGGGTAAACCATGGGGTTATGCTTAGGTGGCTGTCCCATTTCTTCCATTATCTGTATTGCCACTTCATTGCTCTGAAATCACTGCCTGCACTTGACGAAGCAGNCTGGATCGCCACTTCATTGCTCGGAAATCACTACCTGCACTTAACGAAGTTGGTCGCACTTGTTTCCGGGACCTGCTATCTGACCCTACACCATTCCTGTTTTCCATCGGATTTTCTCTGAGGACTTCTTGATTGGTTCTCCTATGAGTTCTAACACCTGCTAAACAGGCCAATCTGAGAAAACAAGTGGCCCCATTCCTTGGGATAAGATAGGTTTCAGTTAGCTCATACCTGTAGTCCTTTAATTCGATTTCAGGCATACCAAGAGCTACATGCCAAAGTTAGGGAGGCTGTAATCACAGCGGTGAGTTTTACTTGGTTGCTACTATCCTACATGTCTACTTCAGGGTCGCTTGATCGATTCACTTTGTCTGATTATGCTCACATTGATCAACAACGTGAGGGAGAACAAATTGGCCGCGCTCTATTGAAGAATGCTCTGGACATATTTGTTGAGATTGGAATGTTATGGTCGTGATTTTGAAGATGCTTTGCTTAAAGATACATCTGCTTATTATTCCCGAAAGGCTTCTGATTGGACCCTAGAAGACGCTTGTCCAGATTACATGCTGAAGGTGATTCAATCCTGCTTTTACGTTATTTTGCACATTTTTCTTGTCTTGGTACTTGTAGGTCTGATGCATTGTTTGGTTGGTATTACAGGCTGAAGAGTGTCTAAGACGTGAGAAGGATAGAGCCTGTCATTATTTGCACTCAGGCAGTGAACAGGAGTTACTTGAGGATTGTTGTGGAAGGATTTTGCTTCGGCTTTACCAAATTGCACTTCTTCTATAAAGTGCAACATGAGATTCTGGCCGTTTATGCAAATCAACTACTTGAAGAGGAGCACTCAGGATGCCATGCATTGCGGAGAGATGACAAGGTGATTAGTCTAGGATTCATTTTGATCTGATCATTGTCCTTGTTGTAAAAAATCCAGGACAACTAAATGTGTTGTATTTTGAAAAAAAAGAAGAAAATTAGGTAGAGGACTCGTCCAGGATGCTTAGGCTTCTCTCCAAGATACCACGGGGTCTAGATCCTATAGCAAATATGTTTAGGCAGCCTGTTGACCGTAACCTTCAAGTCTCTGGATCCCTGTAGGGCAGAAGGAGGTGATATTTCGAGCTGTGAAAATTGGGTGTCCACATTTACTCCCGTAGGCTATTGCTGTGAATTGGGTCCTGAAGAAGGGCCTCCGTCATCCTAGTCAATGCGTTAATGTAGCTCACCATGCCTCGGTACTTGATACCAACTTAAAAGGAAGGGTTCAAGATTACGCCGAACCATTGGATTGATCTCGAGTGTGTATTTTCACATGTCGTGGAGTTTAATGATGCGAATGTTATAGGAGCATCGGATATGTGGCTATTTTGGGTCGAAGGGAGGCTAAAGGAGGGAGAGCGAAGGAAAGGCCTTATGTTAGCAATCATCGGCCTTTTCGATTTCTTAACCTTGAAGGTTGCCGAGCATAATTTTGCATGGAGTCAATTACTCCTCATTAGAGGTGGCAAACGGTGCCGGCGCGGCACGGCACGATA
>CXYZ01006864.1:2227555-2241857 GCA_900006705.1 Sonneratia caseolaris
CCCCCCCCAAGCCGGAGCGGTTCGATCCGTCGATTATTGAGTGCGTGCTTTAATGATGGGTTCCGCTTCTGAGATGCTCAAAATCTTTACGAATAAGAATCCGACGAGGAGGACGAGCCGGTGCTCTCGGGATAAATCATGATATAAACATAATGATATGATACAGATTTTACCGATTTTTACCGGGTTAGACAAGAGGGTCGTGGACGTGGAGAGCGGGGCTGGTGACCTCAAAAGGGCAAACTAGGTAGGTCGGTCTTGGAACAAAAAAGAAATCCTCAGTACTGTCCTACTTAAGTCTGCCCCTTCAGTCCCACACCCAGACTGCTCAATATAAAAGCCCCTCTCCCTGTTGCTTCTTTGCCACAAACTGAAAAGACAATTCCCATTCACCCGAGCCTCCCCATAAACATTAACATGTCCAACTCCAAGAACATCGATCAGAGCCACGACAACCCCGCTGGGATAATGTACGGCGAGGCGGGCACCCGCAGCGGCTTCTGCCAGCTCCAGCGGAACCCGGCCTTATGTTCTCCGACCCAGCCCGGGGAGAGGAGAGGGAGGAAGAAGCAGGTGGCAGAGCCGGGCCGGTTCCTCGGGGTCAGGAGGCGGCCCTGGGGCCGGTACGCGGCGGAGATACGGGACCCGACGACCAAGGAGAGGCACTGGCTCGGCACGTTTGACACTGCCCAAGAGGCCGCCCTCGCGTACGACCGGGCCGCCCTCTCCATGAAGGGCGTCCAGGCGAGGACCAACTCCATCTACTCCCTCGACCACCACGGTCCCCGTGTTGACCCTGGGAAGGAATTCTCCCACCATTCTGTCTTCTTGAGTGCGACCTCCGAGCAAGCCCTCGGCGTGCCTCCTCCTCCTCCTCCGGCCCTGTCTCCGGCTCCGCCGTTCAACAATAACTACCAAAATGCCATCACGAGACGCTCGTTCGATCATCAGAGCCGTACCACTTACCAGCCGGACAAGTCAAAAGCACCGGAGGACAGCAGCCATGAGGACTTCTTCCCGTTCTCCAGGAGCGATGGCTCGAACAGCAACTCGGGCTACTTGAACTGCATCGTCCCGGAAAGCTGCTTGAAGCCCCCGAAAACCGAGAGCTCGAAATCTTTGGAGCCCGCTAACGTTATCAATGCCGATGACGAATCGCATTTCATCACGTTCGATCTCCCATCTCTCGGCGGGTCCAAGTCCGACGAGCGTGATCTCGTGGTGGGTCACGGGACCGCATGGAGCCGCGATGATCACTCGATCACGAGGTTGGATAGCTCGGGCGAGCTCGAGGACGTGATAGGAAGGTATAACATGTATGGTGGCCGGTATAGCTACTCCGGTGACTATCACAGCGGCTCTTCTTCCTCCTCTTCTTTCTCTCCTTCATTTTCTATGAGTTTCGGTGAATCGGACGATTACGGCTATCGTTCACCCTTTTGATAGTGAGGTCTCAATGGAGATGCCGTTATTCGCTATTTGGCCTTTTCGTGTTCTAAATTAGTTTGTCTTCCAGTTTTTAAATATATATATATATATATATATATATGGAAATGCCGTTATTCGCTGTTCGGCCTTTTCGTGTTCTAAATTAATCTGTTTTCCAGTTTCTATATATATATATATATATATATGCTGATGATTGCGTGGTTAACTTGCACATGTTTTTGAATATCTGCAACCAACAATCATATACACGTTGGATATCTTCTTCTCATACTAGATGATGGACAATTGATCACAAGTTAGTTGAATGATCATAAGTTTTGTATTCGAATCTCACAGTTAAATGAGTCCAAATAGTAATATTTATTTATTTTTATCATAGCACAAACAATATTTCAAATAAAAAATATGCATAAATTACATATTTAATAAAAGAATTAAGTCATACCTTTTATTGCATTACACTAACCTTGGTTTGGGATGAAGAATCTTAAATTAATATTTTTATTCAAAATTTTAAATCTACTCGTGAATATGATGATTGCATATAACTACACGCACACACCAACCCATATTTCACCATTCTAAGTATGAAATTAACTGTCATACGATTAGTTCATGCCATTCCACTTCTTCTTTTTTTACGATTTATATTTTAAGAGAATTCATAATAAAATGATATATTATTAATCATATCATATATGTTCCTAAATATTAAGTGGCTAATACTAAAAATATTACAAAATTAACTGGAATGCCTCGAGGAAAGTGTGTATACATATAGCAAAAGCATATGGTCAAATTATTTTATGAATATATATGCTGGAGCTATTACCTTTTCTAGAGCTAGTTCGAGACTACTTGGTTAAGACTAGTTCGGTTGTAACCACGAGGGAACACCGAATTTCAGTTAGTGGTCTCGCTCAACCACAAAATATGGATACTACTTGGTTTCAGTCCTTATTCATTTTTTCCGTTCGAGCTTAATGGGTCATTAGAATGGGAATCTAAGGGACCCGAAAGGGTAACGGCGGATGATTGAATTTGAACCATAGCTAGTAGCCACACCAATAAGTCGGGGTCAGCAGCTGGGCTGGGGGACACGGTGCTAGGATCGAACCAACTCGACCCGTCACGAAGAGCCCAGCTCAGGAAATCCAAGTGCCTGCCATCTTGAAAATAATAAAAGATATTTATTACCCATGACCAGTAATAAAATTTGAGGAAAAATTATCTGACATAAATCGCATCCACAATTCCATAATATATCACCACGCCAGTGTCCATGTGAAGGGCCATGTTAGCATGCCACATAGATTTTCCTGAAAATATTGACAGTGTTAGGAGTCGTGATATTAAAAAAAATGAATAACATATAACAACTTTTAATATTTCCTTAACTATTTACCTTGTGCAGCATTTCAGTATATCCTTGTAATTAGTGATTATTTGGATAAAATATAAAAGCGTGAATCAAGATTTTGATAATATCACAGTTTAGCGCCAAAAATAAAAAATAAAAAATAATAATCGCATTAGTTTGACTCTTAAAATATATAATGATTTGTAATAAGAAAAAAAGAGTATACTCTATTAAAAGCCTTTGATTTTACCAGCAATTGGTCGACGTGGCTTGTCCCACATGTCACAGTTCGTCTCGTGGCACTTTACACGTCCTGAGAGTACCCGACCGTGTCCCCATGCCGGTAATGCCAAGGGGGACCAATTTGTCCAGGTTAACAACCAAGCTTGGTCCCTGTGCGGGCCACTTCTGATTCCGTGACGGCTTAATGAAGCAAACCAGAACACAGACGGGTCCATGGAACGATCATCAAAATTACATGGCCAGCAAGAGATGCCAAAGGTACTAGGATTGCTAAGTCCTGGTTCCAAGCAGGGAAACAAAGAAATTATCAAAGACGAAACACCAGAAATTGGAGTAATAAATTGGAGGTGGGTGGCCAAGATTAGCAAAGGTGTATATCCCATCTAATTAATATACTGGACCGTTAAGGAACCATTAACAATAACGATAAGCATATGGTGCAGAAACCCTAAAAAGCACCATAATACAAGTACTCCCCCAAACCTTGGCTTCGGGGCACAGAAGAAGCATTTACATTGAAAATGTTTCCTGACCTGCAACTCGGAAGAAATTGATGAAGCCCTTCCCTCACAGGGTCCAGCCACAGGCAGCAGTGGAGGCGGTAGCAACCACTTGTCCAGGAAAAATCCTTCCGGGGATCTTATGCAAGGTACTGCAACGAGTTGGGGTTGTCCTTTTCCCGCTCGAGGCAGTCACGGGTGATCAGATCCTCAATCCTCTTCTTGATTGCCATGAAGTCAGGCTGCAGAGAGGCAGGATCCAACACACCCAAACCAAAACCAACTCCACAATGGGCACCAAAGAATATAATATAATGTAATATATCTACACACACACACAGACACACAGAGCGAGGAAGAGAGAACTGGCAACAAACCTTCAACAAGCGGCCCAACTGCTCAACGCACTACATGACCAATTGCTGGTGACCCAAAACTTTCCGACTCTTCATAATGCGCACAATTGAGGCATCTATTGCATACCTTCTATCTTTGTCTACGTCTTCAATTACATTTTTCTTCTCATCTACAGTGGAAGAGGAATCTTGAAGTTGCAAGAATCATGACACCCGTCATTCGGTACTTAGAAGAATATTAAAGAACAAAACAAGACATGCAGCAATCAACCAACAACATTGTACCTTGATTCTCCTCATTTTGTCTGTAAATTGGGACTTAAACTCAAAGTAGTTAGTAGGTGCTATTGTCTTTCTGTTGGGCTCTTTATTGAGGATCCTATACTTGGCACATGACAAGGAGTGAAGAAGCCTCACGACATCGTCGTCACTCAGATTCAACTGAGTAGCTCAATCTGTTCGAGGAGTTGAAAAGCAGCAAGGCTGCAGCCACTCAAGAGAAAAATAAATAGTCAAGCTCAGATGTTTTTATTGTTCATGCGTGAAATTTCCCATTTCATGCATCTTTAGTCTCAACTGATGCATAAAATAAGAGAAAAGACAACGAAACCGGGGATAAGCTCCACAAAAGCAATCGGATTCAGTCGCTCAAGCCCTAATTCACTGGGCAGCCAACCGCCGACGACCTGTTATAGAACAAATCAGCAATTCAGCCACAGCAAAAGAATCGAGGCTGATCCAGGGGAGAAGAAGTAGAATCGAGATGGGGGCGAGAAGGCAGGGTCTCGAAAGGAAGAAGGCGGCACCGGAGAGAGGAGAGAAAACCTGTTCTTGCCGTGATACCCCGAACCCGCTCGGTTACAGAGTTCGCATGCCCGCTTCAAAGGCCAAGAACCACCAGGTTACACAATAAACTCCCTCAGTTGCTTCACTTGTTACGGAAAGCGCCTTTTCTTTTATCTTTATTTACATATCGATCCCCCAACTAAATTGATCATAACAATTCTCCCCCTTAAGAAACCCTGTCTCCATGCTTTGCATTATAACATGAAGGCCATACAAGAGCAGTAATATTATGGCATCTTCAGGAGGTGCATTTGACCCGCTTACATCTAGCTTGCAACTCCTAGGCCTTGGGGAGCAATTCTTCTTCCCTGGACAGTAATGGGGTCGGGTCACCGCCTCGAAAAAGACCTTGAAAACCATAAGGTACCAAGAGCCCTCTTAAGCAATATAACCAGATTGGTAGGATCCATAAAATTAGTGCTATCCCGCAGACTGTTTGGCCTACTCATTGTAACACCGTAAGAGGCTCAAAATAGTGAACAACAATTTCATTGCGAGCTTGAAACTCTACCAAAGTACCAATTGCCACCGTAGATTCAAGGCCTGTTGAACTTGCACTTGGAACATACTCAACATGAAGATGAATGCAATCAAAGCTAGGACACCACCACAGTAAAATGAGGAGTAGACCGGGCAAAATTCGGCACGGTCCGATAGCCCGGAACCGGCCCGGCACGACAATGCAGCGCTGGGCCAGTGCCTATTGTGCCGTGCCGGCTCGGCCCGCTAATCCCCTCGCGCGTGCCGGGCCCGATGATCCCCGGGCCGGGCCGTTCCGGCACGATAGCCTGATTAGGAATATTTAAATAAAAACTAGTAGACAATTAGACTCTATTGAAGGACAGAAAAAGTCTCACTTATGAGTTCACTTGTAGTTGCAAACAAGTCACGATCAAATGAAACTTTTGTCGGGCCGGGCCAAGGCCATTGTTGTCTTATCGTGCTGTGCGGCCCGGCCCGATATCCTGCAGGGCCGTGCTCGGGCCGGCCCTTATCGTGCCCTGCCGGCCCGGCCCGTTGAGACCGGGCCGACCCGATTTGCCACCTCTAATGAGGAGTAATTGACTCCATGCAAAATTATGCTCGGCAAGCTTCTAGGTTAAGATATCGAAAAGGCTGATGATCGCTAACATAAGGCCTTTCCTTTGTTCTTCCTCCTTTAGCCTCCCTTCTACCCAAAATAGCCACATATCCGACGCTCCTATAACATTCACATCATTAAACACGGAAATACAAACTCGAGATCAATCCAGTGGTTCGGCGTAATCTTGAACCCTTCCTTTAAGTTGGTATCAAGTACCATGTTTGGGCCAGCCTTTATCGTAAGGGGGAAAATTGTTATGATCAATTTAGTTGAGGGGTCGATATGTAAATAATGATAAATGAAAAGGCGCTTTCTGTAACAGGTGACGAAATTGAGGGTGTTTATTGTAAACTGGTGGTTCTTGGTCTTTGAAGCGGGCATTCGAACTTTGTAACAGAGCGTTCGGGGTTTCACGGCAAGAACAGTTTTTCTCTCCTCTCTCCAGTGCCGCCTTCTTCCTTTCGAGACCCTGCCTTCTCTCCCCCCTCTCGATTCTTCTTCTTCTCCCCTGGATCAGCCTCGATTCTTTTCCTGTGGCTGAATTGCTGATTTGTTCTGTGACAGTTCGTCGGCGGTTGGGTGCCCAGTGAATTAGGGCTTGAGCGACTGAATCCGATTGCTTTTGTGGAGCTTATCCCCAGTTTCGTTGGTTTTTCGAGTGCCTGTTCTGTGTGGGAGTTTTGATTGTGGCGCTTTCAGGGTTGAATTGCATTTTTGGTATCCGAGTTGGTGCTGAAGATCTCTAGTGGCGGATTTGCAGGTTTTCTCTGCGAGGGCAAGGGCATAAGGCGTTGCGGTGGCTGACAGGAAGCCGACTGAGTTAGACCAAGGATGGGATTTCATGCAGAAGGGCATCGCAAGGCTCAAGAACATCCTGGAGGGGCTGCCTGAGCCTCAACGCAGCTCTGACGAGTACATGCTGCGCTACACGTACACACGTCCTTGTTTATCCTGTTCGATTTTACGATCATTTGTTTATCCTGTTCAATTTTATGATCATTTGTTTATCCTGCTCAGTTTTATGATCATGGGAACATATTATATGCCCAGACAACATGAGATTCTAGGGTCGGATAAAGCTGATGATGTAGCATGTAATAGGTGTGTATAAATTCCTTTTATCCACGGGGATTCTTCCAGAAAAATCTGTGTATTTCTATTTTGCTTCCTCTATTCTTTTGTTCACTCTTTGATATGTCTCCTGTTTTGCAGAACTATCTATAAGATGTGCACCCAGAAGCCGCCGCATGACTATCCACAGCAGCAGCTCTATGACAAATACAGGGAGTCTTTTTGAAGAGTACATCAACTCCATGGTAACAGGACTTTCCGAGTGTAACATGGGTTACTTCACTGTCTCTGTTAATTTAGCCTTGACGGTGAGCAGACAGGATTGCTACTCTTGTTAGCTGTGCATGTTTGTGTTCACTATTCATATAATAAACTAACGTTTACTGGTTCTGAATCTCCTGAAACTTTAACAATAGTTAATATATAGCAAGCACTGCATGTGTTTTAGGTCTTGCCATCACTGAGAGAGAAGCATGACGAGTTCATGCTTGGAGAGCTCGTGAAGAGGTGGGTAAACCATGGGGTTATGGTTAGGTGGCTGTCCCATTTCTTCCATTATCTGGATCGCCACTTCATTGCTCGGAAATCACTGCCTGCACTTGACGAAGCCTGGTCTTACTTGTTTCTGGGGCCTGCTATCTGACCCTATACCATTCCCGTTTTCTATTGGATTTTCTCTGAGGACTTCTTGATTGGTTCTCCTATGAGTTCTAACACCTGCCAAACAGGCCAATCTGAGAAAACAAATGGCCCCATTCCTTGGGATAAGATAGTTTTCGGTTAGCTCACACCTTTAATTCGATTTCAGGTATATGAAGAGCTACATGCCAAAGTTAGGGATGCTGTAATCACTTTGGTGAGTTTTACTTGGTTGCTACTATCCTGTACGTCTACTTCAGGGTCGCTCGATCGATTCACTTCGTCTAATTATGCTCACATTGATCAACAGCGTGAGGGAGAACAAATTGACCGAGCTCTATTGAAGAATGTTCTTGACATATTTGTTGAGATTGGAATGGGACAAATGGAATGTTATGATCGTGATTTTGATGATGATGCTTTGCTTAAAGATACGTCTGCTTATTATTCCCAAAAGGCTTCTCATTGGATCCTAGAAGACGCTTGTCCAGATTACATGCTGAAGGTGATTCAATCCTGCTTTATGTTACTTTGCACAATTTTTCTTGTCCTGGTACTTGTAGGTCTGATGCATTGTTTGGTTGGTATTACTGGCTGAAGAGTGTCTAACACGTGAGAAGGATAGAGCCTCTCATTATTTGCACTCGAGCAGTGAACAGAAGTTACTTGAGGATTGTTGTGGAAGGATTTTGCTTCAGCTTTACCATATTGCACTTCTTCTATAAAGTGCAACATGAGATTCTGGCCGTTTATGCAAATCAACTACTTGAAAAGGAGCACTCAGGATGCCGTGCGTTGCTGAGAGATGACAAGGAGATTAGTCTAGGATTCATTTTGATCTGATCATTGTACTTCTTGTAAAAAATCCAGACAACTAAATGTGTTGTATTTTTTTCAAAAGAAAAAATTTAGGTTTGTGCCTTGTTGTCAAAGATGTTCAATCAAACCACTCTCCATCTTAAGCCAAATGTTCACATATATCAGTATCACAACTTCCTTGATTTCAACCATATCACTCAACATTCTCTTGTTGAAAATATTTATTGGAGACGAGATTGGTCAGGTGCAAAACTTGTGTGGGAAGCATCCTTAATGTCGAGCTCCTCTAGGTCAACATTATTCTCTTCGGCATTTTGCTAAAATTAAGTTGTTTGGGTTTTGAATGTCAAGCTCTGAAAGCGAATTTTCAAAACATACAATTTCAATCACAGCCTTCTCCACGTGTGCCTCTTGTATGTCCTTGCCAACCTCTGTCTGCCCTTCAATGACCTAAATATGACCCTCTTCATCTTTGTAGTCATTATTGGAAGGGTGCGAGAATTGGTGTGTCACTCTTTTCTATGAGTTCATCTTGTCCTTGAGTCGGGGAAGAGCATAAGCGTGGCGTAAGGTTTGGGGTTCAAACCAACGGACATACTTCTCAATCTCCGATTTCAGGCCATTCAAGAACCAATCCACCTCTTGAAGGTCACACACATCTATACCACCCAAAAACAATTCAAAGAAAAGTATATTCTTCAAGATCACCTGTTTGTTGTAAAATTTCGGCAGCAAAAGCTCGAGCGATCCACACGTCTTATCCCCAACTTTCCTTGAGTTCGATGACTGCAAGTCGATCCTCATTGTGGATCCTCGCTGTTTGGGTAACATCCATGTCAACTTGCTCATCATTGTTCACCATTTTGCTACTGGTCCGAGGAACATGGCTCTGATACCAATGTTATAGACCAAATCAACAATTCAGCCACAGGAGAAGAATCGAGGCCGATTCAGGGGAGAAGAAGAAGAATCAAGAAGGGGGAGAGAAGGCACCAGAGGGAGGCGAGAAAAACTGTTCATTCAGTCATGCCCCTAACCATCAACGGGTTCTGTTACAGGGTTTTAATGCCCGCGGCTGCTTGAAAGGCGAAGAACCTCCAGTCTAGATTGAAAATGTCTCCTGACCTGCAGCTCGGAAGAAATTGATGAAGCCCTTCCCTCACAGCGTCCAGCCACAGGCAGCAGTGGAGGCGGCAGCAGCCACATTTGTCCAGGAAAAATCCTTCCGGTGAACTCATGCAAGGTATCGGAACAAGTTGGGGTTGTCCTTTTCCAGCAGAGATAGTCACGGGTGATCAGATCCTCAATCCTTCTTGACTGCCTTGAAGTCAGGCTGCAGAGAGGTAGGATGAACACACTCAAACCAAAACCAACTCAATTTCTCACCGCCGCCTNGGGCAATAGAGTCTAATTTGTCAAATATTAACTGCGGGATCTAGACACCGTGCTATCTTGTACAAATGCCTAAACATCCTGGACAAGTCCTGTAGCTAATTTTTTCTTTTAAAACAATACAACACATTTAGTTTCCCTGGATTTTATACAACAATGACAATGATGAGATCAAAATGAATCCAAGAGTAATCACATTGTCATCTCTCAGCAACGCTGGGCATCCTTTTCAAAAATCCTAGGAACATGGCTCTGATACCAATGTTATAGACCAAATCAACAATTCAGCCACAGAAGAAGAATCGAGGCCGATTCAGGGGAGAAGAAGAAGAATCAAGAAGGGGGAGAGAAGGCGGCACCAGAGGGAGGCGAGAAAAACTGTTCATTCAGTCATGCCCCTAACCATCAACGGGTTCTCTTACAGAGTTTTAATGCCCGCGACTGCTTGAAAGGCCAAGAACCTCCAGTCTAGATTTAAAATGTCTCCTGACCTGCAGCTCGGAAGAAATTGATGAAGCCCTTCCCTCACAGCGTCCAGCCACAGGCAGCAGTGGAGGCGGCAGCAGCCACTTTTGTCCAGGAAAAATCCTTCCGGTGAACTCATGCAAGGTATCGGAACAAGTTGGGGTTGTCCTTTTCCAGCAGAGATAGTCACGGGTGATCAGATCCTCAATCCTTCTTGACTGCCTTGAAGTCAGGCTGCAGAGAGGTAGGATGAACACACTCAAACCAAAACCAACTCAATTTCTCACCGCCGCCTTTCTTTNATGCAATAGAGTCTAATTTGTCAAATATTTACTGCAGGATCTAGACACCGTGCTATCATGTACAAGTGCCTAAACATCCAGGACAAGTCCTGTACCTTAATTTTTTCTTTTGAAACAATACAACACAGTTAGTTGCCCTGGATTTTTTACAACAATGACAATGATCAGATGAAAATGAATACTAGAGTAATCACATTGTCATCTCTCAGCAATGCTGCGCATCCTGAGTACTACTTTTCAAGTAGTTGATTTGCATTAACGGCCAGAATCACATCTTGCACTTTATAGCAGAAGTGCAATTTGGCAAAGGAGAGGCAACATCCTTCCACAACAATCCTCAAGTAACTTCTGTTCACTGCTTCAGTGCATGTATCAGTGGCTCTATCCTTTTCACGTTTTAGACAGGCTTGCTGTAATACCAACCAAATGATGGATCAGACCTAAAAGTACCACGAGAAGAAAAATGTGCAAAATAACATAAAACCAGGATCCAGTTAGAAGCCTTTCGGTAAGAATAAGCAGATGTATCTTTAGGCAAACGATCAACAAAATCACAATGAAAATGCTCCACTTATCCCATTCGAATCTCAAAATTTATGTCTGGAGCATTCTCCAATAGCACTCGGTCAATTTCTTCTCCCATTAACTAACCAAATTGATTGCACCATCCCTAACTTTGGCATGTTGGCCATTGATGTACATGAAATCGCACTAAAGGACCACAGGTGTTAGCTAACTGAAAACTATCTTATCCCAAGGAATGGGGCCATTTGTTTTGTCAGATTGGCCTGTGTAGCAGGTGTATAGCCGTCCAACGAAGAAGTCCTCAGACGAAATCCGATGGAAAGAAGGAATGGTATAGGGACAGATCGCAAGAACCGGAACAAGCAAGACCAACTTCGTCAAGTGCAGGTTTTCATTTTGCGAGCGATGATGTGGCGATCCAGATAATGGTTGAAATGGGACGGCCCATAATTTTCCCACCTCTTGACAAGCCCCCACAGCCTGAACTCCACATGCAAGACCTTCACACATGCGGTATATTAATTATTGTCAAAGTTTCAGGAGATTCAGAACTAGTAAATGTTAGTTTATTAGGTGAATTGTGAACGCCCATACATGTACAGCAAACATGAGTAGCAACTCGGAAAGTCCTATTACCTTGGAGTTGATGTGAATAATCATGTGGCAAAACAGGAGACGTATCAAAGAGCGAACAAAAAGAATAGAAGTACAATAAAAATACATTAATTCAGTGGATGACTGCCCGTGGTTGAAAAAGAATTTATACACACCTATTACATGCTACTTCTTCATGTTAGATCCGGTGGCCCGAAAATAATGACCCAATAGCAGTGTTTGTTATGTTCCTAAGATCGTGCTTTGATGCCAGTCCCGGTCTCTACAGGTGCTGTCGTGGGGCCCCGGAGGACTTGATCGGTGGCTTCCTTACTGCAGGGTCTTAAGTCTTTGTTTTTTTCCAGAATGTTGAACCTTTTGGAGTGCACTCTTTGACATGCTAGGCCCACCGATTGGATACATTTGAAGTTGATTCAATTGTAGTTTTCTCACTCGTCACTGGTGCCCGCAGGTACGCTTCCTGTATGCGTCAAAGAGATTGTTGATCGAATTGGCTTCCAAGGCATTTCATTATCTCTTCCGTTAGTCGTGCATCCAGATATGCCCCTTTTAAATGCCTAGTGGCCTGGCTCAACAGTTACCGGACGACATTGTGGAGGCTATAGTAACACTGTTTTTTTGTAATTTTTAGCTTAATTTCAATTGTTATGTAAGTTTAAGTTTCTTCCAATTGCAGTTCATCTTCACCTGCAATGTCCAGACTCAAAAACTGTGTCTTCCATCACAACTACTTCTGAGTCCGCATTCCCTCCCATCCTAAACTGAATGACTTGGGCAATCTCTCCTCCTACTAGCGGCGCTATACTCTTTGGTGATAATGTGCAGTTGCCTATGATGGTTGACTCTGACGCTTGGTCCTTGTCAGGCTGCACAAGCCAGTATGCATCTTCATTGGAACATGCTGTATCTTCTTCAGAAACATTGATGTTACGAATTTCGCATCCTCAGTAGGCTCTAATAACTTCAAGAAAGCATGCCCATCCTCATCAGGAGGAGTCACTCATCTCTACTTAAACCTTGGAGTAACCTGCTTCCAATACAAAAGGCACAACTATTTGAAGTGGGGATGGCATAAAGTTCACAATAGTTTATACTAGGATGGCTGCTGTTGGGATAGCAGGCAAGTTGAGGGAACTAAGAAGCTTACCCCACAACATAATATCATTTAGATTTAGGATTCATTTTGCAGGAGATAACGGAGATGATGGATCTAAAGAAGGGAATGATGCCTCGAATATATGCATGGAAGAGACCAAAACATCAATATTTGGGATCTCTGTTCGGAGAAACATCACAAGAAAGGCCCAGAATTTCTGCCAAGGCAAAAGACGAAATCTAAGAGTATGAAGCGTCAGAACTTGCCATTTAGGCCATGACGCAAAAAATCTGCTAGGAATGTGGACTGTGATAGACCTGAACTTGCCATTTTAGCCTCATGCTGAGTTTACCAACCAGGGGTGCAAGCTGATTCGCACGGCAATGTTCAGAAGAAGCCAACACTGTGCGGGGCAAATGGGGCAAATTGCAAGGTAGTTGATCACTAGACAGCCCAGGAATGCTAAGGCATGAGCAGAGAGTGAGTGATTGAGAGGCGCTTGATCATTTCATGCCGGGGTCGATTGAAGGTGCCATGTGTTGCTGGTCGGGAACAGTGCACAGTGGACGACTGGAGATGTGACGTGATCCTTACCGATCCGTGGTAAAACCCAATATCAAATATGATAAGAACGTCACCAACTTGCAATAAGACCCAAATCGAATGTAGAAAAGAACCCCAAGAACTACAAAAAACAAGTTGCTGACGTTCTTATCATATTTGATATTGGGTTTCACCACGGGTCAGTAAGGATCACGTCAGTTGGTATCAGAGCTTTGGGTTCTAAGACAGTTTATCTATCCTTTTTTATTAGGGTTTCTAGGGGTTTTTTTGGGTTTTAAGGTTTTTTAGGGGTTTTTTAGGGTTTTTAGGGTTTCTAGGGGTTTTTTGGGTTTTTGGGTTTTTTAGGGTTTTTAGGGTTTCTAGGTGTTTTTTGGGTTTTAAGGTTTTTTAGGGTTTTTTAGGGTTTTTAAGGTTTTTTAGGGTTTCTTTAGGGGTTTCTTTAGGGTTTTTTGGGGTTTCTTTAGGGTTTTTTGGGGTTTTGTTAAGGGTTTTATGGTTTTTTTGGGGTTTTTTAGGGTTTTCTTTTGGGTTTTTTAAGGTTTTTCTTGATCTTTGGAATTCAATTGTTTTTCATCATTCCTAGAGTTTTTTAGGGTTTTTAGGGGTTTTTTTAGGGGTTCTTTTTAGGGTTTCTTTAGGGTTTTTTAGGGTTTTTTTGGGGTTTCTTTAGGGTTTTTTAAGGGTTTTTAAGGTTTTTTAGGGTTTCTTTATTGTTTTTAGGGGTTTTTTTAGGGTTTTTTGGGGTTTTGTTAAGGGTTTTTAAGGTTTTTTTGGGGTTTTTTTAGGGTTTTCTTTTGGGTTTTTTAAGGTTTTTCTTGATCTTTGGAATTCAATTGTTTTTAATCATTCTTAGATTTGATTGAATTCCTGTTTGTTATATAGATTCTTGTGTCTTCCATTTGATCTTTCTTGATTCGTCATTCTTGTTGTTGCAAAAGCAAAAAAAGTCGAGAAAAAAAGAGAAGCTCTGAAGCAG
>CXYZ01006865.1:11341-22521 GCA_900006705.1 Sonneratia caseolaris
GTTCAATTGGATTTATTGGTTCAAGTGAGAACCGGCCGGTTCAATTGAATTTGACCTCATTTAAATAATAATTGGATTTTTTTGTGAGAACCAGACCGGGTGAGTGGCCGGTTCCTAGTCGAACCGGCCGGCCCGGTCCAGTTTTAAAAACTATGCTTAGGACCGACCATCGTCGAACGTTTGTACGAATCCAGCAGTGAGGTGCCTACGCCCTCTCCGTAATACGACAAGCCGTGCGTCCATGTGATCGAAAGGAACAAGCAAGCTGACGGCGACGTGATTTCCGTGGCTGTGTAAGTTTGGTGCGTCCAATCGTGTATTAATCTGGCGGACGCTTACTGAAGGAAAATGTGTCGGTTTGGTGGGATTTGAATTGTTGGCGGAGATTTAGGGAACTCAAAATTCAATGAATATTACTCCATCCGCACACTCCACGCCCCAATATTTCTGCGCTATTATGGGTGTCTTTCGCCCATCCCACATGTTGACTACTCATTTAACCTTCTCCTCTATGTATAATAGACCGCTAACTAACCTGTTTGACACACTTTACATGTCATCCCATTGAAAATTGACTTAGACGTGTTGATTTGAATGTGATTAATGTAATTAAATATAATCTCTCATAATAGGAGAATGAGAATGAGTAGCATAAAATTGAAAAATCTAACTTAACTTATATAAAATGGATTGATTATAGATATATATATATATATATCTAAACAGAAAATTTGATGGCAAAAAATATAAACACAAAAGAAATACATAATCAATTACTATTCCTTAGTGACATAAATAGTTTTAAGAGTAATTTTACTATTCCATCCTTATTTTCCTTTTTTTTTCTCATTGATTAAGTTTGCATTAAAATGAGACCGACTATCTCCCCCTTATCACTTAAATAATATATACATGGATGCATAGATAGTATTATGAATAGTCCCTGTCAGTGAAATCTTTGTACCTATCTATAATTGTTAGTGCTGGCAAGGGAGTAAGGGCATTCTCCCGCGGGGAATTATGACGTCATGAGCCTAAACATGGATAATTAAATGTTTTTTCTCCCAATAATTAAACTGTAAACCACAGCAACCACAATAAATTGCATGATTAGGTAACACAATATGCTCTTATTATTATTATTATGAACATGAATGACAAGGAATCAGTGATGCGTAAACATCAGAGAGAGAGAGAGAGAGTTGGCGTGGAAGGTTATTTTGTTCGTACGCGATACTTACCTGAACAATAATTATTGTCATCTCTCTGGGGTTTCCTTTTCTTTTTCTTTTTCTTGGCTAATTTAAGTACCTTTTTTCCTGTATATTGTTGCGAGCGTGGGGGTGGGGCGGGGCGGGGCAGGGCTTCTGGTCTTATCATCCGAGAGGATGAGATCTTCTGTACGTCATTCAATGTTCATTCCCCTCCATCGTCTGCAACTGGAACTGGAACTGGAACTGGAAATCCAGTAATAATTTGACACTTCTGTAACTACCCAAAAAAAATTGTACATATTATTTACATTCAACCTAAATATCAACCGTTTTATCTTATAGGATTAACAACGAATTTTATACGGCGTCAGAATTGGTGAGTTATCAACTCGTCCGACCCGAGTTCGGAAGCTTGGTTCGTGTTCAGCTGATTTAAGCCCGAATACGGAAGGAAATTGTCCGACTCGTGATCAGTTGTCCCACTTGTTCAAGATCGGAAAGAAGAATGTCCGACTCGTAGACAGTTGTTGAAGACGGATGTTTAATGGCTTGTAGCGGGTGTTGAAATATATGATCCTATATCGATTACATTGAGAGNCTAGTTGTCTCACTTGTCCAAGATCGGAAAGAAGAATATCCGACTCATAGACAGTTGTTGAAGGCGGATGTTTAATGGCTCGTGACGGGTGTTAAAATATATGATCCTATATCGATTACATTGAGAGAAAAAGTTGCGGGCTTATAAGAAGGTTGGATACCGTCATATATCAGCTCAAATTTTTAAGTGGAAACGGATACGATTTATTATTGGCCGTTAACAACAAATTCAACAACACTAGGAGGAATGCACATAGGAAAAATGGATTGCAAGTGATCGAATGTTTGGGTAATTACGGTGGCGAAGAAATCAACATGAATTGAAGTGTTGGATGCATAAGCTAGAATTTAGTTCGATCTCGTCCTATCTAAATTTCATGAACTTACGATTTTTTTTTCTTTTTTTTTGGGTGGGGGGGGTCACATGAACAAGTCACCGTAAATTTCTTCTTCTCCCCTACCATGAAGCAGCAACCATGTTCCAAGATTTGCAAAATACATGGTTTTCGTTTTCCCCCGTAATCCCTCGTTCTCTCCTGGATGTCTACCTATCACGTCGAAGTTGACATGCAACCTAAAATGTGCCACACAGGTCAATATCGGCACGGGTCAATATACCTAAGAGTCCATTTATTTTATTTACACGGATTGATCTGCAGGGCAATCGACTGCCTCCGTCCTCAGATCCATCCCTGACATCCAGGTGCAATATCTAGTTTCTAGAATTCGAATTAGTTTGAATAAATCCAGGTCCAGACTTAGTCGGTCAATCGGTGAATAATATCCCCATGAGTTAAATTTATACTATTCGTATGAATTGAATCCTAAATCTAAGCTGAGGCCTGGCCAGACCAAACCCAATTTTAACTATTCATGCTTTGAAAAACCACACAGCCAAAAACGATCCGGTTCAATGTTCCAACAAATTGGAACCAACGAACTTTCACTGTCCGAAATATTACTAAAATGCCCTCGGATCCCCTGTTAAGTCTCCCCTTCCTCGCTGCGCTTCCGCCATCGCCGATTCAGATGCTCGCGTTTGACTGACTTTACAGAGATGGCTACCCAACTTGGCCGGTCCTTTTGCCTTCTGTCTTAAGAAAGATCCACACACGTCACGCTAACAGCTCGAAGTTAAATATCGTTTCAGCACGGTATTCCACACGAAAAAAGAATCGTTTTTTAAGCGACTAGGAACTTAAGTCAGCGACGGAAAAGCTAAACTTGACATCGATGATCATCGCTTCACACGTTTTCAAATGGAATTCTGCATCAAAGCAAGATGAGAGCCCCTCTTCCGGTTTTTCATTCCAGATCTACTCCTGTTGCAGCTACATGGGAGGCTTTTTCAGTATGAAAAGATAAAAAGCCTACCACCGCTCGCTGGAGGTGGAGGAGTAAGCTTCTTGATTGAGTGAGCTCTGAAAAGAAACAGGCTCGGGCCTAAAACCAGAAAGCCCATCTTCTTCTTCCTTTCTTTTCGACTTACATTCACCTATCCGTGAAGGACATACATCTCTCTAGTCTCAACCCTACACTGATGCACCACCGTTTTGAGGACTGGAATCCTACATCCGGAACTAACATTGCAAATCCATCAATAGATAGATATTCTTTCTCATTTCTTATACCCCATCGATTTGAACCTACATGTCTCCTGCATCAATTATACTCGGGCGAGTATTGATGTAAAGCTCTGGGTAGAAGTCGGCTTCATCGATAATCCAGCCCCTGTTAACGAGCAAAAGACTTAAAAATTGAAGCAAAAGGAGAATCCGAGCAGTGGCCAGGATGGATGAAGAACAAGAAAGGAATGCAGTACCTTTCAAGTACGTACTTCCCTTCCCTTGTACTTGTGGCTCTTTTCATGGGCCGCCTCCTGAAACAAGCAACGGGTAACGGCAAGCTTCATAAGAGGCGCAACACAAGACATCAACAATCTCTCGTGACTTGATTATATTCGTTTCAAGGATATTCTCTCGAATTTCTAAAACAATCCTTAGGAGCAGAGTACGTTCTTATGGCAGGTATTTAGCCTAAAGACACACTGAATACCACCGCAAGCAGCACACAAATGGGATAAATATTCTATAGGTATAGCTTCAGAGTAAAACTAGCATGTGTTAGGATAGAGTGATATAGTACATATTTCCAGCCCACAGTTTGTCCGCAACAGCAACAGAAGAAGACATCCCCAACAGTATGAAGCCCTGACAGCATCTCTCTCTCGTCCAAAGTTCCCAATATGACATTCACCCTACAGATCTCAAGCATCAGGCATTAATAGATTCTGCTACTTCACATACACTTATCTTTTGCTGGGCAGAGTCGACATGGCCTTCAGACATGGTATACATGATACTTTCTCAACAACAGCTACGCTTCTTCAGGTCAATTGCAAAGAGAGGAGAAATACTTCAACGAAATAATATGCACGATCATAGTGCCCATCAAAAGAGTAAAGCTCATAATACAACCAGAGCCATGATTCCATCGATCAAAATTTTTGCAAGCTTGGACTTTGTAGAGGAGGACTGCATGTGAAACATTAAAAACATTCTTCAACCGAAGAATAAGCACTCATATTTCTTTTCTTTCAATCATGTCCAGTGCGGGACCTCTTATAGCAAATCCTTAGCAGCTGATTGCAGTATGACAATCATCATTCACATTATATGGCAAGCAGCTAAAGCAGAAAACTGCTGAATCAACTGCACACACAAAAATAAGAAAACAGTGAGAATACTTACGCCTTTTTGAAGAGGTATGCTTTCCCGTGACGGCAATGAAATGCCTATTAAGTACATGTAGAAAACAGATCACATCAGAAGCGTTCAAACAAGGCCCTGAAGGGAAGGTTGAATCTCGCAGTTTCACCTAACGTATCAACTCAAGATGAAATGTGCTCTAGACATAATTCCACCGCTAAGCTATACCTCATCATTGTCCAAGGCTAAGTGCCATAATTATACTGTACTATCTGAAGTCAATGAGCTCAACAAGACCTTTTGCAAGAGTTAGGCGCAAAGATAAATTGAGAAAGCTCCTCCACAGTCCGGTTCTGTGCAGTTTGTAGAAATCTCTCCAAAATTTTGTTGTCCAAAACGATGTAATGTAGTTGGCAACAAGACTCATCAATACACCTCACAGAGGAATGGATGCTGTTAAACTACTAGTACCATTAGAAATGGTACTTCAAACTCTCCAGAAGGCGCAGAGAACATGAAATTCAGGAACATGGGCAACAAGATACAAATCCGAATCACAGCTTTTCAAGCACATAGGGGAAGGTAAACTCGACACATTAAATGAACAACATTTCTCGCATATTCTACATGACGCAGGGTTTTATCAAGATCAGTTTCAGCACCAAAGTTAAAGTAAAAAACTGAAAATTTTCGGTACGCCTGCTGAATATCGATCAGCATCAACAAGTCGACAGAGAATCGAATGCAAGGGCGGAGTGATATCTATGAGCAAAGAAGAAAAAGAAGAAAATTTACCCGAGAGACGAGGTCGTCGGAGAGGGCCAAATGAGTTTTGCAGAACTTGCACCGGTAAGACCGGCCCTCCAGCTCCACCACGAATATCCTTCCCATCTCCCCCTTCGCTCTCCTTCTACAAGCTAAACTAGAACCTCGGAACACTCCCTAATGGCAGAGGTGGAGCTGCAAAGATGCAACGGTGGGTGAAGCAGAAGAGTGTTTTTTTTTTCCTATGCTTTCCCAGCACCACCCCACCCACCCCCCAACACAAACAGAAGAGACACGACACATACGATAAGAGCTTCGAGTGTGACACGGAGCTGCGGCAGTCGTCATCGAGCCAACTTCCCTGGACAGCAGTGGCACGTGGTAATTGGAGGGGAAAAAAAAAACAGTAGACTAATTATTGGGCCCAGGAGCCCAACAAGAACATCTTCTGGGCCTCGTCTGTTTTGAGCCTGTAAATGGGCCAGCATGCTGCCGTCCAACGTGGGCCCTACAAAGTAACTGCCTGCTCTAACGTGATTAATTTAAAATTTTTTTGGAAGATATATATTTCTATAGTCTCATATATAATGGGATTTTTTAAGTAAAATAGTGTGATTAATTATTAAATTTAAACAGTTTAATTAATCGGTTCGAATAATTAAATTACATTTTTTTAAAAATTTAAAATATTGTAAATATATTAAAAAATAGTTAAATATAAATTATTTTACTATTATATAATACTTTTTTACTATATCATACTAAATATGCTAACTAATTTTAATATTACATATTTAATTTATTTTTAATTAAAATATTTACTTTTTTATTTTTTGATTTTTTGATTTTAATATTTTGAGATTGATTTTATTTGGTTTATATTTAATTAATTAATTATTTTTAAAAATAATTTGAATTAGTTAATCAAATTATAAGATTGATATAAAAACCGATTATAATTCGAAGCATAGTACCCAAACAAAATCCAAACCACTTTAACGACTTGATAAAGTGTAACGGAATTGAATAATGAAGATTGCTATATTTAACCGCCGTTAACACGGTATCAACTCCGACAGGTAAGTCCGGGGAGAACTCATGTCACATCCAAGATCCACGTGGCAGCGTCTAGAGCGGTTG
This sequence comes from Sonneratia caseolaris, assembly GCA_900006705.1. Classification (NCBI taxonomy): domain Eukaryota; kingdom Viridiplantae; phylum Streptophyta; class Magnoliopsida; order Myrtales; family Lythraceae; genus Sonneratia; species Sonneratia caseolaris. Next base: position 17,766 of record CXYZ01006865.1, read on the forward strand.
CAGCCCTTGCTCAGACGGGCGTGTCACATGACACGAACCGACACCACTCAAGACCGGGGCGCGGGCTGCTGCTGCCGCTGCCGCTGCCGCTGCCGCTGCCGCCTGTCCTCTTTAAGGACGTCACGGCCCCGCCCCGCGAGCCGTGAGCTGCCCGTACGATCCCCGCGTGATCCTGTGCTGCGTGGTGCAGTGAGGTCAGTTCCCATGAGGGTATTAAAAAATCGGGAGTGGGGCCCGGTTGGAAAAAGCGGCCGGTCTCGCTGCAACCCTATGAATCGAGCTGCTCACACGCGGACCATCTCCTGTCGTGTCGTGGCAGGGACAAGAAGAATTTAGGATTTTATCCGCGGTTATTGATCAAATTCGACCATCCCCCCCAAAGAAGGCCCGTGTGATTAGGGGGAGCTTTATTATTATTATTTTTTACTTAAATGATTATAAGCCAAAAAATTTAAAAGAATTTATGCTAATGGGTTGAGTACTAATTTAATTTTGAGATGTGTACATTATAAATCTTACTATAAATATGATCTTATGATATTTATCCCTTATCTATAAATATCTGTTATGTTATGTATTATTTTTTTTCCTCATATCCAATTTTTTCTAAGGCCTGGTCCTGGTATAAAGAGAAAACCAAGCATCTCTTACTCTAGGTAATGAATATCGATTATTCAATCTAATTGATACATTCGTGATTGGATATAAAAAGTTGAGAAATGTACAACAATAAGAAAATTATACGGCAGCTCTCGCATATTTTTTATAATGATAAAATGAAAAAAATAAAAGAATAGCCTAGCATATCAGTAAATTGTATTTTTTCAAGATTATATCTTATTATTATATGCAAGTAAGAGATTATTTTTTATCATTTTATATATTGAATAGTCAATAACATGAATTACCGTGTGAATTGATTAGACAGCCGTTAGAAATGAAAAGCTTAAAATGTTGTTGAGGGCGAAGGGGGGAGGGGAGTGGATGAGCTGCCACGTGACCACCGGCGAAAGGCAGACAGATGCTTCTTCTTCGGCTCGTCAAGGGGCCCACGTGACCACCACTGTAGGTGCCGGTTACAACTTAAAAACTTTTGGGGCCCACTGCCGCGCCGCCGACCATTATCCACGGAGCTCCGAACCGTCGGATCCGGAAAGTGGGATCCGTAGGATTCGCACGAGAACGGACAAGAGAGCAGGGGGAGGGGATTGCCATTGGGAGCAGTCCCCCTAACACGACGACTTCTGCGGTCAAAGACGATGCTTCCCCCATCATATAAATGGTCATGGGAAAATACTTCCACATTTAATGTTAAAATTTGATGCACTCCTGGATAAAGATGTATCATAATTACTTGTTGGATTAATATTTTATTTGGAAGGAAATTCGATGCTTGGAAGGATAAAGGCTGATCAATTTTCTGGAGGTGACCGGTTTCATGGTTAAACTCCGGGCATTGATCCCCCTCATCCTCCCATCGCCGGGACGCCAGATCGAGTAACAAGTTTTGAAGGTTTTTTCCCTTAAATTTTCAAGGCGATGATGATGTGTTCCGCTGTTACCCAGTCCAGCACATTGCCGATAGGTGATCAAAGGAAAGATGCTTCATTTCGCACCTCAAAATGCTGAAAATGGTCAAAAATCGATGCTTCTCGCAGTTATTTGATATATAATAACAGAAACACCATGATCGTGATTCGAAATTGGTGGGTGGGGGTTGGGGATAAGCTCCAAGCTCTGCGAGATCAACTCGATGCCGAAGTCGAGGGAACGAGAAGCGGCCCTGACAGGCAGATCTATAATGGGCGATCCACTGAAACGATTCAGATGGTCAACAGAGCTACGTCATCAAGAAATGGGTGGTTCAGATTTTGGCTCCTCGGTTGAAGATTGAAAAACAAGAACAGGATTTGATTTTTTTTTTCCTCCTTATGTACACAAGAAAAAGAACACATCTCAGTTTGGACCAATTGATTCTGCTACCTCTGAGGTCTATATCGTCATCATCACCACGTACAGATCTATGTCAGGGTGCTCTCTCTCTCTCTCTCTCTCTCTTCGTCACTCGGTCTACCTAGCTATGCTTTGCGTTACAATTTCTGACCCGTAGAAAAACAATTACACCAACAAGAAAACCCAGAAAGATCGGGGGGAAAAGGGGGGGTCAGATCCCCAACCGCAACATCAGGCTACTTCAGGGGGAGGGGGCAGGTTCAGATCGAGATCAATGAAAGATTTTGAGCGCGACGTCGGGACAGGGCCCACAGCCGAGGACGCATCAGTCTCGTTCTTGACAGACACGCCGTTGACCGGGAAAAAGTTGTTCGCGACTGCACGGTCGTACCGGCAGATCTCAAGCGGGTTCAGGCTCACCTTCCTGAATGCATCAAAGTAGAAGACTGGACGCGCTGGGGCCAGTCCAGGAGCCATATGAAAGCAGAGCCGCGGTCCTGGGGCCGGGGGACAGAGTGCGCCGGCGGCCAGGTAGGTCCCTAGGCCGAGTTCCAGAGCCGGAGACGGCGGGTGCGGAGGGGAGGAGGTGTCGACTGTGCTGCTCTCGCTTGGGCTGCGCGCGGTGTGGATGTCACCGCCGCGACGGTGGTGGTGATGGAGCTTGCTGGAGGTGGGGAAGTTGGTCTTGGCCTTGACACCGCGGAACTCTCTGGCAGCTGCGTCGTACGCGCGGGCCGCCTCCTCGGCGGTGTCGAAGGTCCCAAGCCAGACACGGGTCTTCTTCCCCGGGTCGCGAATCTCAGCCGCGTACCGGCCCCACGGCCTCTTCCTCACTCCCCTGTACCGGTTCTCCTTGCCGCTGAGATGGGTCGGGCAGACAGCTGAGGGCTTGTCTCTCGGGGCCATTTTCCGGCGACGGTGGCTTTGGCAGTAGCTGCGAGTTGACGGTCCACGATTACGGCGAAAAGTTTCTTCCAGAGGTGTTGAGGGAAGGCGTGGGGAGCAAGTGGTTATATAGTGGGAGAGCACTGAGTGGTGAGGGTTGAGCGCGCGTGGTATCACTAGCCCTCCATGTAGCGCGTGGCCTGCGGTGATTCGCGATTAGAGGTGTTCAGTCGTGCGGCTTGTTTGGGGCCGAGTCCAAGGGGAGCGCATAAGTAGGGCTTTCCTTTTTTTTTTTTAACTTATTATAAATAAATATATCATTTTGTGGAACAATAAATTAAAAAAGATTTAATAAATGATTAGCCTTCTGTTTAAGTTAATCTCGATATAGTCACCTTTAAATGAATGTTGAGCCGGACCGGGTTGGACTGGTTTATGTTAATGGTTGAAATATTATACTTATAATCCAATTTTGATATAATATTCAATCAATTTGTTTAAATAAAATAACTATAATAATTGTCGTTACCTAAAATTTTCACATTAAAAAATTACCGGAAAAAACTTAAAATTTAACTTATATAATCTTAAATCATATTAAATTCTTAATTGAGTAATGTTATATTTATTATCATTTGAAATTTTACTAAATTTTATAGCAAAATAAGACTACATAAGGACGGTATTTTATGATTGGAAAGGAATATAGCAGTGATGGCCATGTCACTATACACATATATATATATATATATGCATATATATGTAGTGAATAAAATACAGAGAATAATTAAATTGATTGACCATTCAAGGAAAAGTAAGTCACGGGGAATTAATTGACTGCTTCGCTTCGAGCCAAAAACAAAAAGGGGTAGGAAAAAGAATAATTGACTGACATGCTACCAAACACTGTCCAAGGATTTATGGTCAGGGGCCCTGCTCCACGTGTCCAGGAGCGCGTCCCCTCCCGCGAGCGCAGAAAAGGACCAATGAGGAGAGGTTCCATCACGCGCCGCACGTGGGCCGCGGCGGCGACTCCGACCAGCGCGTACCCCCACGGCACCTCTCGAGCAGAGTGATGATTAGTCACCACAAGTCCTGGTCAAACGTGGGTCCCATTGACCATGCGTCCTGCTACGCGCTCTCTCTCTCTCTCTCTCTCTCCCTCTCTCTCTCTCCGCGCCGATCACCAAAGGAGCCCCTCCCCCGGCCCGCCGTCCCCACGGTCGATTAAATAATCATCGTTTGTCCACTACAACCTTTTGCACGGCTTTTAATTATAAACCCTACGTGTTACTGGAGCCACGTGGCGAGGAGGAGACCACGGGGTGGCGGTTGTCTTCACGGCGGTGCAACAGGTGAGCTGTCACTGGATTTGCGTGCTGGGGCTCTTGAGCGGCAAATGATGACGGCCGTTACGTGTCGACGGTTATTTATTATTAAAATATCCACTAAAATTTATTTTCTTTCCCCCTTGCTGTTCGCTCGATTTCCAACATTTGTCGGTAATGGCTCGCCCCTCGGTCAGCCTGCTCGCCGCGTGAGTCACACGCTCTTGAGTTTGCGCGTGACGGGTTTATCGTTTTTTTAAAACTCCATGTAATTAGATGGTCTCGCAATGCAATTGCTCTCCATAATCAATTCCCCCTACCGACGTTTTCGGCATTCAAATGGCTCCTAAAAGTCAAATTGAATTGCCCTGCCTTATCAACTCTCCAGCGACATAAAACTATGTCGATCATAAAATATTTTAATGATTATAATATTTAAATTTAAAAAGGGATTAAAATATTTTAACTAACTTCTATCAAAGGAAATTCGTATGATTCTTTTTGGGTTTAGATGAATCCACATTCGTCACCTATAATATCCTACTGCTAGTCGAGTCTGTCACAGGGGTTCTCGGTCGAGTTTCTAAATC
>CXYZ01006865.1:23121-46946 GCA_900006705.1 Sonneratia caseolaris
AAAGGAGCCCCTCCCCCGGCCCGCCGTCCCCACGGTCGATTAAATAATCATCGTTTGTCCACTACAACCTTTTGCACGGCTTTTAATTATAAACCCTACGTGTTACTGGAGCCACGTGGCGAGGAGGAGACCACGGGGTGGCGGTTGTCTTCACGGCGGTGCAACAGGTGAGCTGTCACTGGATTTGCGTGCTGGGGCTCTTGAGCGGCAAATGATGACGGCCGTTACGTGTCGACGGTTATTTATTATTAAAATATCCACTAAAATTTATTTTCTTTCCCCCTTGCTGTTCGCTCGATTTCCAACATTTGTCGGTAATGGCTCGCCCCTCGGTCAGCCTGCTCGCCGCGTGAGTCACACGCCCTTGAGTTTGCGCGTGACAGGTTTATCGTTTTATTAAAACTCCATGTAATTAGTTGGCCTCGCAATGCAATTGCTCTCCATAATCAACTCCCCCTACCGACATTTTCGGCATTCAAATGGTTCCCAAAAGTCCAATTGAATTGCCCTGCCTTATCAACTCTCTAGCCAGATAAAATTAAGTGGATCATAAAATATTTTAACGATTATAATATTTAAATTTAGAAGGGTATTGAAATATTTTAACTACTTTTATCAAAGGAAATTCGTATGATTCTTTTTGGGTTTAGATGAATCCACATTCGTCACCTATAATATCCTACTCCTAGTCGAGTCTGTCACAGGGGTTCTCGGCCGAGTTTCTAAATCCCGATCTCCTGTTGAGAGTCCCCGTTTGTTCTCGATCCGGGGATACTTCGAGGGCATCCGATGACGACGATATAACAACAGTAGAGCATGTCTCAGATTACAAATAACTACCGTGAGGGCTTAACATTCAATGTCTCCACGTGGCAGGTTATGAGAAGCCCGCTCACCTTGAACGAGACTCGACCCGACTCGACTCGGGCAGCTGCTTGGATTGTGAAAGCATGGAATTGGGCCCACATTGGAATGGATTGCTGGTTTGAGGCCCACACTCTACTCATCGTTGAACCAGCAAAAGAACAGCATGATAGGAGGGAGAGGGCCGAACCGGCCCTGTCGGACGGCCGATCCCCCTGCACGTCTTCATGGCCGGCTACTACGTCCCCCGGCTTCATTACGGTCTGTGGTCCTGCCGTGGAACATCATGGTATGCCTGAGCATCGACGGGCGATCCCTTTCTTGTGTCCAGTAAGGGAAAAGATAACCGACAAGATCCCGTGTCCAGTGCACATCGACCGATCTTTGCTCCAACATGTATGAACTAGGGTTTTTGATGGACCTTTTCGCACTCTCAGAAATGCCCACTGTGAAATGATCTGTCTCTCTCTTTTCCGAGAGACGAATCGAATATCTCTCGAGCAGAGACTGTGGGATTGAGTAGGTGAAGTAGGTGATCAGATCAAATCTAACAATTGGGTCCATCTTCACCAAGTAACTGCCAAGAAGTTTATGTCCCACTGCATGTTTCTTGATCCACCACCAACTAATAACACTAACAGTTCTTCAATGCGCCCGGAGGGGGCATTCCCAATTCGAGAATTACCCGCGCCACGGAGTCGTACTTCGCTTTACGGAGATCGTTCACAAGGATTCTTAGGAATGAGACAGTCGATGGATTGTTATCACTGTTTGATTTGGGATGGATTTGCAACCGCGAAAAGGGGTTAGATGGCTCCCAACAAGTTTTCAAGTCGGATTTATCCCAAATCTTCTTCAACTACTACTTCTGCTGGGAATTGCTCGGAAGGGTTAAGTTGGGGTTTGTGCAATGGACGAAAACAACAGATAACAGCCCCCCTCAATATGATAATGCGAAATTGAGGTTATGTGATTAGCTGTCCTCATCAGTGATGACATAAATGAGATTGACAGGATCAGAATTAATTTTTTTATATTAAAATCACTAGAAAACCAAAAGATCTAGGCATACGTGTCTCATCGATCGAGCCCCAAAAGATAAAATGGCAATAAAGAGCGTCATCACATGGGCAGGTGTGCTGGCAATACCCTGTCTCTGCCGCGCTTCTCGGCTATGATTCCCCCAATCATCAGCCTCAATTCAATGCCCATAAACGACCCTTCTCTCATTCCATCACCCATGGATGGAGAGTGAGTTATATGCTATCTTCTGATTTAATGATAAGGAGGGGTATGTCTGACACTAGCTAGTATTAACCAGTGGAAACTTTCGTATTAAGTAATTCTATGGAGGAGGCTATTGTTGTTGACCTTAAATATAATAATTAGTTGTGTACTTAACACGTGTCGGGCTATCTTTCAGTCTAAATGGTAAGGGAGGATATTCGATAATTTAAAAAAAAATTGAATTTTATGAATCGATCGCAATAACAATTCGAGGAAAGTTCGGATCTTATTCTGGCTTGGATACAAGGCAACTAGCTAGAAGTAGCTTGAAAACTTAGAAGACAGGGACCTCTCTGGAGTCCATCTTATCCTCTCCCTGACAAATTGATGTCATCAATCAACTTCAGAGCCCCTTTTTTACTTCATACGTTGAGGACAAAAAGATAAATTTCATTTTTTTCTATTATGCTAACAATTCATATTATCACATGGATAGAGCCATATCCCACATGGTTTCTCACAAGTCAGCTCCCTCCCTCCCTCGCTCTCTCTCTCTCTCTCTCTCACATTGGAGACTCCTCTACACCAACAATAATTATTTAGCATCTTACCTCTTGTCTCATTCTTGCTGCGTTTCTTGCTGCTGCATCAATGGAGTCCAACACTGAAGACCCAACAGATTCCTCTGCAGGAAATATCCGAGGACTGGGAGAAGAAGGTAATGGAGCTGCAGCTGTGGATCTCCTAGAGGAGGTTTGGTTCTTCCGCAACTTGTTCCATGGGAACGGAAAACATACGACAGGGTGTCTCTATGATCCTTGCCCTTCCTCCTCGGACTGCAACTCGGGTCGTGAATCGAGGATGAAGCCCAACGAGGAACCATCCCAACAACAGGTTCCGCCTTGTGTCCCCGACGAGAAAGCTTGCCCTCCTGTAGAAAAGTATCTCGATGGAGGAAGATCTCCATCAAAGAAGCTCATTCAAGACTGCCCTCGTTGCTCATCTTCTTCTTATGATGATCAAAGTGATCGGTTTCATTCACCATCCTCGTCTGAGAAAACGATCGAAGAGGTGTGGGATGAAACTGATCGCTGGAAACCTCCTGATGGAACCGAAAGCGGACTGAGGAAGAGATCTCCAAGCCCGTTTCTTCTCAAGGCCCCATCCCTACCGCCTCCCATAGGGAGGGAAGACGTGAGGACTGAGGAAAGATTGAAGGCAAACTCTCATCCGAGAATGAGCAAATCCAATAGGCAGTCGTCTCTCAACTTCTCTAATTCCTTGCCACCCCGACACGGTTCCAAGGTATTACTTCTACTAAACTGTGACTATTGTGCACATAACTTCACCGTATGTCTTTCATTCTAATATCCTTTGAATCTGTCCCGATCTTCTAGCTAGGATTCAATTTCAAACAGACAAATTATCTAGTAATATCTTTGGCTCTCTCACCTGGTTTGCAGAAAATTTTCCATATTTTATGTTTCTCTTCTTGATAAGATATTCGGGAACACATTTTGTCTTCAGAAAGCACAACCAAAGACAGTTTTCCATCTGTCTGAAGGAAGATCAAGAAGGAAAAGAGGAAAAGTTTTCACACGTCTTGGTTCCTTGTTTCTATCTTAAGATGAGGACGCATCCATTCCTAAGCTTAGCTTCTTTTCCAGGGAATGCCGAATTATAGATCTCAAATAAGCAGCGAAGAGGACATGAGGCGGCGGCTTCTCAATCGGACAAAGTCAATAAAGAGCAGGGGGGAGCTCGAGCATGAAGAGCTGCAGGGCTTCAAAGACCTCGGCTTTACGTTTGACAAGAATGACTTAAGCCCGAGAGTGGTCGACATACTTCCCGGTCTACAAGAGAAGAAAGATGGCACCACCAAAGAAGCAGAAGAAGACCAAAGGCCGAGAGAGCCTTATCTTTCCGAGGCATGGCTGTCTCAGAGCTTCGCACCTACTGTCCCAACATGGACTCCCAGAGGGTCCGCAGAAGAAGAAGTTAAGGCCCACATCAAGTTCTGGGCTCGAGCTGTAGCATCGAACGTCCAGCTAGAATGCTGAAACATCATGAGCAGGAAATCGGCTAACATGAGAACTCGATGTTGTGGTCCAGAAGCAGATACTGAAGTTTTGATACCTTTTAACGACAAGTTGGAGCTTGCTGTGGTACATAGGGTTCGGATGACTACTTTCTATGGAATTGATCTTAAACCTCGACCCTGTCGGATTTCCCTCTCCTCTCTCTCTCCCTCTCTCCCTCTCTCTCCGTTCTTTGTCTTATGATCTTACCCTGTGTAAATAGTTAGCATCTACTCCTTGATTCCTGGTGACATTCAATTGGATGTTTACACAACGAGGAACAGCGGTGGGCAAAAACCATGTAAATCCTGCAATGAAATAGCCGATGTAAGTTCCCCTTCTAGGTCCTTGGCGCTCTGAACAGAAAATACTATAGCTCTCATCATATCTATGTTTTAATTTGTGCTAATCTATTGTGATGAGTGGTCTGTGCAAATGACTAAAAAGGAGAGAATAAAGGGCATAAATTCAGAGTGTTCATAATGATGATGATGATGGCTATCAGAAATGATAATAAATTAATTAAATATGCCAATGTGGTTAAGATTTCCTTCAACTGTCATCAGGTTATATATATGTATGTATGTATGCACGCATGTATATTTAAACAAGTGCCAAACTTTGAGGTTCATTCACCGTTATCTAAGGCTGAAAGGAGGAAACTTTCTCCTAACAGTCCAGTTTCCCGCTCTCCCTAACTCTCAAGATTCACTCCAGTCTTGAGGAGCTCCTCCCTTTCAACGGTTAGTAGTCGTTTCTCTTCTGGGCTTTAGAGTTCCTGAGTCCCCGCTCGATTCTTGGAAAGAACCTAGAGATCCCATGGCTTCTTTAGGCTTCCTTCCTTCCTTCCTTCCTTCCTTCCTTTCCGTGTCTTGTGGAATTCCAACCATGTCGCGGACTTGCTGATCCAAAGTGATCCTTCTTATCTCCTCCGCTCTGATTTTTGCAGAAATTTAGAAGAGGTGGCTCCAAAAGCTCGAGGTTTTCCCCGAACGCAAGGTGTAACCTTACTTCCCTTGCTTATTATCATGCATATCACAGCGCTAGTTCTCCATACGAATTGGTTGCATTACAGTAGCTTAATTACCTTCTCGTGCAATTATGTTTAGTTCAATAGATCCGTCGAATTCATTTGAGTTTCTCGAACTGGGCTGGTCCAAGGTTTTGATTTCTTGTCAAGAATGAATAATTTAATCCTCTCTCTTGGGCGATCCCTTTGACATCGAGTTCTTGGATTGATATATAAGAATGCAGGCTCTTAAACTTTGTCGTCTTGCGGAGCACCTGAAATTCGATCCTCAGCTGTTCGAAACAGAGCAGCTTAAGCCACTCGTCCTGAAAATTTGTCAGTATTGGGAATAAAAAAGATTGGCTCTTGGACCTCGGAGTACTGGAATCTTATTTTTCGAACGAGAGACACGAGTCCGTGCTTCTTATTTACTGTATGTCGATGCATCTATGTCATTTTCCAGGATTTACCAGTCTCACCTAACCAGTTCCCATGAATCGAGAGGACGGAGACTCATCTAATTCGGGAGATAACCACAATTCTCGAAGACTTGAGCCTCGTGAGAATTATGTGCACGGCAGGATGATGACACAGTACAGTGGTTTTCAACCTATTTATTCTGTGGTTTCATACGTATATTATTACCCTTGGGTGGATCCGACAGCATATCCAGTCCCTTCAAGTTATGGAGAAGCAGGAAGGCGTGGTGCACCGTACGGACCAAGCCCACTTGCGGACGGAAATGGCGGCTTCTACATCACCGCTGTAGGCACAGGCAGCTGGTGGGATCAGTCACGGTCGAGCAGAGCTTCTTCTGGTGGGGATCAACATTTTTGCTACCACTTTTACGCTCGGCAAAAACAGCCTATGCCTTTTGAGATTGGAACTTCATCTTCTTGCTCTTGTGCCTGATGGATTCTTTTCCCGATATCTTTTCCGATCGGCTTTGAGTCTTCCTGCTTTCTTTGTTCCTGGGTTCCTGCATGTGATATATATGATACACAGCCTTTGTCGCAATACAGGACTTGTGGGACCTCCCTGGGTGCCGGTGTTTGCGCAAGCTCCTTCTATCAGCAATCAGCGTGACAGTCTGAGTCGCAGACGACCTCCTAATCCTAGAGATAGAAACCGGTGCTGCAGTGGTGCTGCCCGGCGGCTGCCAGCACCACCTCCACGAACTGCTCCAAGGAATGATGCTCCGCCGGTTTCTATGGACGAAACGTCATGCTCCGACAGGGCACTGGAGAATGACTCTCCACTGGTTTCTATGAATTCAGCCTCAGGCTCAGACACTGCATTAAGCAATACAGGGACTTCTACTCCTGTGCCACAGCAGTCTCGGGGAGCGGATCCTGTGAATGAGACGAGCCCGAGGCACAAGCTGGATTTCACTGAAAGGGTGAGACACCTCCTTCGACAGCAGGTATTATTAACAATTCTAATGTCTGTGTTTCTTGTTTTATTATATTACCCTTGGAACCGCGCAGGGAGGTAGGATATCAGATGGTGCAGATCACAGGGAAGCGGATGACTGCACGGATGGTGAAATCCAGACTGACATAACACTGGACCGAAGGGTCATTGACGTGAGCCAAGAGAAATTTACTCGAGCTCTTCTGCGAAATTACCCGGAAAACATTCTGCTGACATCACGAACACCATCCTACGGTTGCAGGAGATAATTGCTTTAGCAAGATCGGATCCCGGGTTGTCGAGTGAATCCATCATCGGACAGATAAAAGCAAGAACTTCTTCCCCGCAGCCATCGACCCCCGAAAATGATCAGGCAGCAGCCTCTTGCGTCATCTGCCTGGTACGAAGTTAAAATCCGCATGTCCCGCAGTTCAAATACACGATGAGAGCCCTACGGCATCCTCCCTTAACTCTCTTTGTTCGGGTGCATTATTTATATGCATGCGTATAGGATGAGCTCGAGGATCAGCAGACGATCAGGAGACTCAATTGCGGGCACGAGTACCATCGTCATTGTGTAGAGAAGTGGCTTCGGTTGAAGAATGAATGTCCCGTATGCAAATCTCGAGCACAGCCCCTCCCTGAACCAGAATGATCAGTCCGTGAAGAAGTGAAGTGGGCCAGGAAATTTGGGTGACTTACCGGCGGGCGATTGTGTTTTGACTTTCACGAAAACAGAACAGCGTGTAACATGACTGCGACTGTTCTTTTTCTTTTTCGGCATTATTAATAGAAAGACCGATGGGAAAGCAGCTTCCAGCATTACTTGAGCAGTTTCGGGCAATTGGTTTTAATGAATTAATCCTGTCTCCTTGCGGCTTTTGCGCGGTGTAAACTGATCGTGAGGGCAAAGGAACCGTCAAAACTCTTGTTTGAGGGGACAAATACCCACTAAGTACCAAGGACTGGCTCGGGCTAACTAATGGTCCCATCTGCAGTCCGAAACATCACCCCAGAACTGAACAGATCTGCCGCAAGAATGTGTTAACAGAAGCTCATGAACAACAGAGGGGAGAAAACTTACTGAAATTGAATCCAAACAGTTGGAAACTAACCGTTTTGATCACATACAACACTAACAGCACTAACGTATGTTCATCAGCAATTTCTTTCCAAAATATCAATCAAACACAGTGAGGTGTGTGTGTGTGTGTGTGTTTTTTTTTTTCCTTTTGAATAACACAGAAATGCTAGGACAGCTAAGTATTAATGTTATGCATGAAACAGTGAAGTGAAATAATTATCAAGTGAAGAAACCCGAAATCAGACGAGAAGTGAAGACCTGGAACAATCGAATCCTCCATTGTAGAATAGACTTGAGCAAATCACCGAACCCCACTAGGAACATCAAGAGAGCCCTCTAACTCAGCAATGAAAACCCTGAATTTTTTATGCACAGAGATGCGCGTCTCTTGTTCAAGTTCTCGAGCAATCTTCTATATCACCATCATCAAGCAGAGCAGCAACCAACTTTTTTGACCGCTGAAACATCATCCTTTGATCCTACATCAATCGTCTGTCCCTTAGGCACAGCCACTGAGTCACCCCCAGCATCAAGGGCTTTCCGACTGACCACATGGTGTATTTGAGTGAGAACTTCGGTGAATGCATTCTCTACATTCATAGACTCGAGGGCAGAGGTCTCCATGAAGAAGGTGCCCTCTCTTTCGGCAAAAGCCTTCGCATCTTCCATGGAGACTGCACGCAAGTGCCTCAGATCAGCCTTGTTCCCCACAAACATTATCACGATGCTGGAGTCTGTGTGATCTCGGAGTTCCTTCAGCCATCTCTCAACATTCTCAAAAGTTACATGCCGGGTAACATCATAAACCAGCAATGCTCCAACTGCTCCCCGATAATATGCACTTGTGATTGCACGGTATCTTTAACAACAGAGTGCAAGTGAATCAGAAGGGTATAACATGACTGGCTTTTGAAGGATTCAAGTTTACCGTGAAAGACTCTTCATTAAAGTGAGAAACCAAAATTTCTGCTATCGCGGTAATAGTTGGAGAGCATCCAAGATACCCAAAGTATAGTTACTAAAGACTAACTTCAATTGTGCTACCAAATTATCTAGTAAAGGTTTCTAAATGTGGTCATGAAGCCCAAAACCTATAGGCTAAATCAAGCAGACAACAGAGACCTCGAGCTGATTTTGGGACTACAATCAAATTGCCGAAGAAGAACCTTCAGAAATTTGCTTTGCTTCCTCAGTTACAAGAATTTACAAAGAACCAAAATAAAGTTGTGTCGAAGAAGCTAACGATAAGGAGAACCTACAACTACGCAATAGATTGATCTCATATCATCTACATATATGTATATCAAAAACCTAATTTAAATTGTCTCATCTTTTACTGAAATCCATGAAATGTGCAGACTGCACGATCTCACCCGAAGCGCCAACTACGATGTCAACAACATCTAAACAACCAAAACCACTAACTTCCAGAACCGAACCCACCACCACAAATGACCAGACAAAAAGAACGAAGAAGACTGCTCAAGGCCGCATAAGATCCAAAATGCTGAAAGAGAAAGGAGAGGAGAGAGGCGAGAATCACCTCTCTTGGCCAGCGGTGTCCCAAATCTGGGCCTTGACGACCTTATTGTCGACGCGGATGCTGCGGGTGGCGAACTCGACTCCGATGGTGGATTTGGACTCCAGGCTAAACTCATTACGGGTGAATCTGGACAGGAGGTTGGATTTCCCGACACCGGAGTCCCCGATCAGCACCACTTTGAATAAGTAGTCGTAGTCGTCGTCAGCTCTATAAGCTCCCGCCATTAAGCTCAGCCCTGATGGCGGAATTCCGCTTGGTTTCGGAGATTCACAGAGAGAGAGAGAGAGAGAGAGAGAGAGGGAGGGAGGGAGGCTTTAGATTGCGGAGCGACCTAAAAATCAAATTCGGAGAAGATTTTTGGAAAGGAGACAAGTGGTAAGCATGTCGTACATTGTCAGTTCCAGCTGGAAAGAATGGATCGATACGGGCCGATATTTAGTAGAGGGCCCAATCTGATATGGGCTCATACTCGACCCGTTGGGCCTCCTGTTAGTTTTGTATTATAACGGGGGACCGTGGGGATACGTGTCCTTTATGATGCTTACGTTGACCTGTCGAACTGATTGGTACCTTGCCCTTTCCTGGTCGCTTTATCTACTTCAAGAGTCAGCACCTACGTTCACGTTAAAAGTCAATTCTGAGTTGAAAATGGATTTTGACGATGCCCAAAGACCATGGAGTTTGGATTTGCTGGCGGCCAATGTTGAGAGTGAAGTCGGCCAGAGTCATTCGGCTCCATAATGAGTAGCCAAGTCACTGCACTTCTAAGTCATCGAGCAGGAGCGAATCTTTGATGATGCACATTGCTCAACAGAAAACATACAAATTATCAAAGATTCCAATTACAACCTTGAAATAATCTTCGATCAGGCCCTCTTAAGATGAGGTGGTGAAAGCCAGCTGACTGAATCATCACAAGCACCAAGTAGTTAGGAGTCTCCTGGTTGTCACTCTGGGGAGATCGGACATGGGTCATATTTAGCATCTCTATGAGCTTCTGGACGCATCCTCGGTGAACCCTAAATTCTAGCCCCTTAGGACAAGAGCAGGTGACATGCAGCTTCACCAAGCAAGATATGCCTCGTTCCAATCAGCATTCCGATGTCACTGACTCGAAGTCTTCAACCAAAGACAACAATCCTCACTGTAACCCAAATTCTGTCATCTCTTGATCTGAACAGCTGTTCCATTGTAAGCTGCCTGCTGGATGGCTCCTGTAAAGCAGGTCATTGATTAGGATAAGCTGAAGATTTACTAGGTGCAAACTGGAGATACAGAAGCAATACTCGTTTCACAGTTGCACCACAGGAATCAGCAAAACACCAAGGAAAGAGACAACTACATACCTAGTGGATACACTCCATGCTTCTGGCCAGTTCATGTTCCCACAAGTTAACCCACATCAAGGACCATTTTGGATCCTGAAATTAGGGCGATGATTCTCTTTATCAAATAAATCAAATATCAGAGATTTGATTTCTCTCTGAGGTTCCCTTTCAGCTTGGAGCAAGAGATGGATTTCATCACTTGATGAGGCTCGTCTCTACCTTGCATTATTATTTTGTTGAAAATACAAGTGGAGACCAAGAGAATTTTCTTTGTGGAGCTGCAAGAACGAGAACATTTCCCTATTATCTCTCTGATATAGAACATCGGAAACCCTTATGACGTATTCACATTGTTGTCCATACATGTGCACAGCACAAGCTGCCTTGTTAGTCATAAGTTGTAGATCACCTACAGGGAAAAATGAAAGTGTTAAATACCAGTACACATTGAGCCTTATGTAAGGAGCAATATCAACCAAGCCGACTCTTAGAAAGATTCCTGGGATACGATAACCAATGACAGTCAGCCCCACAATGATCAATGCAGATGGACCCACTTGAAAGAAATCTTTTTTCTACTATGCTAGAAAATTGCCCTGCCAGATATGCTCTAGTACCTGCTGCAATGTCAGACTCCAGGATGCTACAGCTGAAGTGACGTCTGAGCCACCACCTGCAGCGAAACCTCCAATTTTTTCCTGAGTTCCCTGCAGCAAATATCTGTGGGATGACAATAATTCTACCAGAATAACATTTCTGGGGCCCACATTCCCCTCCATTCAGACATTCTGACAGGCGATCTTCTTCCAGCTTAGCAAGTTTGAAGTAACACATGGCAAACTCTTGCCATGTATCAGGTGCACCATCTGTAGCGTCCAAATGCAGAGCTATCATTTCCACCAGAGATTCAACACTGTATTCTCCTGCAGGTCATTGGAGAAAAACATAAAACATACATATAGCTCAATGAGATTTCATTTGAACATATAGAACACATAAAAATGGCCTTTTGAAAAGATGCATAGAATGATGCTGCAAAATTTGCTGAACAACACACAAAAAAAAAAAGATTTCATAAGGACATGTTTGACAAGGGAATTAGTTTGTATTAAAATAACTGCTTTAGAGAAAAGGGAGTCAGAAAGAGGAGGGAGCTATGGATGGAGGGAGGGGCAATAGATTACCAAGTTGATGCATGTTGACAAGTCTTGAGATTGAGTGGCAGCACGTAGGATCCTTCTTCAGGACATGCTCATAACAGGACAAAAGCGAGGCATAATTTTTACGATCAAAATGCTCCAAAAGCATCACTCTCAATCTACAGCAAAAGCATTCCCTTATGATGATGTATCAATATGACAAAGATAAACATCACATGATTGGTCAACGAGAATCAACTGAACATGTCAATTGATATGAAATGAGAATTAAACAACTGGGTTGCTCATTCTGTTATCAGGAAATAATCTAGATTCCCAGCTTGTCCTAATGAAGCAGACAATTTCAGACATTAGCTCTATCAATTTTAACTCAATTCATTTTGCAATTCAACTTTCTTAAGTTTTTTCTTGATTATATTGCAAAGAACAAGAAGCAAGCTACCTGAAGGGCAATGCAATCTCTGACTTCTGACAGACATTCTCAAGCACATTAAACGCCTCAATAACTTGACCACCAATCAGCAGCAACTGATGTGAAAATTGGAGGGAAAATGGAAAAAAACAAACATTGTAAAACAGAATATATTGAAAACTTATTCAGGAAGTTATCAGAAAAGAGATAAGGCACCATCAGTCGCTTTGCACTGAAATTACAAACAATAAAGTAGAAGCTGTAGAACTTATACTTTTCAATATGCAAGTGGTTGCTACTCATGGACACCTCTCCAGAGCAAACTGATTTATCTATTACATAGTCACTCCACATAATGAAACTCTTTGAATTACTTAAATCAACATGAAAAGGTAAAGAAAAAATGAGCCAGGTGGAACATTTTTTTTTCTCCAAAAGATAGAACACTGGCAGCTTCATCCAGTCAGCAGTTAAAAGGAAAGTCTCAAATATTTTGTGCTTCTAATCCAGACATTCAAATGGAAGAAACTAGTAAAAACTTCTGGTAAGAATTTATCTATGATTTCTTAAGTTTTGCTTTTCCAGAAGCTAGATCCCATATGATAATACCTGTATTAGGGGAAGAAGAGCATCTGATCTTGGAGGTGACAAGTCTAGAGCAAGTTGCAGATACTTAAGGGCATCCTTATAGTAATCATTAAGAATTCCTTTGTGCAGCTCTAGTAAGTCTTCAATGTCTTCTACATGTGGTGGTAATTGTATAGGAAAAAGGCATGGATCCAAGGCCCCTTGAAAAATAAATGAAATGTTAAGTGAACATGAGAAATGCTTCAATGAAAAGAATGCAGAAATGGAATCATGAACTGCAGTATTTCAGTCCGAGTATAAGAAGATGGATGAAACAATCCTTGATCAAGCCACACTAATGATCTTATCCCCACTTTTTGAATAGCGACACCAGCGAATTCTGTCCAGCCTCTTCTTTTCTCTTTTACTAATAAATAAGACTGCGCCAACTAGCACTTGAGATTCCAATCAAAGGAAATTTGAGCCCTAAAACCTGCTGTTCCAAAGCAACCAATAACACAGACAAACACATGAAAGCTAAGAAAATTTAGAACTCACCAAGACTGGGTAAGATGGAAGCACAGCGCACATGCTTATCATCACTGGGAAGTGAGCTTTCATTCTCCGTTGAATTTATATAAAAGCCATGAGACTGGGAATTGTGCAGTGATGGCTCCTTATTCAAATCCTCAGCCTTCTCCATACCTCCTCTCTGTCTGTCACTCTGAGCATGCACTGGTAATCTATTATCTATCATGACTGATGAACCAGAATCATAATGGCAACGAGAATTAGCCTCACAGCTGTTCAACACAGTATGGTCCTCTGTGTACCCAGCCAGACTTCTATATCCTTCGTCCATCGTGTCTAACTCTTGAGAGGATAGAAGTCGCTCCACATCTGTACGCTGC
The DNA here is from genome assembly GCA_900006705.1 of Sonneratia caseolaris. Taxonomy (NCBI): domain Eukaryota; kingdom Viridiplantae; phylum Streptophyta; class Magnoliopsida; order Myrtales; family Lythraceae; genus Sonneratia; species Sonneratia caseolaris. Next base: position 36,718 of record CXYZ01006865.1, read on the forward strand.
ATTACCTTTGGAATACTAGAAAACCACAGCTGATAGAATACCAGACCCACTACCATATTTGCCACTGGATCGCTCTCCAATTCACTTTCTTGTGTGATTCTGAAAATGCAGATGTCATTCCTCATAAAGATCGGCCCTTCGCATAATTCTTGCCTAAAGTGTCTTTAATAAGTAAAATTTATCTTTTCTTACACCATTCAAATATCAGTTTAAAGGAAACCTCAGCACAAGGATAAAAATTTTCCAATAACCAATGACATCGTTTCCCATCCAGCCAAATACAAAGTAAATCAGAATTATCAAAACATTAAGACATAAAATCAACAAGGATAAGTGCTAGTAAAGTCAGAATAGATCAAGAGACGTACGATATAGAAGCTTGATGGGCTTCAGAAACATTTCCTTCATTTAGGCAGAATAGGATGAACTCCAAATGAACTGCGAGTTTATCCTGCTCCACACAAGATTCAGACGAGCTAAGATGAGTTCAAGGGGGGCAATGAGAATCCAGATTGTTCAAAAAATTACACGAAATTAAATTAAAATCATCTAAAGACCTGTATCGAGCATTTTCTCCTTGATCCAATCCTCCTCATCCAAATGTCATAGATGTGCTTAATCCTCGAAAAATTAAATCGGTCACCTTCTGCACGACTCATGACCTCCATTAGAACCTGAAACATTAAGAGTTCAGCATAATAAATATCTTTTGACACTTTGCTGATGCATATGAAGTCGAAATTCAGAACAAAATTGACATCCATTCACACAATAATGCCTAAATTTCCCCCCTCTAAAATACAAAGCAATCATTAAAACTTGAGGAATATACTAAACGAAGTTCCAAGCTGCATCGAAGTTTCATCATATTTGTCCATTAACTCTCCTCAAGATACAAATAAAAATTATTAGCTTGTTAATCAACAATAGCCGAAAAGGTTATAATTGATAAGTCAAAAACACCAGCTCGAGAAAAACTGATGCACACCGGGTACTTCAGCCGGTTGTTCTCAGGTGAGCGATCCTTGCATGTCGCCTTCAGCAATACACTCAAGACACCGCTCGCTTCAGCCCAGTTCTGCCGCTGCACTAGGCGACGCAGAAGAAAGCGTAACTTCTGTCGATTCTCCGTTCGCAACTGCTTCGAGCCTCGGCACAAAAGGTACGACGGCGTCGTCAAGGCGAGTTCAATCCTCTTCATCAGCCTAACATCACTAGGATCGAGATCATGAAACTCATCGGCATCCGCATAGTATTGCTTCCTCCTCTTCCGACGAGTGTGTGGCAGCTCCGAGCTATCATCCTCAAGTCCGACCTTTCCATCGTGCTCCTGCATCTCCAGACGCAGCGCGCAGAACCCGGCCGCTCGGTCGTCAGAGTTCAAAGGCCCCAACGAAAACTGCATCAATAGCAGTCATCATGGAGTGGACTCGGAGCGTCGGAATGCGGGAGACAGCGACGCTCAGAGCCTGAAGGCGGAAAGGCAGAGAAAGTCGGTGGTGAGAGCGGCGGAGGTAGCGGAGAAAGACCTGCGGTGACAGGAAGGGAAGGGAAGGGAAGGGACTGGACCGCTATGCGAGAAGGAAACGTGGGCCGGGCCTCAGTTGGGTTGGGCCTATAACACATTCAAGAGATCCTAATCCATCTGTCATAGATGATCCACCACGCCTTTCAGCTTCATCTCCGATCATCGGACCAACAGGTTTGTCTGGTAGGTGGGAATCCCCAAGGCAAGGAAACGAGTCCTTTCTTTTCCATCCTATTAGATCCGTGCCTCTTTCTTTTTCGAGCCCTCTTATCTCGTTTCTCTTAAATAAATTTTCTAGAACCATCCAATTCGCCATAATGACATGAAACCGTGCATAAATTAATACGGATGATTCATTAATTAATTTAATTGCGGAATCCAAGATCTCAATCCAAAAAAATTGAAATAAAAAATAATTTAAGAATAAAAAAAGGAAAGATAGAGAAAGAGAGATCCGATATTTATTTGTTATTTATATTGTACAATGGCTACGTGATGACGTTGATTTGTTTGGCACGGCTCAAAGATACCGTCCAAAGAATTATTCCTTTCAACCAACTAACTACATCATTGCATCTTCCACTTTCAACGGTGTCGCATACATTGACCATCTTCCATCTTCTACTAGCATTCAGCCAACTCCTATGCTTGATGGCATTTTTTTTAATGTTTAATAATTAATTATTTTTATTAATTATATTGTCACCTCACGAGATTTCACTTCACAGTATATCTTTCCAAAGAGGGAAAGTCGAGTGAGCGAATAATCAAATGGTAAACGCGAACCCTCCCTGCACTCTGCACCGCCTGCAGTTGTGTCGGAAGCAGTACGACCGTTGATTCCGACTCTGCCGACATCTCAGTTGTCATCGCACGGCTGAATTAATTACCTTCAACTCCAACTCCTCTTCTTTGGTTGACTTTTTGGAATCTAACCGTCAGAGGAGACGGGCCGGCGGAACCCAAGTTGCCGGGGAGCATTCCTCCAGAATATCGTCGGCCACTCCGGTCCGTCCAGTCGTGGGCCCCACTGAAAATATAAATTCAATGAAAGAACCTGTCCCCCGTATGGTTCAACCATGAGATAATACAAATTTTTATCTATATATATATATATATAGAATCCTTTTAAACTCAATTGAGAAATCGGCTAAGCAATGCCCACAAGCTTGGAAACGCCTAGTTTCTTGTAATAATATTATTCAAAAGAATACTTATAAAATAATTGAAAGTTGATGTAATACAATAGTGTAGCTAAACCCATCTATCCCCAATAATGTTGACTGCAGACCCAACTTGGTCTTAAATATGCAGATAGGTATGGACGTGCGAATCAACGGCATGTTCATTCCATGTACTGCCCGATCGAATTTGCCCTTACTGTACATTCTTTTTTTACTCATGTGCTATGGAGAAATGTTTTACAAATTGCTCCCTCCCTACTCAACATCAACATCGAGGATTTCACAGGGGTTGGAAATTTATATGCGGTGGGGGATAGTAATTTCCGTGAGCTATGCAAACAATCAACAACTGAATTTGTCTCGAGTGAAGGAGAGAATATTTGTCTCGTGCGACCTGACTGTATGGGACTCATCTCCATCGATAATGACCAACCAGGCCAACCTCCAAGCAAGCTTGGCTTGACGGTGGATGATCACAGAGCCATCTCTCGGAGATTTCCATGTATTACCTGCCCGAAGAATATCAAAAGCAACCATACCCCCCATCAACAATAATTCGTTTGGTCACCCACCGTGAACATGGTAGACTGGTTCGGCACTCATCATCTCGATGGGAGGACTCGAGTCCGAGTTCCACATGCGGCGGCGGGGATCTCTTAACCCCTTAAATGGGCTGACGCGGGGCAATCCGGATTAGTCAGCTGGACAATGTCCGACTGAATACCGGCGGTTTATACAAAAAATAATAATTTGTTTGGTGATGAGGTGGGGGCTGTCCTGTGTGGAGGCGTGGGGCGTGGTTGGGTCGGGGCGGGTGAGGTTGTGGGTGTGTGGTATAAAGGATGACTAAATGCGAAATTGGACCAGTTAATTTATGTCGGCCAACCTACCGTCCCGAATGGCCTGAAAATCCTAATATGAACATAATTAATCTTATATTTTTTTATGAAAATTTTTTATTATAACAATAATTTTCATACTTTTACACCGACATAATTTTTTTTAGACGTGCCAGCACGGTCCGATATATAAAAGGACAGGCGCACCAAGATTTACTGCCTTATTTTTACGGTACCAGCTAATTAACTGCCACACATCTAATTAAACCAACCAAACCAACGGTATGCCTATATAAACACATATATACATACATATATATGTATCTCAAAGGGAAAAGGCCATCAAACTGACAAGAAAAGTGGCCCATGACTGGTCATTTAGTACGCTGTCAAGGGAAAATCCAAGACGGTGTTAATTTCAGGGAGACCCACGTCTGCTCAAATTGGGCAGAGAGGGTCCACAACTCCGTCTGGGATTATCCAGACTGATCGGGTCCAATCCAAAGTAATAAAAGTGTGCAATGGATTGTGACCCACTCGATATGCATTTCTCTCAAGTAAATATCACTCCGTTGATTGTGTGATTATAATGATTGTTATATATATACACACACGTATCTTAAGATATAATGTGTAATTAAAAAAATGCTACCCACCGTGGACGTGGTCGAGTGGTTCGGCACTCATCATCCGAATAGGAGGACTCGAATTCGAGTCCCATATGTGGCAGTAAGCTCTTAAATCTCTTAAATGGACCGATTCGGGGCGATCCAGCAGTTTATACTAAAAATTAAAAAAAATGCTAAATTGAGGATTCATCCTTCCTTTTTATTTATTTTTTACCCTAAGAGGAATGATCAGATGTTTTACTTCATGGTCCAGGCGAGAGTGGCCCACTCGTTACGTTTAAGCGCACCCCAGTCCGGATATCCCATCCCCGGGGGCAGAGCAAAACCAAAACCCACCACCACCACCACCACCACTTACGCCGTGGCCTACTGACTCTATCCCATTTCCAGTTCCAGTCAGTCTCAGCGCCCTTCAGTGTCTCTCGATTGCTGCGTCTGCCCTCCCAAGTCCGATCGCCATGACGGGCAGGTGCGCCGTCCTCCTCTTCTCCATCCTCCTCCTACTCTCCTCCGCGGCCGTCGGCTCCCGTCCCGTCGTCGAGCCCTCCCTGCTAGATCCGATATCCGATGGAGTCGACGCGGGCCCGCGCCAACCCCGGGGGCAGCCCTACCTCCTGCTCCCGAGGAGTTTCTACGCCTCGTCGGACTCCTGCGATCAGACTTACGGGTTCATGCCTTGCACGTCCACATGGATCGGCAACCTGTTCCTGATCCTTGTGTACGGGTACCTTTTGTACTTGGCTGCCACGTTCCTGTCAAGCGGAAGCGAGCTGCTCTTGGAGATCCTGGGGCCAGGGCTCATCGGAGGTTTGTTCCTTCCCATGCTCGGCGCTCTCCCAGACGCCCTGCTCATCCTCTGTAAGTCGTCGTGTTGGCTTGCCCATGTGTTCATTTGACCGCTGTCAGCAGCCGTTTTGATTCTTGAGGACATTTTTTTTTTACTTGTTTTCAACCCCATCGTCATGTTTCTTGAAGAGGCTATTCTGCTCGAAAATGAGGACTAGGTTGCTCAGAAATAATGCTCTGATGGAATCTAGCAAAAGCTGAACATTTTTGCGCCATGCCCAATTCGATGCGCAGTCCCTTTATTAGAATATCTCGCACTCTCCGCTTCGCCGTTAAGTGGAGAATAGTAAAAACGCGGTCCGCAGACTGAGGAGTTGCTTATGACCAGCAAGTTGAAAATTATCTCCGCCGGAAATGAAGATGAATAAGACTAGTACTGAACGCTCGTTTACTGACGTTTTAAGCCTTGGGTCGAAGAAGATCTTGATTATTTTCTCTTTTTTTTTCCCCTTCATTTGTTTCTCCTCTCGAGGGATTTAACGTGATGGCGCTTCCGTCCAAAGATCTCCATTTTTTTGCTCTGTTTTTAGTTGCTTGGATGTATTATCTGGAAGTGGGATGCTGTGAAACTGGATAGTTTCGATGTTTTATAAATCTGTCGTTGAGTAAGAACTGCTGGTCGATTCATGGTTGAGTTTGTTTAAAACGGTGCCCAGTTTCTATATATGCATGTATTTTCCTTCTCCTCTTAATTTGACAAAATGGAACATTCGATGAATGATCTGCATCCTTCCCCCTGCAGTTTCTGGACTCTCTGGGACCACAGCAACTGCACAAAACCAAGTTTCTGTTGGAATCGGATTACTGGCAGGATCAACTGTCATGCTTCTTACGGTGATCTGGGGAGCCTGTGTTGTTGTTGGCAAATGTGACCTGAATCATGATGGGTCCGATATAATTGCTGCAGATAAAGTTGATACAAAAGGATTTAGTATGATGGGTTAGTGTTCCGAAGCTTTGTTGTTCCTTTCTGCTATTGGTTCTAATTCTATGCTCATTTTGCTACCTAAATACTAGCAATCTTTCTTTGTACATGTCATTCTTTCTCTCAGCAAAAACAGGCATGTTTCTTGGTTACTGGAGCTTTGCTCTACAAGCATCCACCACACCATCTGAAATAGATAGCCACAACAAATAGTTAGGAATATGAGGTCTGGGTGGCATGAAGTATGATTGCAGGATCAGCAATCAAAAGAACATTTAGTAAACATGGATGAACACTTTATATGCTTTAGTTTGTAACAAAGATTTAGATTAGAGGACCTTGAAGTTGTTGCATTTGACTGATTATTTATCAATTATGTAATCTGGTCCTCTTGGCAGGTTCTGGTGTTAGCACTGACAGGCAGACAAGCTATGCTGCTAGGATAATGGTCATATCAGTCATCCCATTTCTTATCGTTCAAATTCCTCAAGTTATGAGTTCCACTTCAGGAAGGCACTTGGCTATATTGATAGCTCTTGTAGTCTCCTTGGCCCTGTTGGTTGCATACTGCCTCTATCAGGTAGTCATATTACTCATTTAATTTGACTTCAGATTTCCTCTCTTCTGTTTATTCGGTTAAAAAGTAAGGACCATGTGCCCATGGAAAAGAGAAAAATAGAAATACAGACATGGAAGCTCTTGTTGATGAGAATTGAACTGGTAATCTCTTAGTTCCATATCAATAGTTTCCCTTGGCAATCTAAAGGGTAACTGTAGGTCATATGGCTTCTAATTTTCCAGGTCTACATGAATATGATGTAGAATTATTCTTTGTAGCTAGCGTTCATGGTCTTGCTTGTCTAATGGTATTTTTTTTAATGATGGCATTCCTTATTTTACTCTGCTTTGACAATATAAAATCATTTTTTACACCTGGATCCTTCTTTCTGAATACATTGAAATACAGGTCTTTCAGCCCTGGGTCCAGAAGAGACGACTTGAGTATAATCTTCATAGGCATATCATGTTTGGATTTCTAAGGCATATAAAAAAGCGTGCTTTTGGGAAACTTCTGGCTGATGATGGTGAAGTAAACAAAGAAATGGTGCAGAAGTGAGTATTTTCTGTTGATGACATATCTCAATAAGGTGGATTCCTCTTGGATATTGTTTGTTCATAATTTATTTATTTATTTTAATGATCTCAGGCTCTTCATGACAATTGATGAAGATAAGGATGGATCTCTTTCTGCTGCTGAACTAAAAGCGCTTATTGTTGGAATCAACTTTGAAGAGATAGATTTTGATGAAGATGATGCGGTAAATAAGATCATGAGTGATTTTGATACAAGTAATAATTCAAAGCTTGAATTGGATGAGTTTATCGATGGCATCTCAAGGTGGCTCAGGAGAGCTACCGGTTCAAGGGCAGTTTATACTGCAGCAAATGTCGGCACAATGAAGTTTCTAGAGAGTGCCCTCCTTGTGAGTTGAACAGTGATTCCGTTGCTTCCATAAGTTACTTGTCTAGTGAATGCGAGAGCCTCCTAATTGGTATTTATCATGCAGCAAACTAGGCAGGAGCATGACCGGTTGACTGCTGGGGACCGAAGCGACGAGGCTGCTGAGGAAGTCGAGAATCCCAAATGGACATCTCTAAAAGCGACACTGCTATTGGTATTGGGGACGATTATTGCTGCTGTATTTGCCGATCCCTTGGTGGATGCGGTTGATAATTTCTCAACGGCAACTGGCATCCCAACTTTCTTCATCTCCTTCATTGCTCTGCCATTGGCTACTAACTCGAGTGAGGCTGTATCAGCAATTATCTTTGCCAGCCGGAAGAAGCTGAGAACAGCCTCCCTGACATTCTCAGAGGTGCACCCTTTTTTGCTCATTCCCTTTTTTATCACAATTAGATCTTCAGATAACTCCCTGCAACGTGCCAGTGTTGGATTTACTAAAATTTGCTGCTCATCTAAAAGTTAAGATAAATGAACAGACCATGCAGAAACACAATCATGATACTTGGTCTACTTACCTGGCGACGCATATACTAACTTGTACCATGTATAAGCTTTAAGGAAACTGTCTCGGTTCTCTCTTTCCTCTTGTGATAACTGATTCAGTGACATTTCATTCACATCGGCATTATGCAGTTATATGGGGCAGTGACCATGAACAACGTTCTCTGTTTATCGGTCTTCTTGGCCCTCGTCTATGTGAGGGGACTGACATGGGACTTCACAGCCGAGGTGCTGGTTATTCTCATAGTTTGCATCGTGATGGGTCTCTTTGCCAGCTTCCGGACCACCTTCCCTCTGTGGACATCTTCCATTGCCTTCATCCTCTATCCATTCTCACTAGCACTGGTGTACGTCCTCGATTACGTGGTCGGATGGTCGTAGAGCCCCTCTCTGAAGGTTGGAGCAAATAATCTCATCTTTGACTTACCATCTTTTCCAGAGATCCTGTTGGGTGAGTGAGAATGAGACGGTGTCTGCTTTGTTTATGTGCGTTTCTACTGCGGTGTGAGAGGTGACTATCCGCATCGAACCGAGAAATCAAACTGTTTCCCCGAGTATTAACCTATAAAGACATTTCTTTGACGTGCTCATTTCCTGGCTTCGGTAGTTACGCTCAGTGATGCCAGCACCCGTTCAGCTCCATGGATCCTCGGAATAATATTTTGTCGACCAGGTTGCAGGTGAACCCGGTTATAGCTGAATACGGTGCCCTTCGTACCACTTGAATCAAAGCGAAATTGAAGTCAAATTCTGATCCCCTCTCATAACCATTTATCTAATTGAATGAAAACCATCTAATATCAGTCAATGCTGTGATCAAGAGAAACCGACGGCCGACAGAGAGAGAGAGGTAAATTGCGCGTCCACGTTTCTCTTATTTGTCTCTGTCATCCAGATTAAGATCCAATATTGAAATCCTGCCAGCCAGCACCATCTCAGTGAATTCCCACATTTCCCTCGTATGTGAAAAAGGTTAACGCTCCAACATTATCATGACGTGAAGATCTCAGAGATTAACATGATGGTCCTCCACATGATCGAGCAAGGTGAATTGCCAAAAGAAAGGTGGTGAGATGAGAGGGATGAATACCCTTTTCTGCCACCACAGTGAGGAGCAGTATCCCAGGATTCATCACTCAGCTGCACGAGTCGAGATTTTGTTATTGGGTTGAGGACGCTTCCATGGTCTTGGCTTCCTAATCTTTTTGACAGTCCCCTATTGCATGACGCGAAACATCAGTCCACTAAGTATATCAGATCAAAAATGTGTTTTCAAAATTGTTCGGACGTCAAGAAGAGTGCCCTCTGGAGATTAATGCTCCGACAAGGACAGGTTCAAATTGGTTCCCATACTTGTAGTTGCTACTTGCTACAGCCACAAACATTTTAAATCTTCCAGGGGATCTGGACACGGGAAAGCCTAGCTGTCTTCTCTGGGCTCCTGCAACTAAGTCAATGGTGAGTTGGAAACTTCTCTTGCCATGTGTGTGATTTATTCAGATTTTAGTTTCAAAAATAAGGTGAAAAACAAGGGAATCAAGCGTCTAAAATCGGACCAATTCGGTACAGTAACCTACGCCGAAGGACGATTTCAGTGTAGTTAAATGAGTAAGAAAGAGATCCAAAAGAAAAAAAAAAAACAAGCCAAACGTCAAAATGCAATTGAAAGGGAACTGTCCCTGCAAAAATGTTTTTTCCCCTTTTCGGAAGGGCACAAGAACCCGAAGATTCTACGGTAGCTCATTCAATGATGTATAATGTAAGGCCGGGGGAAGTGTTCTAAGGTATATTTGATACAAAATATTTTGTTAATATAATATTTTGGTATAAAATTTTTAAAATATAATTATATTATATATATTTTGAATATATTATACTTTAATACATTTTATTAAATCTTTTACTAACCCTCTCAATTAATTACCTAACTTTTTTTTTAATAAGTAGGTAGGGAGGTGGTGCAGTGCAGTACACAGTATCTCTTTCTTCCTATCTATCTCCACGCGCCTCTCCCCCGCTCTCAGCTCTCCTTCTCCCTCTATCTTGCACTATCTTCTTTTCCCTCAAATGAAATTTTTTTACCATCTAATAATATTTAATTTTTTTAATTATCTTTTATTTAACTTTTTTTTACAAAATAATGGTAATATAATTTAGTAGTATATTAAATGGTAATTGATACGTAATTCGATCTTATATTAATTTTTTTAAATTTATAATAAAAAAATTAGTAATAAAAAAATAAAATTAGT
>CXYZ01006865.1:65672-135510 GCA_900006705.1 Sonneratia caseolaris
CCCCACATGAAATTAGCTTTTTGACTTATTGTTATTATTATCAGTAGTAGGGAATAATTTGTTTTTTTCGTTTTTCTGTGTTGTCTGTCGCGGGGTATATTATGAATGAGACTCGGTCGATCGGTCGGTCGGTCTGACTCTGCACCAGGATGGTGTTGTGGACCCCGCTCAAAACCGAGGCATGTCCGACACGTGGCAGCAGCGGGTACTGATTTCTAAGTCCACCCATGTGTTTTTTCTTGGAGGGCGAAACCAAAGATGTCTATCCATGTGTGAAGAAGCCACGCAAAGTAAAAAAAAAAATTCTGCTCCCACACACACACATACATACATACATATATATATATATGATTTCTAGGGTCCATTTCCTTGTCACAAATTTGTATTCCCACAGAATATGAGTAAAGATTCCATGCAGCATCGTAATTGATTTCAGACTCAAGAGGCTTTAGGAGATTCTGAGTTCAAATGTTGTCGGTTATATCAAGCCTAAGATTCAGAATAAGAACCATGCTCAATCTCGCCAGTATAACTCCCATAGTCGTAACACGAACTTTCCTGACTAATTCTTTAGTGGGCACGCAAGGCCCTTTATAATTTTGAAAAAGGGAAACTGAAAGGATCCAAGAGGGAATCGCAGAAAGCAAAAGGCTTTTTGTGCTCGGGTGAGACCAACGGGAATCAGGACACGAACAGGCCCAACAGAATTTCCGTGACCCAAGGAAAGTTAGAAGATTAAGGCGAAACTGGTGAAGCCTATCGTGCAAGAACAAGTTACCTCTGCATTGTTTCACCTGAATGCTATACGGACCGGCTCTTGAAGCACGAGGATCATTCTTCCAATTTGTCTTGAGGGCAGTTCAGTCTCCTACACCTCTGAATCATGTGAAGGGAAAAAATTATATATTACAGTGATCGAACATCAGCAGCCCCAAGTTCGCATACCAGGCACAGCAGTAACTGTGGAAAATTTTACATGGCTGTGAGAGGACTTGGGAGCCAGGATCTCGAAAGCAATAGACGTGTAGGCAAATAAGGCAGAAACATCAAGAAGTTTCTTTACTCTCAACGATAGCCCCATCTGCATCAGCCTTCAACTCACCCCGTAAACAGATACAATTTCACCCAGCGCATCAATGCCATAGGGAACTAAACAAGAAAACCAACCATACAATGGAGGAAAAAGAAATCTACTTACCCGCAGACCATCTGATTTAGCCAGAGGTTCACTCAAAGGTTCTGCAAGGGGAACGATTCTCGGTAACTGCTTGATATCCCAACCGAGAATTCTGCATACAGCCCTTGCATGAGCCCTGTGGGCCTTCCTCTGTGTCTTTGAAACTGTGTTTGAATGATTAAGGAGGCGCGTGCAGCCGTTGAAACTTTTCCAAGCCTCCTTACTAACAGCAGAACAGACAAGACAACGGAAGTCTCCACCGCTGTGGTTGTTCTGGCAGAAGCTCCTCAGTTTCTCGTTCTCCGCAAACAACTCCACAAAAAACTTGAATCCCTCAATATGCCCATGTGGATCCCCATCTGTTTTGCCCTCTGCCTCCGCCACCCTCGAACTGTCACTTTCTTCATCACCTACATCCTCATCAAGATTGGGTCCATACTTGTCACAGAAGAAATTTTGACAACCCTCCTGGACCTTTTGCTCAGCAGCTAGTTTCTCTTTATCCACGGTTGAAACTGATGCTGACATAAGCTTCAGATTTGGCAGTTCAGATTGTGACGAATTGGGGTGTGCGATGTCTCCACCAGGCCAATCAGCACTAGAAGTAGGAAATGGTACAGAATCCTGTGTAATTGGAGCAATCCTATAAATCAGAATTATCCAGAGAAATTGACATGACGTGATAGCTGATATATGATTCTTAAAATCATTACGAGAAACTAGGGTTCTGAAGAGGATTAAATAACATGTGTCATGTGAAGTTTCCAGGGGTATTGTAAACCAAAGAAACCAGATCGGAACCTGATAAAAATTAATGAGAAAAAGCCAATTCATTGAGACTTTAAAGAAAGAGATCCAACTCAATTTACAAACAAATAACTTCTCAGGTAGAAACATATACCTCAGTAACTGCTAAAGAGCTACTCAGGGGTTCAGAAATGTGCACAATTCTGGGGAGTTGGTCAATATCCCAACCAAGAACCTTGCACACAGTTCTTGCGTAAGCCCTGTGTGCTTCCTTCACTGTCTTCTGTACAGTTTTGGAATGATGGAGGAGCCCCATGCAACCCCCGAACCTTCTCCAATTCTTCATACCTTCCCCAGCAGAGACCAGGCAGAGGAAGTCTCCATCCCCATGACACTTTTCATAGTAAATTCCCAATTTAGTATCCTCCATAAACAATTTACTGAAAAAACTTAGATACTTGAGATTCTCCATCTTCACAGCCATCTCCTCTATCATCTCCATCCATTTAATCATTGTCATCTTCATTTGCCTCACTGCAATCACATTCAAAACCACACTCACACTGAAAGAAATCTTGGCAGGCTTCCAAAACTTTCTGCTGTGCAGCAATTTTTGCAACATCCTCATCTGAAATAGGGAGATTTGAGGAATCTGATGGCAAACCCAGCCTCTCACCTATTGCTGAATTAAGGTTAGTGGTAACCTTTTGACAGGGCTATTCGCCCCTAGAGGGCACAACGTCCTGTATCAAGGCAGCAAAAGTAGGAAAAATCAGCCCTCCAATTGAACAATGGTCCCTTTGAAAACCTTGTTCTAGATTTTACCAAGAATTTGCTTTGAATCCTTTAATCTGCCTCCCTTGAAAGGAATGACAGGTCAATCTCAGTTAACTGAATCCCCCGCCCAAGGCATTATTTTGAGACGAGCATTATGAGCAATATCTATCACCAAAAATCTTCTTACCATTTTATCAGACAACTCCCCTTTGTGCACTCCCACACCTCCATTTCCCTCGTCAAGATTCTTAATATATTTCAACACAATAACTTCCTAATGTGTAGGAGTTTTCTGTTAAAAAACAAATCATTGGCACAAACCCAATATCAAGGAAGCAAATATTTCCTACAAAATCAAAATCAACAACCTCAGGAACCAAAATTTCATTATGCTTCTGTTTGCCATCAAGAGCTTGTCCCCTCCTCTCTCCCACCAAATTTATCATTTGCATTCACCATTTTGACGCAGCTATCAGCAACTCCCAAGATAGTCTCACTGATATCAGCAATTTCTGCTTTCTTGCACTAAAAAATGCGAAATACACTTAATTTTTATGAAGATCTGAAATAACAGACCATCAAGCAACAGGAACAATCACTAAATTATTTACCTGCAATTCACTTGAATGTGATGCACTAGCATCATCCTTCTCAACATCCAGAGTCTCCTCGCAGTTGCCCTGCAAATTCAAACTCAATCCATTTTACAAAGCTGAGAAATTTAAGATCGACTCGACAAGCATTACAAACAGATGATGACAACATCACCTGTGATGACTCCGAAGTAACCATTGTACAGACATCCTTACTCCCTTCGCTGTTTTCCTTAGTCTCGCACTGCAAAATAAAAAATTCGACTTAAACCAAGAAATTTACAAAATCTGAAATCTTTCATCTGGTAAGTTACCTGAATATCGACCGAACTTGTCAGAGACCGGCTGAGTGGCTCGCCCTTTACCACAATGACAGGCAGCCTATCAACATACCACCTGAAAACTTTGCATAGTACCAACCCAAGAGCCCAGTGGGCCCGCTTTCGTTTCGTCTTGGCTATTGAGATTGAATGCCGTGATAAACCCTCTCAGTTTTTGAACTTCTTAACTTGCTTCTTGCCCTCTCCGCAAACAAAGCAACAGAAATCACCATTCGCGCAGTTCTTCTCATAGTAATCCCTCAGCTTCCTGTCCCTTACAAACACACCCAAAGAGAACTTGTACTCCTCACATTCTTCCTGCCCACCATCCATTGCCACGTCGTTATACTCCTCGGACGCTTCATCACTGTGTGAACCCGCCGTTCTTGCTAAGAATTCGGCAAAACTGTCTACGACCCGATACTGCATTTGAAGCGCCACCAGTCAGGCTGCCCCCTCTGAAGTGGGAAGGGTCCTGGAGGCCTCGGGCTTAGCACGGGGCCGCTCGGAAGAGCCAGTAGAAGGATCGGCCGGAGTCTTTGGAATCGACCACAGCACCATCATCGGGTGTCTCCGAAGCTGCCGCTAAGAAGCGGTCTTTCCCCGGCCACTCCCTTCTTATTTCTCTTAACACCAAATTTCCGCTTCAAGGGAGTGGGGTTTGAACGATCTCTTTCCTCGGGCGTTTGGGTTTGGCAATGATGAGCAATACTGCAGAGGGAAGTGGAGCTGAAACTGAATTGTCGGAGGGAGATGGACAGGGACAGGATTCGGGTTTCTGGGAGGTCCTCGATGACACAAAGAATGGAGGTAGATGACTTCGTCTCTCAGTCTCTGCTCATAAGGATCTATGATCGTTTTAGAAGAGAGAGCTTCGCGCAGAGAGGGAAGAAGGAGGAAGGGACAGCGGGAGTAAGTGATTTTTTGATGTGTTACAAAGTGTAGACCGTAATTTTTATCCGATTTATCTTACCTCATTCGACATGTTTTACTTTTTCTACCAACGAATTCTATAAAGAAATCGATGTTTTAATAATTAATTATCCTAAAAATAGAAAAAAACTTGATCTTTAGGTTAATTTCTGTTTGGTTTGTCCCATGTTTCTTGATACTGATAGCAAGAGGTCGATACAGAAGGGAAGATGCAGCCATTAGACCTGCTCGTGAAGACATGGAAGTCAGTCCCCCTCCCTCCATAGAAGTACTGGTGAAAGCTTGCGTCAGGGAGGATAAGAGACGGAACAGTAAAGGCTAAAGGGGAGGGTCAGAGGAGCTTTCTCAACTACCATTCATGGCTTCCTCCCCCTCTCCCTCTATCCTCATCTTCTTCCTCACCCTCCTCCACCACCGTGTTCCCTCTGCAGCGGCCAACAACCTCCACAGGACCCGCCTCCTCCGCCCTTCCCTCGGGCTCGATCCAATTTCAGACGCCCCCTTAACCGTAGATCCGCTAACACGCTACTTCGAGGTCACAAAGCCCATCGATACCCCGCCCACAGAGCCCTGCTCTTACCTCGTCCTTCGTCACCAGTTCGCCTACACTTACGGCAAGCCCCCCGTCCTTGCCAACTACACCCCTCCTTCGGACCAAGGCTGCCCTTCCCGGGAGTTCTCTAAGATCGTCCTCGAATGGACCGCCACGTGCCGCGGCCGGCAGTATGACCGGATCTTCGGCGTGTGGCTCGGTGGAGTTGAACTCCTCCGCAGCTGCACAGCCGAGCCCCGAGCTACCGGCATCATCTGGACCGTCCAGAAGGACATCACGAGGTACCGTTCCCTGCTCATGAAGAACGGCACATTAGCCGTTTATCTCGGCAATCTCGTCACCAAAATCTACACTGGTATTTATGACGTCAATATTACTATGCACTTCTACCCTGCGGTGGGAAAATCCGGCCTTGATGGCCTGGATTTGGGAAATTCTGTTCCAGGATATGGTTCCGGAGCTGACTTGATCCTGCCCATCTCCCGGAGCTTGCCGCTGAATGATGGGCTGTGGTTCGAAATTGAGAATGCAACTGATAAGGAGTCGAGGAAGTTCAGTGTTCCTCGGAATGTGTATCGGGCTGTGCTGGAAGTTTATGTTTCCTTCCATGAGAACGATGAGTTCTGGTATACTAATTACCCAAATGAGTACATTAAAGCAAATAATCTCACCTCAGCAGCAGGGAACGGGCCCTTCAGGGAGGTCGTGGTGAGCCTCGATGGATTGACCATTGGCAGTGTTTGGCCGTTCACTGTGATCTTCACTGGAGGAATCAACCCTCTGTTCTGGAGACCCATCACTGGTATTGGGTCCTTCGACCTCCCTTCCTATGATGTCGAGATTACTCCATTCTTATCGAAGATATTGGATGGGGAAGTCCACGAGTTCGGCTTCAGTGTCACAAATGCCCTCAATGTTTGGTATATTGATGCAAACTTGCACCTTTGGCTGGATGAGAAGAGCGAAAGGACCACGTCAAAGCTTTTAAGCTACAGCGGTGCTCCTCCAGTTTATTTGTCGAAGCTGGACTTTAGGGACCTGGACGGGAAATTCCTAATCGGGGCCAGCAGGTTTATCATGGCAACTGGATGGGTGAACTCCTCTTACGGAAACATCACAGCCCTTTCAACTCAAAAGTTCAATTTCAGCAACTACATGATCATGGGGAATGAAGCGAACTTGCAGATCGTTGATCAACTGATCCATTACGATGACAGAGTTGAGCTGATGATGGAGTCCTCGTCTGCTAAGTTCATTCATTCTAACAAGAGCTTGCCATTTAATTTCTACACCGATGTCTTCGGCCAAGAGAATGGAACTTACTCGGTTGTAGCAAACGTTACCTTTGCATTTAACGAGAAGAAGGGTGAGAATGCAGCTTCTGAAGTTTCCTGGAGCGAACTGAGAAATGAGCAGAGGGCCGAGGGTTATATGGTTGTGAAGAACAACTTGGTGATCAGTGGATTGGGCAGTACAGCAGAGGTATACAAGTATGTTAGCGACAGAGACTGCTACTTTAGGAATGTCAGTAGCTCGAACTATGCGATCCTCTACGATGATGTTGAGAGCAGTTGCGATGCGAGAATAAGCCATTCTCTCTTCGGGTTCAATGTCAAGAGATACGGGACCTCTCAATAACAAGCGGCAATCCTTGAGTCCTTGCCCGGAAAGGAAAAGGAAAGTGTCTAAGATTTGCAAATTCTGATCATTGTCAATTGTCATATACCTGAATGAAGTATCGAGGAGAAAATGATCAGGCTCGGCAAAGTTGGTGCCCAAAATTTCAGTCTCCGGATGTTCTTGCAAGCTGTTTATCGAGGAGAGAATGATCCCAGCATTCTTGTTTGTTTCCTTCTCTCTCTTTTCTTGTAAAAACGTGATTGAAGCTGTATGCTTTGGTGTTCTGTAACATGCCTAGCTGAGAAAACTGGGCCTAGCATATATCAATTTGCAAGTGAACTGTCAAATCCCAACGTAATGGTGATCAAATATTCCTCGAAGATATGATGGTCTCTTTCTTCTGCAGATTCCTGAAATGAAGTTTGCAAACCTGACATCAGAATTCTGCATTTTCCTTTTTTTTTTCCTTGGAAAAGAGCCCAGGAGACTCTGGGTTAAACTCCTGATCAATCCATATCGGAGGAGGATCCATGTTCAGGGATCCATTAATGGGCAAAATGAGTTTTCAATGTAATGGTGATTTGATGCTTCCGGTGGGAACAAGACCATTCCTCATGGACTGTGGAGAAGGGCTCTCAATCTCAAAGCAAATGGATAAGCTGACTTGTGCTTCGAAATACTTATGACATTATCACTACGGCTTCATACTAGACCCCTTGTTTCGGTTTGGAGGAATGACTCAAATTTACAGTACAAAGGCCTGTAATTGAAGTTGTCTTGGGAGGATCCATAGCATAGTTTCGATAAAATGTTGGTGATCCTTTTATACATCGAACTCTACAAACGGAGGCACCTTGGGAAATCACCTCTGGGTAGCCGATATGCTGATGAAATGATGGTAGAGCTTTATCTCGGCCATCTAGACGAAACGATTATGCAATATGCCATCGAAGTCAATCTAAAGAACCACCAGTGCTGGTGGCTTTGCAAATCCCAGGGACCATTCTGATACAGCTTAAAGAGTACAGGTGCATTTGAAATTATTCTCAAACTGCACGGGTCAAATTGAAATTATGGCCCGTAAAAAATTCCTCGCGTCTCAGACTGCCGGGGAGCTGAGGGAGAGGCAGGCAGAACTTGGAAAACAAATTGATAAAAAGAAAAGGGAGCTGAAGTCAAGTACTGCCATTGCCATAGTTCCGTCTCTTCTTCCTGATCAGATTACGGTGCCAGCTGCGAACAAGAAGAGAAGCGGGAAAGGAGGCAGACCCATACAAGTGGGGTGGAAGAGGAGGAGGAGGAGCAGGAGGAGGTAGAGAAAGCCCTCAAAAGGTTGAAGCTTCCACAGTCTCTCTAATGGTGCTCTCTTCTTCGACTCTGCAATTGGGTCCATGCAGCGCTTGCGGTACTTCCCGGCTACATGCTGAGCTTCGCCACAATAATCTGAAGGAGAAACTTTTGGTTTCTACTTCCAAAACCAACCATACCCAGAAGAAATTTCGGGTCTCGTGTTCTTCTGTGTCATCCTCTTCCGGTACTTCCCATCTTTTCTTTGTAATGCTTTCTATTTAGTGATGCTCTTCTCTGCCATTTCCTTGTGTATTATTGGACTTGACCAAATGATGCGTATCGCTAGATGGCTCTTGTCACTGGTGGGTAATTGCAGTTTAAGCAGACTCGCAGAAAACCAGAAATGTTGGGCTTATTTTAATAATCTCTCGTTTTTGCCTGTAATTTTATGAGGGTCTTGCATCGTGGAGTCCATTTTTACATTTTGGATTTCTTGGGTCTGCCTGATATTGATAATTGGGCAATGTGATTTGATTGCCAAAGAAACTCAGATCGGCTTATAGAACTGATTCTTGTAAGAGAAGATAGGATAAACTCTGCTAAAATTATATACTGTCAAGGGCTTTCAGAAGATGTCCCAAACCTTGCAAATCTATTATGCCTGGATAGTTATATCCTGACAAACGATTAATGCCATCAACTTGGTAGAAAATGCTGTAAAGCCTGTGGGATGAATTCTCTTGTAGCTACGAATGATAGCTTTATCATGGAGGATTTGTATTGCATTTGATAGTCTCTGAAGTGAGAGGGAGACAGAATGGTGGAACCATCCTATGGAACCAAACTCAGCCTTATATGACTTCTAAACCAGTCTGTAAGTGTGGCGATACTGGACTTGTTTCTAATTGAGGAGACTCTATATTATCTATGTAAAAGACAGCCTAAATCTAATGTGGATAGATAATTCAGGCCTGTAAGACATAGCAAGTGGTCCATTTCTAGCTGCTTCATATTAATTCTTTTGGATCAAAACTGGTGTACAGATCCACTCCTGGTGAAAGCAGCAAGGGGGAAACCAGTGATCCGCCCTCCTGCTTGGATGATGAGACAAGCAGGAAGATACATGGCTGCCTACCAAGAGCTTGCCAAGAAACACCCATCCTTCAGGGAGAGGTCAGAGACCACAGATCTAATTGTGGAGATCACTTTGCAGCCCTGGGAGGCTTTTCGACCTGATGGGGTGATACTTTTCTCGGATATACTTACGCCTCTACCTGCTTTTGGGGTCCCTTTCGACATTGAAGATGTCAGGGGTCCAGTGATTCAATCGCCGATCCGCTCTGAGGAAGGTCTGAAGGCTCTGCATCCTCTTGACTTGGGAAAGCTTCAATTTGTTGGGGAGTCCCTCAGGATTCTTCGCAAAGAGGTATTTGATATTCTTAATACTGGGACTGATAATTGGATGATTACTACATATTTATTGCTTCCCTCCACTGTCTGGAGAAAAATAAAAAGAGTACCCTTTTACTTGCAATTCACCCTTCTAAACTTGAATATTTTCTTTGCAAAAGATTGAAGGGCAGGCTGCTCTGTTAGGTTTTGTTGGGGCACCGTGGACGATTGCTACATACATTGTAGAAGGGGGAACCACTCAGACGTATAAGAACATCAAGAGCATGTCTCACACTGCTCCGCATATCTTAAGGGCTATTCTCTCCCATTTGGCCAAGGCCATATCTGAGTATGTTATCTTCCAAGTGGAGTCTGGGGCCCACTGCATTCAAATATTTGACTCATGGGGCGGGCAACTTCCACCCCATGTGTGGGAACAGTGGTCAAAACCTTATATTGAAGAGGCAAGTGAGATCTATAATTTTCTCTGTGATGCATTATCGTACAATTTGTGTCTTAATGTCTTGTGTGTAATAGGATCTTCTCTGTCTTAATAAGTTTATAATTCTATGATTGATTTGAGCTTATATGTCAATTTACTTTGGTTGCTTCTACAAAAGCTATAACTAGCTCAAAAAGTTGTGGTTACATCAAGCTAGGAAATCATAAATCATCTGTGTGATGCCGAGAAGATTAAAGGAATGAACTGGAATAGTTGATGGATCCTGATCGTTTGGTGGAATCCATTTTCTAATTTGTTGTGCTCAGAAAATGCTTAGTACAGAACTTGTGGGCTTGTTGAGTGGTTCAAGGGGCCACAACTGGTTTTACTTCCCAGTCTACTTGGGATGAAGAAGCTCAAAAGTAACTCAATGAAAGGACTCATGGAATTTGTTTATACAAATCTTAGCTAATTCGTTGCTGTCTGTTATTTGGTTCTTGTCTTTCATATCTCCACATGCACTTAAAACTGTCATAGGTACCTGCAGATCGTGAATGCGGTGAGGCAGAAGTGCCCTGGAACACCACTTGTGCTCTACATCAACGGTAATGGGGGCCTTCTAGAGCGGATGAAAGAAACTGGTGTGGATGTGATCGGGCTTGATTGGACCATTGACATGGCCGATGGGAGAAGGAGATTAGGTCCTGGAGTCAGCGTGCAGGGCAATGTAGACCCCACGTGCTTGTTTTCACCTCTTCCTGCTCTGACTGATGAAATTCACAGGTCTCTTTCTCTGATCTAATTTCTCTTTATCCTGAAAGCATTTTGCTATGGGCATGAATTTTTGCTGATGGGTATCTATATGAGGCAATCTTCTTTTGCTGTTTAGCTAGTAAGAGATAGGGGAAAAAATGAGATCTCATATATTGCCTTACCAATGGAAGGATACAAGGATTCGACTAATTTTGGTCCGACCTGTCATTTCTGATCTGAATCTTCAACTAACATGGACATCTTTCTCAGGGTCGTGAAATGTGCTGGACAGACAGGACACATTCTAAACCTAGGACATGGTGTCCTTGTCGGGACCCCAGAAGAAGCAGTCAAGCACTTCTTCGATGTCACACGAAGCATTAGATTTGATCTTCCTTCACAGGATTTCACAACAGAGGAAGCCCGACTCGTGGCCTGAGGATTAGAATTCCTTTTGTATCGATTCTCTTTATAGCAATTCCTTCTCCAACAATGAATGTGTCTGAACGTCAAATTCTGCGGCCCTTTTAGTTTTCCTTTCTCGTTCGAGTTCAGGATCTAGTATAAGGTTTGAAGACTGAAAGATAAATCTGTCTGTTACTTTCAGCTGCATGTATGGCATGTGCTAATTGTTTTCTGACCGTTCAAGTAATAATATTTTCATGGTCCTCAACCAATTCAAGCTGGTGATTTGTCTTTTTTTTTGTTGTCTTGTTATTGTCTGCCCCTTTTTCCCTCCCATCTTCTCGTCCTCCATGTCGTTTGGCGATCCCAAAATAGTGGAAGATCAAGACCCAGTCAACCACCAATGATAGAAAGTACAATTAGGACAGCTCAAAATCTGTTGTTCGCTTGCCTCCTTATAAATAGGAACGCTCTCATGCAGGTCTCCCACCGCGCTCATCAAGAAAAGGAAGAACAAAAACAGCAGATAGAGAGAGAGAGAGAGAGGAGGACAATATGATGGCAAAGAACTACGGTATGGCTGCCGCCGTCATCACAGCTCTTTGCCTTGTCGGCGTTGCCCACTGCGTTGAAAGCCTCACCGTCGAGGGACCCGTCTACTGCGACACCTGCCGCGTAGATTTTGCAACCCCACTCAGCTATGATTTGAAAGGCAGGGGGGGGAGAGTTATTCCGCAGGCACCTTTTCTTCATTGTTAGTCATGGAATTGGTTAACATGGGTTTGTTTTTTTTCCTGCTCTCAGGTGCCAAGGTGAAGGTGGAGTGCCGCAACAGGACCACGAATGCGGTCACGGTTTCGACCGAGGCGACGACCGACCAATCTGGCTGGTACAGGATCCCGGTGGATGGCGACCACGAGGACGAGCTGTGCGAGGTGTCTCTCCTCGAGAGCCCCGACGCCGGCTGCAGCGAGCTTCTGGAAGGCACGGTCCACATCGCCCGCGTCTCCCTCACCAACAGGAACGGGGTCGCTCAACCGGCTCGGTTCGCCGGCTCGCTCAGTTACGCCACCAAAGTGGCTCATGCCGACTGTACCAAGGTTCTTCTCGAGATGGGTGTCCTCCCCCCCGACTTCTTCTCACAGTACTGATTAATATGTACGAGTCAATGATGCGAATGGGCACATTTGCTCCATCTGAATGAATAAAAGATTATACTCTTATTTCTTTATGAGCACCTGTGGTACTCGTTCTTTCCTCTGCGATCGAATTCGTGTTGCAGAGTGCACAGAGGGCCTCGATCGATTGTGGTGCCGGCGATCAACTTAAAACGAACATTTCCTGTCGGAGGGGTTATCTTCTTGAACTTCTTCCCTACTATGATCCATGAAAGAGTTATATAGATGGTGAGAAAGTTACGAATTCGTCTCCCAAAAATTCATTCTCATAGCGGGGGATTACGGCGATGCAGGACCCAAGTACATCATTGGATTAGGCCCATTGGGGGACTGTTGGGCTGGAAATAAAAGGAAAAAATTAAGGCCAGTCAGGCCCAATCCGCTATCAGATCCTCTGCGGCCCAGCGGATGAATGTTAAGCGTGAACCGATCCCCACAGCTCGAAATGGCAAGCGCTCATCGAGGCGAGGCTTTCGTGATATGAACGGGAGGGTGGGGATGAAGAGCAATATTCAGAACTCAATAATCAATTTTTTAAAGAATGGAGGTCTACAGCCTGCGACCACAATCGCCACGAACTATCAGCTTCTGTAAATTGTTTGTATAGGTATAGGTATAGGTATAGTGGGGGAAAGCGGCTCATTGAGGGGTGGACGAATGAACGTGGAAATGAGCCCAGTTTGCTATCAGAGATGATAGACTAGACTTCTAAAGAATGTGGTGGGATCACTATGTTACAAGAAATCCGCCTGCCATGGTTTGACAAGCCAATCACTATTCGTCAGGCTCCATTGTCGGGCCCTTGCAGCAAGCCTCCTTTTGATGAAGCTCCAGTAACTTCTTCTCAGGTTCACAAAGCCCTGAATCAAAAAAAAACTTTTTTTTATTACTTAATCATCCGACGTTTGTATCCTAATCTCAACATGATGTATACTAACCCCTTCAGAACTTATCAGATGGAATCCAACCTTGTATTGTAAACAGAAGAGAAGCAATAGTAAACCTTAACCTGAACACTTTGGTATGTCCCAAACGGCAATAGATGATGACGTGCACTCAGGCTGACAGAGGGCTTTCTCATTCTCGTGTTTAACATTCATCGCTAGCATCCAAGCACCAATGGTAACATCCTCGTTGCTGAACATTCGGAAACTGAAGTCCCAAAGGAACAGTATAACCAAAATATCAGTCCTTCTGATACACAGAGACAGCATGAGTCAACTTGCTATGCTTTCTTTTCTTTCAATACTAACGAGTCATTACTGAGTAAGAAACCTATCAGGACCGTATCCAGGAAGCAAAGAAAAGATAGCTAACAGGAAAAGAATTCTCCAAATATTCCTTCCAGTGCCTCTAAGATTCAATTAAATTTAACCAAATATGAGATCTCAGTGACCGGAAGCAATTCTCTAACACGGGAAGTTGCTACTGAAATTTAGCAAAGTAATCAAGCTGAGAGTAAATTAGGAAATGTACAACTGATGGGTATAAATGAACGAATTGGTATGCAATCTTCAGAGTAGTCCTCCCATACTCCAGAGAAAACATACCTATTGTTTCTAAGAGCAACCAAGCTTGCAACAACATCAGCAGAAAGTGCATAGATTGGTCCATAGGCATGCAGGAAGTACTCCCTGCCAAGTAAATATCCCAACGGCTCATACCTGCACTAACCATAATAGATTATATCATCATAAAGAAGAGGTTGTCCAAAAAAAACAATGACAACTCTTTCATGGCCTAAAAATATTCCATTCTCTCAATTTGTAAAAAAGTAAAACTTCTCTACTACCTTCACTGCTGGATATAGTATGTGGCAAACTTTCAATATTATACTTAGATCAAGAGTCCAATGAACTTCTATATATGAAGAATTTCCATATATAACCTCAGGAAACTTAATAAGCTTTCCAGAGAATAATATTGTCATCTCTCTTTCTTCAAGATCACTGAACAATAAGCATAACACATACAATCACAGAAATGCAGACATGCTTAAATAAACACTGTTTCGGCAGTAATCAGTGACCAAAGTATATTTACCGCATGCAGCATAACCAAAAATTTGCAGTCATCTCCTAGTATTTTCTACATTCTAATGAATAGCAATGTATTTATCATGCATTTCTTTAGCTGCCATCAGTAATAAGAAAGAAGTAGATAACAGAAACATCAAGAAGACCAAGAGGGCCACATGTAAAAAGCATAAAATAACTAACCATTTGAGTTTGGGATCTGTAAAAACTGGCCCCTTTTTCATGCATCCAATGTAAGTTTGAGAATGACTTCTCTCTTTTGCTAAGAGAAGTGAAAGGCGATCTGAAAGATTGTTAAAATGCAATAGTAAGATCATGAAGGAATCCAAAGGATATGAGGATAAAATTGATACGTACATGCTTTTGATAATGAATTACCTGGTCTCAGATATATATCATCATCTGCTTTAACATAAAAATCGGAATCAAAGAGTGCATAGGCAGCTTTAAAGAATGCTAGCCTGCAAAAGATAGCAGAGAATGAACTTCAGAAAAACATATAGAATATGGAAAAGCATATGCATCATCTCAGCACTGACGTTTTGTATGGGAGCATACTGTATCGCTCTTCAATGTCCAACAACAGGAAGTCATCATATTCAACCACTTCCTTACTGAGCTCCGACATCTTGGATTTGTCTTTGGTTCTTCCAATTACAAACCTGAATGCCAATCCAGTGGCTTCTTCCAAGCTGCAAAAGATTATGACAAATCTTTATCACGAGTAAAGAATCATTAAATGATTTATGGTACAAAAGTATCTATACCTACAAGCTGAACAAAAAAAGGCCTCAGGTCGATAATGATTAGTAAACAATGAGCTTCACAAATGATATTCAAGCTTGTGGAAGACGAACTGGATGTATGTAAAACTTAAGAGCTCGACTCTTGAAATTTCAACGCACTTGGGCATTTCTGATCAGCTGCAACTGAAAAATATCTCATGATCTGAGTGCAATGTTTGATCCACTTTGACTGTCACGCCGAACTATCAACTTGAAAGAACGGATTCATGAAATCAGATGCTACATTTCAACCCATCATTTACTAACAATATGCATAAAATACAAAAAGGAAAGTCCAACTCAAGCGAGCAAGTACCGCTGGAGGCCTTGTCGATCAGAGGGCATCCAAGTCTGCCGGAGAGATCTTCGACGTCCAACGGATCCAAACCCCGTCTGAATACCGACAAACCCCATTACCTTATGCCTTTTCCCATTCTGAACTCCATCCATCGTAAATATTCCATTACTACCACCTGCTTCTTTCTCCCAAACAACACGGACTGATCGAGGCTCAGCGCTGGGGCATTTGTAACGGCCGGAACTGAAAATCGCGGTGAGGCCGAAGATGAAGCCGGAGAAGCCGATCAGGAGGCAGGTGGCTAGCACCACGACCGTCGATCTGCGCGGGGCCGGGCGGCCTGGATGGACTACTTTGGGAGATGAAGGCATGAATTAGTTCCAACTTTGAAGCAGCCAAATGAAATCCAAGAGGGGGAGATCTCACAGGTCTGGCTCCTTCTACTGTTTCTCGGGCATCGGAGTCGAGCCAGAGGCTGAAGGAGGGAAGAGCAGCTCGCTGAGCCGTCGGAGTCACGAATCCGAGTTTGTTCAGATCAGTTCTTTCCTTTGTACGGGTCGGTGAAGACAGAAGATAACGGGCTGCCGCTGTAACTGCTGCAGGGACTTAATTGCAAAATAAATATTTTTGAAGAATTTTTATATTTACATTTAAAGCCTCTATCTTTTCCTAAAGTTTCGTGGACCCATTCAACTTCTGTAACGGCTAGACTCTGGATGGGCCCAAGCTGTGCCCGGTCCATGTGCCTGTTTACTCATCGGCCCATTACAGCTCCGTCCTCGTGGTTGCTGCCTAAACCCGGTTCACTGGTGTGCTGTCAAATGACGGGACCAGCAGCGCTTGACAGTCGACGTAACCAGTGATCCGGGATCAGGCGAAAATTGGTTGAACTGAGCTCGAGCTGAGTCTAGAGAGAGCTCTGTTCTAACCCCGTTAATGGCGGATAGGCTATGAACCCACCGGAGCCACCCGAACCCTAATGGGACTTCGTCATATAGTTTCACTTTCCCTTCACTGTTCTCTCATCCCAAAGAACAACCGCCTCTCTCTTCCCAGTCGCAGTCTATCCACTTCTGCGAAGAGCCGCTCAAACTTTTCCTACATTTCCGCTTCAGCTTCATCAATGGCTTCTTCTTCGAAGGCAATTTTACTCATCTTTCTTCCATTGAAGTGAGCTTAGCTTGTGATATAATTGATTAAATTCGTTTCCTTTATGCTCGCAAATTCATCATCAGGTGTTGATTCCGGTGGCGAATGGAATCGAGCCCATGGAGGCGGTGATCGTGATTGATATACTGCGGAGAGCCGGCGCCGACGTCACCGTTGGCTCCGTCGAGAAGCAGCTCCGTGTTGACGCGTGCCACGGCGTGAAGATAGTAGCCGACGCTTTGGTTTCTGATTGCGCTGAGACCGTCTTCGATCTCATATCTCTCCCTGTAAATCCCCTCTCTCCGGCACACAGTTAGTTTCTAGTGTAGAATCTGAACGAACCTGTGGATTTTCTCTGAAAGGTTGAATTTGTTTTAGATTACTATTGAAATCAAGTAAATGGACCTCATGAATGTTTGCTGAATCTTTTGCTGGGATGCTTGTGTGCGTTTGACCTCACAGTGCACTCACTTCTACTAATTTCCTTGAGATCTCATCATCCATTCCTAATAAGCTCTACTTGCTGCTAGATTGAGCTTGATATACTTTGATATGCCCTGTATTTTCTTAAGCTTTTGATATATGTCGCCCAGTACTTGCATTAACCTGCTTCTATTTAACAACTGCTTTGATTTATCTGCTTTTTGTGCACTACAACAGTTATATAAATAACCTGGCATTTGTTCACTAGTTGTCAGTGCTGTTTATCTCTGCATAAAAGTCAAGCAGGATCCTTTGACACCTGTGGGCTTCTGTTGTTAGGCCTGTTGCCTTCCTAATAATTTGCTGGACTGTCTGAAAATGCCATCCTGGCTGCTTTTAGCTTATATGTGAAACTTCAATAAAACCTATGTTTCAGGGAGGAATGCCAGGTGCTTCCAATCTTAGGGACTGTAAGATTTTGGAAAAGATGATGAATAAACAAGCAGCAGATGGGCGTCTTTATGCTGCAGTCTGTGCATCCCCAGCAGTGGCATTGGGAACATGGGGTTTGCTCAAGGGATTGAAGGTAAACAGTCGTTAACGATCATATTACTTACTAAATTAGTGAGGTTGATTAATTGTTTGTGTAAGAATCACTGGATTTACTGGAATGGTGCATTGATTTATCTCAGGCAACTTGTCACCCGTCATTCATGGAACAATTATCATCTTCTGCAATAACTGTTGAATCAAGAGTGCAGAAAGATGGCAATGTGGTGACCAGTCGTGGACCTGGCACAACCATGGAATATGCAGTTTCCTTGATCCAGCAATTATGTGGAAACGATAAAGCAAATGAAGTTGCTGGTCCACTGGTAGGTTTGCCCTCAGGCACTCTTCCCCCATTTGATTCTTAGAAAACCGTTCATTTTTGCATGTTTAAAACCTGAAAAAATTCTGGGACTTATTAGTTGAAGATTGAATATTTATGGGGACTACTTGTATGTGTAAATTGCTAAGACTTTACGACAAATCAGATGGAGATGAACTGGGTTGAGGCTATATCATTCATGTCACAATGCAGGTTGCTCTTCAATTGAAAAAACATAAATATGTAGCCATTCGAAAATAAATTTCTTGTATGGATACTATTTTAACTCTATTACATGCAGATGGCTAAAGTAAATCACTTCACCTTACTTTTTCCTACACTATCTTATTATTTGAATTTTCATTCCTGGAAAGCAACATTTGTTTCTATACTGCTGGGGGATGCATTGCTTTTGCATCTTTCTGCTATACCACATGTTGATTTAGAATATCTTTGGGTCTTTCTGTTATCCTGCTTCTTTGGTCTTCCAAGTCCCTGTGGTTATGCAGGTGATGCGTCCTAATCATGGGGAGGAGTATACAATCGCAGAACGAAACTCAATGGAATGGACATTTGACAAAACCCCTCGGGTGAGATTGGGTCTTCCAAGATGTTTGCATTTTTGCACTATTTTTGGAACTTAGACTGTAGTTTTCTCCTACTTCTTTGCCGTTCACCACTTTTTCACTCAGGTCTCTCCTATTCCTTTCCTTTTCCTCTCCTTCCAGGTAGAAGCAGCTCTCCAGGCCGACATTTTTATGATGTGTACATAGTCAAATGAGAATGTGATGGCTGTGTTGTAAGATCCATTTCATGAATGTGATGAAACTTCATGGACAAAATTTTCCTTTATTCTACATGCTAAATAGATCATGGGCAATATACTGGAAAGCATGTGCTTCCACTGTTATGCTGAGCCTCCAATAACACCATCTATTATGTGCCCACAGCATCAGGATATAGTAGCTTAATTTGATTCATTTGTGTTCGTGTTGTTTCTGCATTTCAGATACTTGTACCTATTGCTGATGGTACAGAGGAAATGGAAGCTGGTATAATCATTGATGTTCTAAGGCGTGCAAAAGCAGATGTTGTCGTGGCTTCTGTCGATGATAAGTTAGAAATAGAGGCATCCCGGAAAGTAAAACTAGTTGCAGATATGCTCCTTGATGAGGCTGCAAAGCTTTCCTACGATCTTATTGTGTTGCCAGTAAGATTGTTTACAATTTCCTCTATTTGAATGTCTTTTTTGGTATTTGGTTGAATCACATATTGAAAATTGTAGGGAGGACTTGGTGGAGCTCAAGCATTTGCTAAGTGTGAGAAGTTGGTGGATTTGCTGAAGAAGCAGCAGGAATCAAACAGACCTTATGGAGCAATATGTGCTTCCCCAGCTCTAGTCCTGGAGCCTCATGGCTTGCTCAAGGTATTTCCAACAATATCTGCGTTGATCCCCTCTCTGTCTCGCTCTCTGCATGCATAGTTGCCATTATGATTGCTTATTCAAACAGAATGAACTACATAATTATTTATGCTATATCTAGCCTGTTTGCACATGCTCAAGTTTACTTGCATTTCATAAGTTGCATTACTCTGGTTGGTTTGTTTCCTCGCCCCCATCCACCCCAAATATCATATGCCAATTCATTTGTGGTCTTAAATCCATATCAATTGCAAGTACCAGTTCGTCAAAGTATTCCCCTTGAAACCGGACATTTTTTTTTCCTTTCTTTCCTTTGGATTTCCCTTCTGTTAGACCTTTTTGCTTCTGTCTCAAGGACGGCTTCTTTTTCTTTTTCACTAGATGCATTCCTCTTCTTCATCCATTTTTTAAATACCAATGCCCCTTTTAATGGATGAAAATTCTGCCTATTTTTCCATCTATTATTACTCAGGGAAAGAAGGCCACAGCTTTCCCTGCGATGTGCAGCAAGTTATCGGATCCCAGTGAAGCCGAGAACAGGGTGGTGATCGATGGGAACCTGATTACCAGCAGAGGGCCTGGAACTTCAATGGAGTTTGCATTAGCTATAGTGGAGAAGTTCTTTGGGCGTGAGAAGGCTCTTGAGCTTGCAAAGGTCATGCTCTTTGTTCAGCTCTAGATCCTTGCCTATGGTAACTTGATAACCAAACTGCATGGCTTGGCTAGCTGTATGATGATCCTAAATTTCGTATGTGTGTTTTTCCTTCCATGCGAGTGTTTTGATGTCCAGCTTTTGGCCTTTCACCTTGTAGCTATAAAACCACTTTCAAGGGGCTTGCTCATATGTATCTCTGGTCAAACTCGGTTTCTCCAGGAGACTCTCTTATCCTGTCTTTTAAGTTAAAAATAGAAGCCTACCTTCTTGCAGTGGGCAACCATGGGCACCGAGGCATCATGGATCAAGCTCGATTTATGAGAAAAGCATTGTCCATCCCGAACTTCGATCCGTTTGAAAGTTTTAGTTATAATATTTTACACGATATCCTTTGCTTTTATGAACATCTCTGTACTTTGCACCCAACACATGCCTAAGCTTCGTCCTTCCAGGTCTTCAGCAGTTGGGGTGATGACAGGTGATTGATTAGACGGAGGACGGAAGAACTTATAACAGAGGCCAGGCCTAAACTTAGAGCTCATCAGCCTCGGAACCATCGGTGGCTCATTGATTTTGAGCCACAACCGTTGGAATTTCTCAATAGCATTCGGTACTTATTCGATCTCAACTCTCACATGTTGACCTTGGTAACGTCATAATTAGCATGACGAAGAGATTTCGTGATTTCTGGCCCAGGTGCGGATGAACTCTCATGTAATAATGCCTCTAGGTTTTCTGAATGGAACAAATTTGTTGTCTACAAGAATCGTGAACAATTAAAAAAAGGGAAGGGGGGGCAAAAAAAAAAGAAAGAAAAAAGAGTAGGTGGGAAGGGAACAGTTGAGTGATAACAGATCTCTATGCTCAGTATGTCTAGTTTCTGATCTTATAACATCTGAACCACAGGATCAGAAAGCAGAGGACTCTGTACCCGAGGATGAAGCCGATCATCATGGCCAAGTTATTCCATTTGTCCGGCTCTTCCAACCCTTGTTGCCTCAAGAAGCCGCTCCCATTCAAGGTGCATTCTCCATCCCCAAACTCTAGGCACCTCCTCCTTCCACGATCCCCTCCATACTCGTTTATCAGGAAACACTCGAACGGGTACTTGAACAGGCTTACGTAGTGCATCCATATCCAGTAGATCGGGATGTTGTCCTCTGAGATGAAGTAACCCGAGAAGAGGAAGAAGGATCCCATTAGGCCGGCGATCACTGACGTCCCCATTATGAAGTTTGGGACGAGGGCGCTGAAACAGGCCACGAAGGAGTTGGACATTAGAAGAACCATCCAGACCACGAGGAGGAAGTAGAGGAACCCTTCCGTGCTTCTTGTCAGCCCGACTAGCCAATAGACCGGGACCGAGTACAAGATTCCGACCATTAGAAGGAATGGGACGAAGATTAAGGTGCTGGAGACGGCATAGGAAGACACCCTGTACGCTCCTCTTGCGGTTTCCCTCATCAGGATCCTCCTCTCCTGGAGGAAGATTGGGAGGCCTTCGGTGGTGGAAGAGAGCAAGAATGTGAGGCTGAAGGCAAAGAAGCCGAGTCGGGTCTGCAGGGCTAGCGGTCCCACATCATTCCCCGCATTCAAGAAGATGGTCCCGAGCACAAATCCTGCTACTAGAGCTTGTACGACTCTGGTGGCGAAGAGTTGCTTGGTTCGAAAAATGTTGCTGAAGAATCTCTTCCCGAGAATCAGCACCTCTTGATGCCAACAGTTTAGGTAAGAGTGGGACTTCTCATTGGATGATGATATTGGGCCGAAGGAAGCATTGATTCTCTCCTCCTCTCCACTATTTCCTCGGAGGAAGTACCCGGGCTCTTCAATTTCATGGCCTTGCGGGTCTATGCTTTCTATGACATCAATTGCATATTCGAGCACATTGGCATGAACAGGAACCCGAAGACCAGCGACGATGAACTTCTCCTCGAGGAGAGCTAAAGGCCCATTGTGAAGGACGAGACCGTCTGAGAGCAGGATGACCCGATCAATGAGCTCGAGGATTCGAAACCCAGGTTGGTGGATTGTGAGGACAATAGTCTTTCCTTGGCGAAGCACCATTAACTTCAGCAACTTCACCAAGTGCAGAGCCGAGGCAGAGTCCAATCCTGAGGTCGGCTCATCAAGAAGAATCACGGGCGGGTCATGGACTAGCTCAACTCCGATCGAGACTCTCCTCTTCTCCCCGCCCGAGATGCCCCGATCCCACCCTACCCCTCCGATCCTCGAACCGGCCACATGATCGAGACCAAGCTCCTTGATGAGCTCCCTCACTCTGTCAGCTGCCTCTCTTCTCCCACCGCGGAGCCTAAAGAGTGCACTGTACGTGAGAGTCTCCTCAACCGTCAGCGAGCCGAACAATGCATCCTCTTGCGAAACGTAGCCTGACAGTCTCTGGAACTGTTTCGAGTCAATGGGACGACCATTTACAAGTACCTGGCCTGACACTCTCCCGCTGCCCGGCCCTTTATCTCCCGCCAAGATTTCGAGCAGTGTGGTTTTCCCTGCCCCACTGGGACCTGCAATCGCCGTGATCTCACCAGGCCTAGCTTCGCAGTTCACGTCCTTGAGGATGAACTTAGGAGCTCTCCTCTGGGCCTCGAAGCAGTTGTACTCCAGTTTGGTGCATAACTTGTAGGAGAGGTTCTTCGTTTCTAACTTGTACGGCGTCCTCCCTCGACGGGAGTTGCCGGAGCCACCGGAGTCCGGTGACCTGAGGGGCAGTTCCATCAGGGATATTGAATGGCGTGTGGGCGTGCTTCGGGGGGGATCTAATACAAAGTGTGGTGAGTTGAGAAAATGCGTCGAAGAAGAGGAGGAGGGAGGGTGCAATAAGAAGAGGAGGAGATGAGCTAACACTACCAACTACTAGCTGCCATAACTGTCACACGTTAAGCCTAATTTAATATGCACACATTTGTCTTGAGTCTTACTGTCTCTTGACACCATTTGTTCGGTTAGGTGCTAGCCCGTTTAACACGAAGCTGGAACATGAAAATTAATCGAAGGCGGTAAAATCCTCCTTCACCAGGAGCCGAACGCAGTTTGAATTTGCCTGATGTGGTGAATCGGGACGTTTCGTGCGCCAGTAGAGACACGAATATCTATGCAATTCGAGGCCAAATTGTGGGGAGATTTGGTGGGGGGTTTGGAGGCTGTTGAGGAGTCTTAAGGGATAGAAGAAAACATAGCATAACTGGGAAGGGGAAGCACTGATTCAGGCGAACAAGAACATTGACTGTGGATTGTTGTGGGTGCGTTTGGTTGTTCAAATACCTTCCCCTTGTGGGACATCTCGAGGAAATTCAGTCGCAGATTCCCTAAAGGAAAACAAAAACAAATTTCAGTTTAGGAAACTGTTTTCCAAAAACTTAAGACGGGATTGAACGGGTTTCCCATCTGAAATGGGAATAAACAGCAGCTGCACGCATGATCAACACCGCTCCATCTAACCTGGCAGTACTGGCGGGTTATGGAGCTGGGTCAAAATTGAATTCAAATATAATTTTGGCTCTGGATCGAAAATGAGTTGCGCACATAATTGAACCACATCTCATTCATCTCGTGTTCTAGCAGCAAGAAGAAGAAGAAGAAGAAGAAGAAGCTCATGGGATGGGCATCGCCTAAATATAAGCAAGTGCATACGGTGGATATGAGACATAGGGGCAACAGAAATCTTACCCTCCAATGATACGGCCATTGGATGCACTTTGAATAACATTACAAATATGAAATCTTAAGTTTGTTCCGATACTCTCCAAGAAAGTCGACTTGCATCCGTTAGATGGCTATTTAGCCAGCAACTACTACCTAAAGATGACTTCTTCATTTGGTCTAAGAGCAACATAAGAAACAATATAATCTGTGGCAGATGTCACCACCTTAACTCATCATCCAACTGCAACTCTTCTAACTTACAAGCATACCTCAACTTGCAAGTGACAGGCAACTCCCTGCCTGTAACAATTCCCTTCAATTTTGTCCGACACTTGTGATTCATCAGAAATTATGGTATTTCCTGTATTGGGTTCTGAGACGAGAATATTCTCCAAGAGTCCACTCTAGCAGTCACCAAGTGATAAATCCTGCAAGTTATTCACGAGAAAGGAAGCACGGTTAGTGTAAATGCTAGAGATTGGTGTAACCAAGAAAACCACATCAGAGAGCTGTAGACATGAACTCACACTGAATTTGATATACAGTAACACCAGGCCATGGTTTCTTTGTCGGCAGCTCTTCGAAGCTCAGGGAGAGCACTACAGAACTCTGTTTGATTTCTCAGGAAGGATGAATTGCAAGCTAACAACTATTCCGGAGCAATGTATTCTGCTCTCTTATTCTTGGCAGCACGAATCTGATCTGCCAGAGAAACTCCATTTCTTGCTTTTCCTTTCCTTATGCATTCCAAATCTATTTTCTCCCAAAACGGTGTATGAAGGAGTGTCGCATCTCTTCGCCTGGTAGTGTGGATGGTGACTGGTTTCTTTCTCTGAATCTGAAAGAGAACACGTGCTATTCAAGAATAACACAATCAGAAGGAAATGCAAAAGATGCTTTCAAGTGAAAAATGTTCAATGTCGCATAGGAGCTAAGAAGTCCACAGTTGAAAGTTTCATTTGTCATATGGATTCATCCCTACACCTATCGACCAAGTAAATGCCGGGTATCTTGAAATGGCTGCAGCTTACCAGATCACCAATCATCAAAATATCTTCATTTTAACCTCGCTCACTTCCAGAAGTCACTGTGGTGTGCTATTATGTAGTTGCTAAAATAGCAGAAATTTTGATGACAAGTTCCTCTACAGTTACCTTTTCTAATTTTTGTTTAAGTCCAATAACTTCCAAATCAACTCTATTTTCCTTCAATTTTCTGGAGAGCGTTGTCTTCTTCTTCTCCTCTCTTTCTTTTCTTTTCTCTTCTCTCTCCTTTCTCTTCTGAGCAAGCCTTGCCAGCTTCTCTCTTTTTGCCTCAGCTGCTCTCTGTGCTCTTATCTTTGCTATTATCTTAGCAGCTTCTTTCTCTGCCATTCTCTTAAGTTTTTGGACCGCTAGTTCAGATTTAATTTTATCAAAACTATCCCAGTCCAGCTCTTCTTGGTCGCCCAATCCTTTCTTGGCTGTCTTTGCAATGTTGTCGCACCATGATAAGAAGAATTTCTCCTTCATCCTTTTCCCTTTCAAACGTTCTCTCCAAATTTGTCTAAGTGAGGATCTGATCTTTGCCTTAATCTGATCACTGCAAAAAGATTTGAGTTCATATCTCCGCATGAAGATGGAGTCATAATTATTCAATCTCCAATACAATCTTAGATGCCAGTATAGAAGTGAACCATTAGCACATTGGAGTGAATATGACCAAAATGTACCATAAATAGGAGTCTCAGTTTAGCAGGTGGGTGCAGTATATGGCAGAATAGTTAAAAACAGAAAAAAGACAACGGAAATGCCCATCCATTTTTCCAAATATTTTATTCTTTATAATTTTCACTTTTCTTTTTTAAACCCCACTGAAATGCTTGCAACCATGTTATACCATCAGAAATGTGTTTTGGTGTTTGGCTCTCAGATACCACCATAGCAGCAGTTAAGCATGGCCATTATCAAAACCAGCCAAAGATTTAGTCCATACACATGGATGCTTCTCTTATACCACACATCCTTCTGGAGTCGGCAACTTACGCTTGACAGCTAGAACAACCTATTTGGCTTATCTGTTAAGTTTCAAGTGCGTTCAACAAACCTTTCCTTGCCCAGAGAGACAATTAACGAGATCATTACCCATAACAGACATGGATTACCTATGAGGACGAGGATGTTCGGCCATCTTCTTTCTGACCTGAAAGAGAAAATGCAAATGCTAAATTCAAGAGCTCGGGCAAATTGGGGAGGGAGACTCCAGAAAGAATGGCACCAAAGCCATACAACAAGTTGATTCACCCAATATCACAAATGATAACCAACTGTTCATAATGAAAGAAGAGGAAAAAAAATGCAAAAATTGGGTCTTACATCACTTCACCTTTGGATCCCTTAGTGCTTCTCTTGTTCTCTGCCTGATTCTCTCTCGAGTCACTATATGCACATCAGAAAAACTCATGACAGTTAAGCTTGATTAATTTTTCAAATCCACTGTTCCCAGCTGAAAGAGAATGAACTCTCACTGCCTACCATCACTGTGTTTCCTCCCTACGTTCCAGGGCACTTTCCCCTTGTTTGCCAGTCCTATCTTTCTTCTTCTCTCACTTTCCCTATAATCAATATTGCCATTTATTTGCACTTTGTGATCTTCCTCCGACTGCTTCCCATCTGAATCTGTGCTAACCAGTGTTTCTACAGCACAAGTCCAGACTTGCAATGGACCAGTATAACAAAATCTTGTGGAGGAAAGTGCAATGACACAAGGCAACGTCCGTGACAAGCTCCACTTTAGGCAAACTGGCTTCTCATCCATAGCATAACCGATCGATGGAGATGAAGGGGGGGTGCTTACAATATACTTGCAAAACAGGTTCAGAGGCGATAATTTCCTGATGGAATTCATATGCATTGCAGCAGAGATTAAAGGAACGAAAAAAAAAATTAATAAGAAAAAACTGGCCTTTACTGTGAACACAAACCGAAAATTAGATGCAACTCTCATTCCCACTCCTAGAAAGTCCTAGTACCTTCAATTCGGACTAACAGGCACTCATTGCCCCTACCGAACTCGGAACAGACTACTCAAGCATCGCCCAAACTAGAACATCACTAAAAAAAATCAATAATTGGGGAATTTTTCCACTTCAACGTACTTTAATTGCATTAACAGTATGAATAACCAACACCATATAACTTCAGCATCCGAAATAGCTCAATTCAAAATCTCGAAACTCCGAAGAAGAAGAAGGTGGCAAAGGGTCTTGAAGAATCTCATGCTTACAGTGGGAAGTATCGCATTGCTGCGAACAGAAAGTTGCCGAAGAGAGCTTCCTTCGCCTTCCTGCGGCTCATAAAATTCATGTGCCTGACGTTTTGGATATTGCTTATAATATTATTGATAAACTCAACTGGCTCCCTGTATTTTCTATTTCTTTCAAAAGATCCCATACCGTGCGAAAGATGTTACTTCCGCCACGTCCGACTTAACGCCGTCAGAATATTCCGGAATAACTTTATCTCGAAGCTCACTATTTTGAACTTTCATCTTTTAGTCCCTGTATTTTATTGCTCTGCGCAATTTAGTCCCAATCCACTTGTCTTTTGCCTCTACCGCTGTATATATGGCAGCCGCCGGGGCAGGAGAGGAGACGGACAGCCCGAGTTTGCTACACCAGAGTTCATATCGAAACTCTCAGGTCGCCACAAGATGAGGTCTTCCATGTTCAATTTGGTCCGGAGGGGATCAGCTACCAGGTCGAGCCTCCTCCGCCGAGGCTATGGCTCCGGCGTCGTGCCGGAGAGGAAGGTGGCTGTGCTTGGAGCTGCTGGTGGCATCGGCCAGCCTCTGGCTCTCCTTATGAAGCTCAATCCTCTCGTCTCCAAGCTCGCTCTCTACGATATTGCAGGGACTCCCGGCGTTGCAGCTGACGTTAGCCACATCAACACCAGATCTGAGGTCCTTATACTCTGTCTTGAATCTGGATATTGTCTTTGTTGATCTGAAAGAGTGAGTTATCCTTCTGTTGCCCTTGATAAGGAACGCGGTAAACTCAGTATGGAATAACATCAACAGAGTTATGAGGCAGTAAAGTAGAGCATCTTAAGTATTTAGAGTATGAGTATCTGCCGGTGATTAGGCTCTTTCCCAGTTGAACAATTTGAGTTTGTCAGCTTTTTCGTTTGAGGCCTCTTGCTTCTGATTAAGGTGATTTTGATTATCTGCTTCTGTAGGAGCAATGAGTACTGCTACATTTTCGCAACTGCCTGTTTAGTTTAGCCATCCTCTTTGAGTTAGCATAACCTAGGCTAAAGGCTAAGAACCGCTAGTTTTTAACTGTAATACTTGCTACTAGTCACTTTCTCGGGAAATTATGGATCATGTTATCTTTTTGCAATTGTTGCCATGACTGATGTTGTTCGTATGCTTGTTTTTTTAAACAGGTGGCAGGATACATGGGTGAAGAACAGCTGGGGCAAGCTTTGGAGGGATCAGATGTTGTCATCATTCCAGCTGGCGTGCCTAGAAAGCCTGGAATGACCCGTGATGATCTCTTTAACATCAATGCTGGCATTGTCAAATCTCTATGTACTGCTATTGCAAAATACTGCCCTAATGTGAGTTTTCTTTCACCACTTGAAATGGTAGGTTAATATACACTTCTGCTTATTATCAGTTCCTTACTAATGAACGATAAAACATTAAATCTAACCTGATAGGGTGGTAAAGACTAGAATTTGAGTCATTAGGAAGCCTTGCACTTCCTATTAGATAGCCGGTATGGCCAGACTTACCATTCCTCACGCATAGAGGCTGTTTACACCAGCCGTGGGATTAATCAACAAAGCCACACACCTCATTATTAAAAATGTAAAACATTAATTTGTTGAGCAGGCTGTTATAAAATCATAAGTCATTACCAGCATATTGCATTGAATTTCCTGTCTTTGTGATGCTTTCAAGTCATATAATTCAAGTTGCTTTGCGTAAAAACTTTATGATATCTGACTTTGGCATATTTCATTTGGCATTTGTTATAGTAATTAAGAGAGTGAAACTGGTAACCCTTCTGCTTTTTCAATTGGCACTTACTTCACAAGAATTTGCTTTAACTAAGGCTCTGTTCAGGCGCTGGTGAATATGATTAGCAACCCTGTCAACTCGACAGTCCCAATTGCAGCTGAAGTCTTCAAGAAAGCAGGAACATTTGATGAGAAGAAGCTGTTTGGTGTGACTACTCTTGATGTTGTTCGGGCCAAGACATTCTATGCTGGAAAGGCTAAAGTCCCAGTAGGAGGTATGTTTGTTCTTGATTGTGTTTACTACCAGTTCTACTTTAGAAATGTCATCTATAGTTTTGAAAGGCCGTGATTTGCTGTGAAAATGGTTATTAATTTGTTACTCTCATTCAGTCCCCTTTTAGAGTCAGGATGATTTAATATAAATGTCAGTTGGTCCTTTCTTTGCAACTTACAAATTTATGCTTTGTTGTTTTCTTGCAGAGGTTAATGTACCCGTTGTTGGTGGTCATGCTGGCATAACTATCCTTCCATTGTTTTCACAGGTACTTGCTGTGCCTTTAATCCTTCCAGTTGAACAGTGAGAGATCATCCTGTAACACCTAGCTTATATACTCTTCTAATTTCATGTTCATTTTTGTGTTATAGGCTACACC
Source organism: Sonneratia caseolaris (assembly GCA_900006705.1). Lineage (NCBI taxonomy): Eukaryota > Viridiplantae > Streptophyta > Magnoliopsida > Myrtales > Lythraceae > Sonneratia > Sonneratia caseolaris. Next base: position 94,812 of record CXYZ01006865.1, read on the forward strand.
GAAAGCCAATTTACCTGATGAAGATATCAAGGCACTTACTAAACGGACTCAAGATGGAGGGACAGAAGTCGTGGAGGCAAAGGCTGGAAAGGGATCTGCAACATTGTCAATGGCGTAAGTGTACAGTGATGCTGATCTTTCTGTCACACATTGTCAGAGAATCTAACTGAACTTGTAGCATTGCGCATTAGTCCATTTTGGCTAATCTCTTTGGTTTGCAGCTATGCGGGAGCCTTGTTTGCCGATGCATGCCTGAAGGGACTGAATGGTGTCCCTGATGTGGTGGAGTGCTCATTCGTGCAGTCCAGCATCACTGAACTTCCTTTCTTTGCTTCTAAGGTGATTGACCAGCCCAACCTCTGGGAACTCCATACTTTTCTACCTTTCCTTGTTTTGCTTGCTCATGAAAAACTGATGGCAGGGAAGATATGATGCTTGTTTCATACGTTTGGGGTCAAAGTTTAGGAAATTCCAGCAAGCAATGACCAGAAATGATTGTAATTTTAACAGGTGAAGCTTGGGAAGAATGGTGTGGACGAAGTTTTGGGGTTAGGCCCATTATCAGACTATGAGAAACAGGGTTTGGAGAACCTCATCCCCGACCTCAAAGCTTCGATCGAGAAGGGCATTAGGTTTGCAAACCAAAGCTAGTCAGATTCCTCTGGGTCACATTCTTGGAAGTTGTTATCCTGCCGGTTCTTCTTAGCTTCGGCAAGTTTTGATTAATTATCCGATCTCATCAATATGGATGGATGGCACTGGTTATACTATTTTCTTACCCGAGGATTCTCGATTAAGGCTGAAAAACAAGGCTTTATTTAATAATGGTCAGTGCCAGACTTTTTTTAATTATTTTTCCCGAGGAGCAGCCGTTCAGTTGAGTTTGTCACTTGCTAGGGCAAGATATGATGTTCTTCCAATGTGAGGATCGCACCGGTCTGTGTCTTGAAATAAGATTTTTTGAATCTTCCTGCCGCCTGCTTTGTCTTAACGGTCGGATGTTTTTGCTCGACTGTTCTCACGACCCTTAAGAGGAAGGGGCCGATTCCAAGATTTTTCAAGTTTTGCCATACCGACAGCACAGAAACATCCGTAACGGCGAAGATGTACGGCAAGTCGCGCCGCCGCTATTGAGCAGGTAACGCGGAGGATCCACGTGCTAAATGCATGAGAACAAATTAATAAAGAAGGTAATTGATAAGACAATGTTCAGGAATTTGAATCGAGCAAGAAATGGAGCTAAACCCACATATATTTCTATAATAAAATAAAGAATAATGTATATATGTATATATAACAGAGAGCCCTGCGGCCACTAGCCAGGCATCAAAGCTGTCGCCGGAGGCCAATTGTCGCCCCCTGGAAGCCTCTTCGACCGTACTGTATTTTGCTCCCCTTCTTCCTGGTCCCTTTTTCAAGAAGCCACGTGAGATCTCGACCTCGACGGTTAAAGGCAAGAGAGAGGAATATCACAAGCTCAGCTTTCACGGGAAGAGGCTGAGCCTCTCCTCTGATGGTGATCCTTTCAGGTTTGGGCAGAGACTCGGCTTCTTCCTGCGAACTTGGAGCTTGTGGGCTTTCCTCTTGCTCGTCCCAGATCATCGAGGCCGAGATCTTGTCGGAGAGGTCTTCTCGGTGATTGATGGGACTGACCATGGAACCCATTCCACATATGATTCATGAGATCCATCTCCCCCTACTGCCGCGTGCATCGGCTGCCATGGAAAAAGTAGCCTGCCTTCCCAAAGTTCTGTCAAGGTGCTCGAGGTAAAATACAGTGAGTCAAAGTTTTATCATGTTAGACCTACGACTTCCAGGATCTGGTCCAAGTGGCATATTCTTCCATAACAGTGAATCCGGATTGGTCCATAACTGAGGCCCCATCGGGAAAGAGAGTCTGGGCTTTATGGCAAACAGGACCACAAGTGGGCCTTCCGTCCGTAACAGTATGCCCCATTCCGATGTGTCAGAGAGAGCCCATGAATCGGATGATACTGAAGCGACTGAAGAATCCTGCACTCACAATAATTCAAGTTTTACCTTAACACTTAATTATTGTCACATCGACCCACTTCCGCAGCTACACGCAGGGAGAATTAGATATTTGAAATCACTGTGATACATAGAGCATGGAGATCATATCTGACTCCATGCCACATCGTTGCAGTCCACGGAATCAATAGAGACTGCTCAAGGAGACTGACGACTAATCGGGAAGGAGGGGTAGTCTGCTGAGGCTATGGACGGAGCCATTGGTAATGTTGCTGCTGCTACCGAATTCATCTAACTCGTCATCTCCATCAGTTCCTCTCGAAACTCGATCTCCTTCATCGATTTCCATGTGAAATGGAAGAATTCTGAGACGTACGTCAGGCTCTTTCCCGATCCTGTCTGATTGAAGCTGGTATTTCTTTACAAGCTCAATCTGCAGAGACATAGTGTTGGGTGACCTGGGAAGTAGCTCAACAGGCTCTCCTTTGGGAATTACAACCTGCTCGATAGCGACTCTTGCCTCCTGTCCATAAGGTAATTGCAGAACGTAATCAAATTCAAAATTCTGCACTTATATTTACAGCATTCTACCATGGATTCACAGGCAAGGAGAAAAGGACCACATGTAGACCACAGAAGTCAGGCCAACACAGCAAAATCTCAGTCATATTATATTGTCTGATGCTCTGCAAAATTTTGATTGAGTTGCAAGGATAATTATTACCTCCAAAGCATCTTTTATTTCCAATGAGTTGGACTTGTCTTCCAACTCTGAATCCTGTGAACCATCTCGGTCCCACATCAATGCCCTTAAGGCCTTCGTTATTTGCATCAATGAGCTTGTCTACATAAATAAACCAATAGTTCCAGAATCATATTTCCCAGCGACATCTAAATTCCACAAGAGCAAAGACGAGCAAGCATCCAGCAACCTTTGTAAGATAAATGGGTATTCCATGAAAGTTCGCAGCAGCTTGTAACCGTGGGTTCTTCTTGAGCTTAGACTGAGATGCAAGTAGTGCATCCGCCTCACTCAAGTCATCAGTTATCAGAATGGCATCTTCACTCAGCTTCAATTGTTTCATCGCATGTATTATGCTCCCTTCTGCGATCTATAAAACTGCTCGCTCTGTAAAAGTTGCAGGCTATGCATACTGGGCAATTCAAGAGTTATTTCCGAGCCAAATCATATTTAGTCAGAGAAGCAAATTGATACACATCAAAATCTGTGACTAGAGCTAATTTTGTCTTACCCCATAGGCAAACAAGTGGATTGTTCCCTCATCATTTCCTGGGTCCTCCCTGCTTAGAAGGTCAGTCTCATATTCATCAAATCCAGTAATTTCACCAACCATCTCTGGGATATTATTAAACCTAGTCCCACAATCCTTATCAGAGAAAGAATCTCCATAAGGCTCCATGTGAACACTTTTTTCATTGTTTGAGCCTATTTTGTGAACTTCAACGTTAGGGGGCCATCCTGTGGCAGCATAACACATCATGAAAATAAAAAGCCAGCCAAAACAACAGTAGCAGAGTTACTGCACTTAAAAAGTAAGAAAAAAATTGGAGAGAAGAACCTGAAAATTCTTATCCAATAAAGTGGAAAAATTCATCCACCTGAAAGAATGCAATCCACCGTTGCTTCTAAGCTTCGATGGACTCGCAACTCTGTCTTTGAGACTATCTCAACAGCAGAGTTGAATGTTGCTGGTCCTTTTCTCTCGAGCACTGTCTTCTGGACCCTCCTCCTACTAGCCTCTTCATCCCCCAAAGTAACACTCTATTGAATGAAAAGCAAAGAATTAAGACACTCTTTGTATTGAAACATCAGTGCAACAGCAATTATAGCCGAATGTATCAATAAAGGGTACTAAAATTAGTCTGTTGCCTCAATTCCTCCCACAAGCATCTCCAGGGCAGGATTAATGATCACATTCTCGATAGTCACACCATGAGCTGTGGCAACTAGCTGAATCCCACGTTGTGCAATTGTGCTTGCTGCCATTGCTTCAAGTTTTGTTCCAATCTCATCAATTACAATCACTTGTGGCATGTGATTCTCCACAGCCTCAATTAACACCTGCATTAAGAGATGAAACATTTCCACATCTTATGTAAGAACGAGAGATTCTCTACATCATTCAGGGGAAAAAATATCTTCTGGATAAATTCTCACAAAATTTTTGAAAATTCTGCTCTGTATCTAGAATTTGATATTTATCATCTTTGTTCAAGTTGCATTATGAAAGACATGATCCAAAAAAAATTTTCTAAAATTTGTATTCCAGTTGACAAAAAACATTACATGTAGATAATGCTAAACCAGAGATGGTTAGCAGGGATTTCAGAACAGAAGTTTGTTTCACCATATTTCAATAAAAAAAAACCAGACAAATAGGAATTTCTCACATCAATTTTCAACTTCAAACCTTGTGTTGCATGTCAGAATCGGGAACTTGCATTCGACGAGCATTGCCTATGCCTGCATGAGGTATATCACCATCTCCACCAATCTCATTTGACGTGTCAACAATCATCACACGTTTCCGGTAATCATTTGCAAGCATCCGGGCTATTTCCCTGCAAAAAGTGACAAGCAGCCGTATAATCTACAAATGGAAGCAAGAATCAATTTTTGGTAGTATAGCTTTATCATGCTGCCGAAAAAAAAAAAGTTACTGGAATGCATGGTGCACAACAGACCTATCAACTATGTCATACTAGTATTCTCAGTTGGGAGAGAAAAGTCTTCCAGTTTACTCTAGGAAATGCCTTTTAGATGGGCCCCTTGTTAGAGATTTCGAGAGTAAATCAGGTAGTTCCCCAGCTCCAGACAAATCCAACTAGCCATATAAGACAATTTTGCTCCAACTGTCTGTGTGAATATACAGGCAACCTCTAAGGATATAGACGGACCTGATAATGGTAGTCTTCCCCACTCCAGGGGGGCCGATGAGCAGTAGTGAAGCTCCATTCTGCACTAAATCACACAGCAGAGGAGCACTTCCAGATATCGCCCGACCAACCCGACAAGTCAATCCTATTATTGTTCCCCTCCGGTTCCTAATGGCGCTGATTCGGTGCAATGTTCGACTGATCCCGGCTCTATTATCGACAGCAAAGTCACCCACCTGAAAAAAGAGCCTGATCAGACAACAGTTTCAGAGCAATTCCTGCGCAAGATGATTTCTTGAAATCCTCGTGCAGTACCTGAGACGTGGCACGCTCAATATCTTCGTGTGAGATGGGACAATCCGATAAAACAAAATCACCGGAGGGGAATCGAGCGAGCGGTTGGCGACCCAAGTCCATGACGACTTCGATCAGCTGGTGGAGCTCCGGGTGCTCGCTCACCCGCCGCCGCATCCCCTCAGGCAACAAGTCTAAAAGGCGGCCCAATTCGACATCAAAGTCATCCTCATGAGAAAAGGAAGAAGAAGAACAAGAACAAGAAGAAGCTGTTGAAGCTGAATAAGAACAACCAACAAAATTTCTGCGGCTTCCGTGAAGATTGTCAGACAAATTTCTGGAAGAAAATGGCTGCGGCGGGAAATGGGAGAGAAAAGGCGGGGTTTTGCGAGACCGGCGGCCCCAATTGAGAGCTGAGGGGGGCTTGTGGTGGTGACAGAGAGAACGGAGCATCTGTTTTGGCGGGGAAATTTCGATTAGATTAATCATTCCAAAACCTCGGAAGGCTGCCGCCGGGGGGCAAATCGTCGATCCTGAAGTCGGAGTGTGAACTGAGCGGAGAGCAGCGATGGTAGAAAACGGTTTCCCAGTCCTCCGCCTCTTGTGGCCCGCGCTTTCCCTCTGGCTCCCTGGTTGATATCTCTCAAAATTTATCAATTTAGCCATTCTCGTAACTCCGACTTAATTTCAATTTGACCCCAGTATTTTCCCTTATGTAGCAATTGTTCCATATTCTTTGAAGTTGTCTAATTTTTCCATGGCATGTTCGGCGGTTCAAGAAGCTTTTTTTCAGTGACTGACGGGGATGAGAAAGTTGAAAGGATGCCTTGCCGCATTGAGAGCGTTATCGCTTAATACGTAGGATGGAAATTCTTCATTAGGAATATACGCAAAAAAAAAACTAAAAAATCAAATTAAATAGTAAACTAAACCTAAAAGACTGGTTTGACATAATTGAATATTATATATTGCAGTTTTTAAGGTGAAGTTATACAATTAATTACCAAGTTTGAATGATTTGAATCGTGGAACTATTCTTAAAAAATATTTAAAATGTTATAAATATATTAAAAATATTTAGATATATCTTCTGTTACCATTGTTACCATTGTGTAGCTTATTTTCTATTAATTTATTTTAAATATGTTAACTAATTTTAATTTTACATAATTATTACTTTTAATTTAAATTTCTTTGATTTTACTATTTTTCTTTTTTGTTGTTTTATATATTTTTATTTACTTATATTTTGATATAATATTAATCTGATTATGATTTGGTTTATACCAAATTTGTTATTTTTATTACTTTTTAAGGAAAACTGTTCGGTTGTTAACGAAATCATATAACCAATTCAAAATAATTTAATTCGATTGATATGTAATTGTTATGATTCGGATGTAATGCTGTTAAAAGTGCGTTCTAGACCATTCAAAAGGGGACCGGAACCATTTGACCCAGTTATAATTCAGCCCGTTTGCTTAACGGGCCAGATCGGTTACGAGTTACAGTTCAAGCAAATATGAACCGACCAAAAATTATTTATAAATGGGGCGATTAATGGTTCGGGCCAGTTTAGCCGGTGAACCATCAATCTATAAATTTTTAAAAAAAAATATTTTAATTTTATATTGATCTAACAAAAATCCGACAATTGATTTATAGGATTTTTTGCTGTCCAGGCCGGTTTTCAATGGTTTCAAGCAGGTTTCTAAACAGTTCCGAGCTAGTTTCTAAATGGTTCAACAATGTAAAGGTCTGAACTAGTTACGGTTCAACTGGTCCATATTTCGAAATTGCCCTATAACCGCCCCAAACCCACAAAGAACGATTATGGGCCGAGTTATGAGCGATCTAAGCTAGTTTCGGATTTGGACAATTCGATTACAGGCCAGCCCAGCCCGTTTAACATCTCTATTCAAATGGTATAATATCCAAACTAAGCCATACCATTTTATTGTTAAGTTCGAAAAAACCGAACCATGAGCATCCTTAGCCTTCATGCCTCGGGAGATTTCATTTATTACTTGACTTAGCAATGATGGTTTTTTTCAAAAAATAACCCATTTAACCACAAAATTTGAGCTAATTTCTTTTTTTTTTTACCATGAATTTTACTATTTACATAAAATGATCGTAAACTTTATTTTCAATTCACCATCACCGTACGTAATACTTGTTGATTGATGTATGAAATTACTAAAATGACCCTGTTGGTGATTGATGACCAACAATAAAACATTATTAGGACAAAAAGAAACTGCACAGGGGGCCCGGGTGGGTGTGCTGGACTGCCCTCTTGGGCCCCATGACAATGACCAGGTCGTTGCGAGATTGGCCTACTCGATTCCTTAATAGTAGGGATGCTCGTAGTTCGTTTGTCTTTCCAAATCATTAAGTGATTCTGATCAACACAGGTATTATATTATCCCTGAATTATAATTATTATATAGACATTAAATTGGATTATTTCGAACCGTTTTTATAGTTAAGTTACCTAGTTTGAACTGTTTTGTAAATAATTAAAAAATAACAATTTTGATATAGAATAAGAAAAACTAAACAAAAACCACCTCAAAATATAATAAAATGAAAAAAAAATATAAAACAACAAATATATATTTAAATCATTACAAAAATTCAATTAAATATAAAATAAACATACAACATTAATATTAGTGAACCTACTCATAATGAAATTTAGTATGGAGTGGAGAAAAATTTTATACAATAGTAAAATAACATATATCTAACCATTTTTAAATCTTTTAGCAACGTTTATAATATATTTATATTTTTAAATATTTTTTTAGAAGAATATATCTCAATTGTTCAAACTGGTCAACCGAACCATTTGAATTTAGTAATTAATCATACTGATTCACTTTAAAATAAGTCTATTATATAATAATAAATTGTCATGAACCGGTTTTATTGGATCGGTTCACAATTCCATCTGATTCTTGGATTCTCTATGTGCTGCCATACTTAACAGCATTTTGGTCGCACTTTCGCAAGCAATAGCTATCTTCAAAGTGATCGATACCGCCCTTAGTTTGTGAAGGCGGCTCTCTGTTCCCTCTGCTTCTTTTCTTTTGCCTTTTTAAAGTCCCTTTCAAGACTCTACCCAAAACATATCACACACAACCAAATAAAAATTGCCATCTCCACAGAACTCAGTGCGACGATCAATATATCGAAAATATAAGAGATTCATTACCGAGCGATGATTGAGGTGAAGGATCAATGCAACAGGCACAAGGACACCTCTCGCATGCCAATACTAACCCTCGCGAGGGGTAAAATAGCAGTGACTGGGGACCCTTTTTGAGCTAAGTAATAATGCAGGAGCTTAAGCATCCAACAATGATTCACTTTAGGGTTTGATCCTCCAACACAATACAGAGATTCGACATGCTAGAAGGAACCGAGATGATTGAGAAGTTTACAGAAGCAAATTGATCAAGCAATGAACAACAACAAGAAGAATCATACATTAAAAGTTTAGGAAAGTAAATTGATAGGGTAGTACATAGTTTCTTTTTGCTCAACTCGGCCAATTGTTGGATTAGTTGGGTTCGCTTAGAGATGTTAAATTGGTCGGCTTGGTTCGGAATTGGCCCACTAAAACCCACAATTGGCTTAAACGGCCCCTCAAATTGTCCCGTAACCGCCCTTATGAGGTTGAATGACAGTTATGAGTTGAGTCAAATAAATGAGCGCATTGAACTGGAATCAGCTCGAACACCAAAATCTTACAAATCAATTATTGGATTTTATCGAATCAATTTAAAAATGAAATAAAAATAAAAGTATTTATTTAAAATAATTTGAAAAAGAAAAGATGAATAGTTCACGGGTCAAACCGTTTCTAATCGTGAACTCACTCGTCTGTAAATGATTCTAAACCGGTTCATATATATTTGAACTGTGATCCGTAACTGGATTGGACCATTAAGTAAATGGATAAAATCGTAATAAGACCAAATGGTTATAAGCTAGTTTTAAACCACTTATACCGTCCATTTTAACGACTCTAGGTTCGCTGCCCTTTTAGTCACTCACTTGGAGGGGTATTTTAGTGATTTAACATAGAATAAAATGGCCGTTTTTATTTCTGTCACGAAGATTGACGGAAATGGTTACATCGGATAGACGGTGAACTAAAAATAAGGTTCATGATTATTTTATTTAAAAATTAAAGTTCATGGTAAAAATGAAATTAACACAACGCTGGTGGTCAAATGGACTATTTTTCCCTTTTTTATATATATAAATGCAACGACGATGGGGGTGATTTCATGTGAATATGAAGGATGGGAATTTTTCTGTTAAAAGTCAAATGCATCGTGGGCTACTTTGCAATTAACTCTTTTTGTTGTCCCTTTTCCCAAAATTGATTTTTTTCCCCCTTGCGATCGAACCGATCTTTATAGCTCTACGGTCTTCTTCCCTGACATTGACTGCGGGCTCACTAGCTTCCCCTCTACACTTCGTACTCCTCAGCGTTCAAAAAGCGCGGGTTGTGGAAACCGGTATCCTACCCATAATCCCTCTCTCCATCGCGCGCTCGACATGGAAATGGAGCTCGACCCGGACGAAGTCTTCAGAGACGATGAAGACGACCCCGAAGCAGAAGCCTTTCGGGTTGTTTTCCACTCTCTTCTGGGAACTTTTGATGATTATCAATGTGATACTCAGACTCTTCGTTTTCCAAACTTAGCGAGGACAGGTTAACTTGTGTGATGATTGCCACAGGAAAGGGGGTCAACTAAGGAGCTGGCGGTTTATTTGGTTGATGCTTCACCGAAAATGTTCCTCGCTCAATCTCCTTCGGTTAGTTATTTCCGCTCGAAGCGATTTGCCCCCTTTTCAGCTACGAGATTTGTGCCTCTGGGAGAAACAGTTCTCAAAATGTTTTGTTCTGCTCTTTGAGCTTTTCTTTCTTCCACTTTGTGCTATCTTCTGTTTCTTAAATATGCAAGCTTTACTAGCTGACGATAATATAGTCATTATTTGTGAAATCTGTACCTCGATTGGTCCAGTGTTTACGAATAGGTTGTTGGCTGCTTCCATAAACTGTTGACGACCCTCTTCGAGATGCTAGTCGTGTTCACCTCTAGAGCTGTAATTATTTGTTTCAGCATCTCTCTACATGAGCTCTAGAGCCCTTTCATTGACTTATGCTTGGTCTCTTTTGTAGTGTTAAATTGCTGCTTACTATTTGTTGCTGCTATCAGGGACATATAAAAAATGAGAACCATTTTCACGTTGCTGTAAGCTGTGTCTTGGCATCATTGAAGACCCAAATTATTAATAGGTCATATGATGAAGTTGCTATATGCTTCTTTAACACGGTAAGCTCTCTATGAATCCGTTGACTTTGACATCATGTCTTGAATGATTCATGATGGAGTGGCGCTGTCAATTATAAAATCTAATTTTTAGCTGATCATAGATGTTCTATTAGATTGATCTCTTTCTCATTAATCTTCTAAGAATTAAGTGCTGACTGTATCATGGGGTCAGATGTGAGCAATAGACCCCCTACTTTATGTTTGTGTCATGTGATCCAAGTTATCTGGAAATTTTCATTTTAATTGCTCTTCAAATATATAACATGCTAGGTTGTAAATTTGGTACAACTGTTTCAACTTTTATTGAAGAGACTTGTTAGTGAGCTTAAGGATTTGACCCCATATTCATTTTTATTCAATTATCCATGCAATCACGAAATTTTGTGACTGCAGCAAGATTTGACCCCATATTCATTTTTATTCAATTAATTATCCATGCAATCACGAAATTTGTGACTGCAGCTAAGATTTATCGGAGCATATAATAGCGATACTCTTCACACTGTTTTTAAGTGCCTCCTGATGATTTGAGATTTGCAGAGGGAAAAGAAGAATCTCCAGGATGTAAATGGCGTCTTTGTGTTTAATGTTGGTGATCAGGAGTCTCTAGATAGGCCAACAGCAAAACTCATCAAAGAGCTTTCTCAGTTAGAGGGTAAAGCCTGTCCAGATAGTACAATATATGAGTTCCTTTTATTGTTATTATTAATAATATGTTTTTTCCCCCAAAAATTTCAACTTGTTGCCCAGTGACACCCCTGTCCTCTGATTTCTAGCATCATCTAGATTCAGTAAATCATAATATTCCTCCAAGCAAATATTACGGGAAAAGAAATCCTCTGATAAGCTGGACATCTTAGTTTTTTAACTTTAATCTCCTCTGTTTCTTCACCTTCTTCTGACATATACCAGCCAAAACATTACAACGTAACAAGTTTCTTCATTTTTCTTGTTGACTTGGATAGTCTCCTTTCTTTAATTCTTCTGGCAGAGATTTAGCACTAAGTTCTTACTTTGCCTCCTGTCTTCAATTTCTCAGAGACCTTTGAGAAAGAAATTGGAAGTCAATATGGAATTGTGGCTGGTTCTCGAGAAAATTCCCTTTACAATGCTCTCTGGGTTGCGCAGGCACTTTTACGTAAAGGGTGTGCTACATTAGTTCAAATATTATCATATATGTTTCTAAGCATGAATTCATTTACTGAAGCTTCATACTCTGGTTCTGGTAACAACCCAGTATGGAATAATTGCAGATCTGCAAAAACTGCTGATAAACGCATACTTCTTTTCACCAATGAGGATGATCCTTTTGGGAAAATGAAAGGAGCCACTAAAACAGATATGACAAGAACAACACTGCAACGAGCCAAAGTAAGGCAGCTATTTGGATCAGCTTCTATGGTTTCATATATATTTTTATGGAGCAGGCTCTTATATCTCTAACCTCATCTCACGTTTTATCTTTTCAAGGATGCACAAGATCTGGGTATATCAATTGAACTTCTCCCACTGACTCAGCCTGACAGAGAGTTTGATGTTTCTCTTTTCTATGCTGTAAGTCCAGGCATCCTCTTGTTCTTTTACTTTTTCTTTGAAATTGTTTGCTATATCTAATAAAATTAGTTGGATCCTTATCCATTTTCAGGATTTGATTGGAATTGAAGATGATGATATTGCTGAATTTATGTCCGGGGTTGGAGAGAGGTATGGCTTTTCTTTGTTTGCTTGTTATTTGTGAATGTCAAGAATAAAGTGATAATACCAGGTCAGACCTTCTGTTTATATACAGTTCCTGCAGTGCCTTCACTTTTAACTACATGAGAAGAAATGGAGCTCATACAACATGTCTATATACCTGTCACATAGAGAAAAAAAAGTTAGCTTTATCTTGCAAAATTATGGGCAAACTCAGATACAGCTTCCGCTTGACATATAATCCTACACAATTATGTAGTTCCACCTTTTGATTGCATGCATGAAAAAAGCTTAACTGTATCATAAAAGGGTGAGAATTGAATTAAAGTTCATGCTTGGCTTATGTATTCATTGAAATGCACTATATCCAATACCTTTATGAACTTCCTTCTTTATCCTGTTCTCATTTCCTGGTGGCTACTATTCCATTAAATGACAAGCCTAAACATAGCAAAACCATGTCCAGAGAACTGATGAAGTTGTAAGAGCAATTACTGTGGACTGTAAATTGGCATGACATTGTTTCTTTCTAGTTTGGAGCTCTATAGATTAACGAAACAAAATCCAGCTTAAATGTCATGATTGACAGAATAAATGACTTGATAAAGTGATTGACCTGTATATCTCTCTTGTCATTTCCTTGTCTGGGAAAATATCTGCATGTAGCTTACACCACCCACCACCCCCCCTCCACCACAACCCAAAACCCAAGAAAAAGGAAAAAAAAAATTTGTATGTGGCTTTTGATGTTCCTAAAAAGGGTCAGTGCTTATCTTTGTTGCTTTGCCTTTTCTTGTCTTATTCTGTTTTAATGATCACCTTGAATTAAGATTTGAAGACATGGAATATCAGCTGAGAAAACGTATGTTTAAGAAGCGCATTGTCAGGAGATTGACATTTTCAATTGTCAATGGGTTATCAATTGAAGTTAACACGTTTGCATTGGTTCGGCCACTTGTGCCAGGTAGAATTATAATCAGAATATATATTTTATCTGTTTCTAAAGCAGGCAGTTATATACACAGGCTAATAAAATTTCCCCTATTTGCATGAGCAGGGTCAGTTGTTTGGCTTGATTCAGTTACCAATCAACCTTTGAAGGTCATGGTCATATTTATGTTCTTTTACCTCATTGTCATGTCATGATTTCATGTTTCTCATTTGACAAAGCCACTAGTTTTTATTGTTCTTTTCTTCTCAGGTTGTGGCTTTTATTAGTTTTTGCTTGACAAAGGTGTAATGCCTTAGTTTTATACTTAATTATTAATTGATGGTTGGAAGATAATATAAGATTATTGGGATTCTGCTTTTTCTGTTGAATGAGTTCTCTATCATGGACTGTACAGTGGTGTTGTGTGCTCAAATCTTTAGTGGGTTCTCTGAAAATCTGTGCAGATAGAAAGATCTTTCATCTGTGCTGATACTGGGGCATTGATGCAAGAGCCTACAAAACGCTTTTTCCCTTATAAAAAGTATAGACTCAGTATTTTCTGATCTTTTCTAGTTTATTTTTTTAATTTCCGTTACATATCCATTTTTTTAAAATTTGATACTCAATTATTTTGTTTTTCAGTATGAACATCAAGTTTTCAGTGGAGGAACTGTCAGAGATAAAAAGAGTATCAAATGGCCAGCTTCGTCTTCTTGGATTCAAGCCTTTGAGCTGCTTAAAAGACTATCATAACTTGAGGCCATCAACATTTATTTTTCCTACTGACCAGGTTGCTCTTTATCTGAATTTTATATGGCGTCCACTTGTCATTTTATGGAAGTGTTTCTTATGTCCTCTGTTTTGACATGTCTATTATCAAAATGAATACCTTTCTTTGGTATGTCCTATAAACTATTTGGCCATGTGACCATTGCCTCCACTAACTGACAGCATTAGAGTGTGCAATTCCTTATTTTTAATCCAACTGGCAAGAGATCAATGATGTTGTATTTGCGTTAAACAAGAGTCCTGCATTTGGAGGTTGCTTTCACAGAGAACTCCAATAATGGAACTGTAGATCTCTAAGAATTAACTTGCTTTGCAACTGACTATTGGGGTCAAATGCCTACTAAAAGATCGCTTGGATTATAAAGGGTTCAAATTCGTAACTCTGTTATCAGCATGAATAGAGGGGTTGATAAGTGAGCATCTTCTGTAACAAGAGTCTTCAAGTCCCACTGGAATTTTTTGTTTGGTTTTTAGTTTTAGTATTATTGTCACCCTCCATTTATTTGCACCATTTAGTTTTGATATGTTTTTACATTCTCTTGCTTAGGTCTAAAAACTGATGGCTAATATGCAATTATATCGCTTAGATGCTCTGTTGGTTTTCCATGAGTCCTGGTCTTTGGTTTCAGTTGCACATGTTTGTATATTTATTTATTTTCAGGAAGTAATTGGAAGCACTACCATTTTCATGGCCTTGCATAGATCAATGTTGCGACTGAAGCGGTTAGTAATTTAAAATAGCATTTTATTATTTGGACACAGTGTGTTTTAATCATGAACATATACATCTATATGTAGGGGTCACTGATCATGATGCTGCAACTTCACTTTTGATTTTTATTTTTTGGTTTGTGGGGGGGGGGGGGGGGGGGGGCGGAGACAAGTAATTGCTTAGTTATTGATTTACTGGATGTTGTTATGTAAAGGAAATTTCAGATCCAAAATGCCAAGTTATATCTCAGTATTTTTTTTAATAAGTTGCCCATTGCTGGATTGTCAAACCCTGAATGTTGAGTTATCTCTCAGAAAGGATGAAGACCTTTCTGACATTGCTGGTTTGAATTCACCTGTAGTTTGTTGACCGTCTGAGTCATACGATAGTGTGCAGCTAATGGAATTATTGATCAATTACTGTCTTTTCCAGTTTCGCAGTTGCATATTATGGCATTTCATCTCATCCACAATTGGTTGCCCTTATTGCCCAAGTAAGATATCATGTGGTTTTCTAAAGTTATTTCAACTAAATGTCTACCTTATGTTACCTAGTGAGCAAATGCTGAGCCATATGTCTGCTATCAGCAGCTGTGGTGGTTGATAAATACTGCAATATCGAAATGTTGACATATTTTCTATATCTGTTCAACATCTAAATTACCATGACTTGAGTATTACCTATTGATCTGGTCTGAAAAGCATTGCCTAGTGCATTTTGATGGTTTAACCAGACATTGTCACCAATTGGCTGTATGTATATTGAATGAAATGGTGGGCCCACTATTATTGAGGAAACATAGTTTTTTCCTCTTAACTGACAGTCATTCTCAAATATCTAAGAACATGTGAAATGTGATCAGATGATATAAAATGCATTGTAGGCATTGCTATAATTCTTTATCACCATAAAGGAATTTTTTCTCCCCTCCCATGATTGTGTTATACCAATTGAATCTAATGTCAAAAGTAAGTAAAATTCTTTACATATGCAGGATGAGATAAAAGATTCTGGTGGTCAGGTTGAGCCGCCAGGCATGCACATGATATACCTCCCATATGCAGATGACATCAGACGTATTGAAGAGGTATGTCTTCAGGGCATCTCCTCATTGGCCCTTTCATATCTCATCAACTGTTGACATATACTGTTGATATAGATTATTATTTGCCTGCATTGGAAATATTATGATAAAATGAACACTTGTTTTTAGCTTCACTCGAGCCCGGAAACTCCTGTACCTCAAGCAGGCGAAGAACAAATTAACAGAGCGGCTGCCCTGATGAAACGAATGGATTTGAAGGACTTTTCGGTCTGCCAGTTGGGCAATCCTGGTAAATATTGATTTCCAATAGTTCATAATTTCACTTGTCAGCATTCAATCCTTTTCAAGTGGTAGATGAGTGAACATTCTGTCACCAATACAAATGGGCTATTTTGACTTTTATTTCCATTTTCATAGTTGTCTCTTATTTAAGTGAGGATGACAACAGCATGGCATGATAATAAAGCGATATTTTTTAGGGTAAAGCGATGTTTATGCTGGAAGAAGCCACTTAAATTTAATTTACTGGCAGGGTAATTAGTTGGTGAATTGTGACAGTATCTCTTGCAGCCTTGCAGAGACACTATGCCATCTTACAGGCCTTAGCTCTGGAAGAAGATGAGTTGCCTGAAATCAAGGATGAAACAGTTCCAGATGAGGAAGGCTTATCTCAGTGAGAAAAGATTACTTTTTGCATCTAATTCTCAGCCTTCGTAATTTACTAACTGGTGTTTTGAGCAAGATCATTTTCTCCTTCTGCTTGATGATCACAGAGCTGGAGTTGTTAAAGCGATTGAACAATTCAAGCATTCTATTTACGGGGACCAGTACGAGTCTAGTAGGTCTGCAAGTGATAACAAAATGAGTGAGGCCTCTAAAAAGCGAAAAGCGAATGCTGAGAATGCTTTAAAGGAGTGTGAAAACTATGACTGGGCTGAGTTGGCCGACAGTGGGAAGGTCAAATAAAAGCTCCTTATTTGTGTTTCTTCTGTCCACATATCTCTTATTTCCTATCTGGTATAATGGACTAGGGAAAAAAATGCAAAAAAGCAGAGATTGTAATGAAGGGCTCTTCTGATGTAGCAACCTTTGCTGCAGAAATATTTCAGTTCTATATTTGATATCCACCTGGAGTAGTGGGCCTTTCCTAGCTAGAAAGATGTTCATTTAGTAGCTGACTTAAAGTGAAACAGGCTGGTAACAGATGGCTGGCCATGTTGAATATTAGTTGATAAGTAATTGAAAAATTAGCAGTGTGATTGGGAGCAAATGATATTACGTGTTAAATTTCTTTCCATTGAATATTCTTGCAGTTGATGTCATTGACTACGTTGGAGCTGAAGCACTACTTGACTGCACACAGCCTTCCTGTTTCCGGGAAGAAGGAAGATCTCATCAGCAGGATAAAAAAGGATCTGAGAAAGTGAGGTAGCTTGCTTAGATGCGTGATTTGGTGCTTGGTGTTTCTGCTTGATGACTCCGTTTATGGCGCTCACATGATCTTGTAACTTGTTTTCTCATTCTGAAAACTTCTGTTAGAACTATCACAACTGGCTCGTACTTGTAGCTTTGAAGCATGGCCATAATGAGAACAAAATTTAAATTACAAGGAGTTCAATGCTGAACATTTACTATTACCTCTTCTTAAGAATTCAAGAAACTTCATAAGCCCAAAGAGAAACATAAAAACGCTGGCGGGGTTCTGTTGCTAGGGAAGACATTCATTTCTCGGGAAGAATAGTTGAACAGTACATTGAATTAAGGTTCTCAAATGCAGGCCACCAAAATCATTAGCAACAGCTGGAAATTTTACCCTGAAACACCACCTCGTAGGCATGGAGAAATACTTCAGCTGCTGTACCTTTCTTTCTGTTTTGAAATGATTTGTCTTTGGAGAAGAGGTTCCTCATCCCTGAATGTTAAAAGAAAAACAAACGAGATGATTCAAACAGATATAACCTAATTTGCTAATCTAACAATGATATTCCTACTATTTCTTACAGGTGAGTCTGTGAGTGCTGGTTGCTGGAAACCTTGGTGACAAGTTGAGGAATTTTTTTGAAGAAGATGTGAAATCCCGAAAGCCATCGAAGTTTGCAGTGAGAGGGGAAAGCAGTTTCCTGAGAAATGAGACTCAACTGGATGGGCGGATGAAATCATGACGAAGGGTTGTTTTGTATTTGCGGTAGCAATTGGAAACTGAGTGCCAGTTCAGTCTTTGGACACGGCAGTTGTCGTCGTGCGGATGAGTAAGTTTTCTGGTTTGACGCTGATTACGTTATGTTCCAGTCATAACTTAAGGTTTTGCTGGTCGATGTCCAGCGGATAAATCGATGTAAATTTTGTGAATCTCGAGGAATCCTAATTGAGTAAGGCGTGAGAGCCATGCGTTATCTGGGCCACCTGTTGATTCAGCTCTTTCGTTCCTCACCCGACCAGAAATCACCGACCCCTATTGAAGCCAAATCTATACGGGATTACATAAGTTGGTCATGATGCCGGCGAGACTCGATACCGCTTGCAAGCTTCTATGCTGCTGATATTTGCTCTCAAGCAGGTTATGGTAGTTTATTGGTCTATTGTGATTGCCTGGAAGATTTCATCGCTCTACTAATTGCACAGCGGTTGCACAGCAAATTTGAGTTGGGCTTACGTGAGGCCCAATTATTCAGCCCAGAAGATACATCCGAATTCGTATTGGGCCCACTTTAGGCCCATACGTTTCACCCCAGAAGAGCCTCTGACGCCCGTTTAACAATATCGATACAGTTGGAACCATTTCATGTACTTTTCTTTTGACCAATTCCTCGTAGTCGGTTTCTCTTTCCCAGTTCGTTCATTCGCATTCCACCGCTCCGTTTTCCGATTCCGATCCCGATCAGAGCCCATTTACGGTCTGCGGGGACTTTTCGCTAGCGGTCTCTGCTCTCTCTGACCGACCGCCGGAGCTCCGCTGCGACGGTGCAGGCTTATTCTCCAGTCGAAACTACTGCACAATACTGTAGCTGTCTTGTACATCACACGGAGCTAAAACGTGATTGGAGCTGCACTGCTTTCCTCGCTGCAGCTCATCTCTGCTGCAATCCTTGTGTTCCAGCTCAGTTGATCTGCTCGGAGCTCCGTTGCTGCGACATCTTCGGTAAATCCTGTTGTTTGACTAGCTGGATCCGTTGTTATTGCCCCGTCCCGTTTCTGTTGGATTCGGGTCATTACATTCTTCGGCTAGGAATCTAAGCTAGTTGGTTTTTCTTTTTTCAGGTCAGATCTAGGGCTGCTAGAGGTTGTGGGTTCAGGTTTGATTCCAGACTGGTCAGCTCGGAGATGAAAAGCAACTGTGTTGAGACAGCCGTTTAATACGGTCCGAAGAGAAAGCTACATGTCCGCTCTGCCCGGTGAAAGGGATCTCGGTCGGTCAACGTTGCTTTTGGTCCCTTTACCTTTAGCTGCTTTTTTGACCCTGAACCTTGAGATTTGTCTGAGATTTAGAAAACTTTCATCTGATTTCTGTAGCGTGGAAGAAGAGTGAGGCAGAGATAGAGAGGGAGATGACATCAGGGACTCGAGTACCGACATGTAGGGAAAGGGAAAACAATAAGAGGAGGGAGAGGAGGCGGAGAGCCATGGCAGCGAAGATATTCGCGGGGCTTAGGGCGTACGGTAACTTCAGGCTCCCCAAGCACTGTGACAATAATGAAGTCCTTAAGGCTCTCTGTAACGAGGCGGGTTGGATTGTGGAACCGGATGGCACAACTTACCGCAAGGTACTCAGAGTATTTTCCTTAACACATAGCCCTGGGATATCTCCTTTCTCCAGCTTCTAAAATCCAATGGCATTGAAAACATATTGGTGCTGAGAGCTCTTAGGCTTAATAGGGTCTGAAGTTGTGGCTGCAATGGTTATATCCGTGTCTTAAGCTTGTGGTGAGCTGATTTAGCGATCTTGTATGTGGATTAAGTTTCAAATTTGCTTCTGTACCTATACTAAAGCTCCACTTGTGCTGATAGTATCCACTATTTTGTTGCATGCTAGTTTTGCTTGTAAGAGGTGGTGGGATTGTAAGCGACAAACTGAAGGAGATGAGTTAGGTGGGTTCAGGTAATCTGTGTTAGAAATAAATTAAGCGAATTTTGTTATAAAAGTCAATGAGGGCTCCAAAGGGGCACTGCTGGTCTTATTGAGATGCAGTCACTGGCATTATGTGAAGCTTAATATACTGGGTGAATGGATGCGTCTGATTCAACGTCATGGGAATTGAGGATCAAGGATACCTTATGTTTGTTTCTCTAGTTCGTCGATAGCAGTTTATGCTTTCTCACTGAAACATTACTTTGTCCTGGATAATCGTTTGGATGTCATTTGTGTAGAAAGCTATTGTTCTGCTAGTTGGTTTAGTCAATTTCTGCTATTTATGAAGCCTAAGATTTTCAATTCTTCCTCTGAAAGTCTCTTTTGATAAAAATGGAGGTTTTCTAGTTCTACCTGATAACCTTTCTTTCTTTCCTTCATGATGATCTTTTAACATCCAATGTTCTTGTCCTGAAAATTTAGATCAATGGAACCATCATCTTTGTTTGTAAGTGATGGTTGCTTTACCTAATTTCTTTCTGAAATGTAAAATGTCTCTAATATATGAGCAACTTTAGCTTCTCAGACTTGCATTCACTTTGGTTGAAGCATCTCTGGTATCTGAGCAAACCAATGCACTGTACCCCTTGCATCTATCCTCTTGAATTCACTGGCTAATTTGTTTCCTTACAGGGATGCAAGCTGTCGGACCGTGTTGACTTGGTGAGTGGATCAGGTACAGTGAGCCCATGTTCTTACCACCCAACCTCCCTCTCCCACGACCCAAGCCCGGGCTCATCATCTTTCCCAAGCCCAATTTCATCTTCATATGCTACCGGCATCCAGCAAGTGGATGGGAATTCTCTCATCCCATGGCTGAAGAACCTTTCCTCAGCATCTTCTTCCGCATCCTCCTCCAAGTTCCCTCACTTCTATGTACCCGGCGGCTCAATCAGTGCCCCTGTAACACCTCCTTTTAGCTCTCCCAGCTGTCAGAGCCCACGGGCTAAGCGCAACTGGCAAGATCAATCTTTCTGTTTACCCTGGGAAGGGAAGAACCAATCCCTTCTCTTTGCTTCCACTCCTCCCAGTCCAGGCCGTCAGATTCTTCCTGACCCAGAATGGTTTGCTGGGCTTCGAGTTCCCCAAACAGGCTCCACTTCTCCTACCATTAGCCTTGTTTCATCCAACCCATTCAGGTTTGGGGGAGAGGCCAGTTTGGCTGCTGGTGGGTCACGGGTTTGGACACCAGGCCAGAGTGGGACCTGTTCTCCTGCCATTGCAGCAGGTTCTGACCGAACAGGGGATATACCGATTTGTCAGGCAATATCAGATGAGTTCACATTCGGAAGCAACAAAGCTGGGCCAGTGAAGCCATGGGAAGGTGAGAGGATCCATGAAGAATCTGCATCAGATGACCTAGAACTCACCCTCGGCAGCTCAAAGACCAGGTTAGGTGACATAAATGACCGTTATTTGTCTTATCCCCTCTGGTTTCCCATTTACTGAAGCCGGCCCTTCAATCTGATACAGGTGACATTTCAGCTGCCTGAGTATTAACTAAACCCCCATGATATTACAAACTCACAGATAGGGTGAAGAACAGGTACAGGGTCATCGTTAGGTGAAGCTTTTCCTTTTTTACTTATACATTTTATGCCAAGTAGTGTCACTCATTTGCAATGGGTAAAAGGCTAGTTTAATTGCTTTTTGCCTTTATTATTTCTCTCATATATTGACAGAGTTTTGGATCCTTTGAAGAAGCCCGTATAGATGTATTGATTGGATAGACTCCGAGTCCTGTTTATTTTTTCTTGGCTGCATGACAGAATGACTAGGCCTTGTGGAAAATCTGATAGCTTGGTAACTGTTTGCGATGCTGTTAATTTCCTCTAGAGACAGTGACTCTTAATCAATACAAAATTGAAATGCTGTTGCTGTTGTTGCTTTGGCCATTAGTAAGCTCTCACTTGCTGATGCAGAGCAGGATTTCTTCATTTGAAGTGGTCTGGTAACGGAGCGAATCTAGCTGTTGCCGTGTGGAATTTCTTTATTTGTAGTGATATGTTCATGAAGCTAACCTATTCTAGCTGTTAATTTGCGGATAATGAAATAACTGGATACATTCCAGATGTATCGGACTGGTTTTCAGATTAAAAAGGTGGGTTAGAGGCTAAAACAGGTCGGACCAGACGACCATCGTTGTGTTATTCAGTCGTGTAGATCCTCCACTGCCAAGGCGCACGGCTCGATCTTTTGGAAAGTCCGGTGCCTCCCTTGTCATGTTATTCGCACTCTCGTCCGCTTGTTAAGTCGCGACTGGGTTTGGACAGTCTTCTAAATAAGATTTACCTTTTACTTTCAATCTGAGTTCAGCTTCTTTTCTGTAAGATTCAATTTTCGGAAAAAGTCTGGCCGACTTACATGTAATATATATATATATATATATATGTACATGGCTTTCCTCCGTCGTTGACCAGTTTGATTGGCCATTTACTTTCCGATGGCGGCACGGGATTCATCATCAGTCGGTCCGCTAATACGAGGAGGGGCAGGGCAGCCGCTGTGAACTAAGCAGGATCAAGGGCGGAGTGCATACACTGAATTTCAGCAGAAAACTCCATTCAAATCCTCCTCTGCCCAAAAGCGATGCACCCTTCTCCATTTCAGAGTGCAGATCTTCTGTTCATTTTGATCGATAAGCTACTCGATCAGGTAAGTTGACGTCGAAGCTTTGCAGCAATCATCCGTTACTGTATTGTGTTAATTCCGAGGTGCTGTTAATATCCGAGAAGACTGCAGAGACGATCGTATCTGGATTCCTGACACACATACTAGGCTGAACCAAGTAGGACTTCTACATAAATATGGCCCGAAAGTGAACCATTGACTGCAGAGGACCCGCAGTTGGCGCTGGTCGTGTTTTTGTGCTTGCTCATGATTATTACAGGCTTTTGAGCTCCGAGCGTGGCTATATCTTCATGAATGAGGTGGATACATACATACATATATGTAGATAGATATCTTCAGCTTGGGATCACTTGACTCCTTGACTACAATATTTGCATTGCCTGATCTACGATGTCCTACATATCGATCCCATCATTGATCACGTCAAAATTTCTGCATCCTGGGAATGTTACTGAATGCCTGGTATTGCAGCCGTTCTTCGGGCAAAGCTACCTGTGTCAACTTTTCAGGAAGCACTACTCACAGGGTTCTCGCATTTTGGCGCTGATCAAATTTTTTGCATTCCTTCTTGCTGATAATTTCACTCTCCAGTTTGGTCGCAGAAAGAGAGAGGATAATGAAGTAATGAGACAATGGTATAATTTGCAGGAAAAGGTATGATGGAAAAGGTGCTTTCAAAGTTGTATAGTTCAAGCTGCGTGTCCTGGTGGAAAAATTCTTCTCCAAGAAGGGATGAGGAAAGGTAACTATTCTTTAAGCTCAGCCTCATATGCCCGGCTTATCGGATGCTCACATCGACCCGGTCGCATCTGCAAAATGATGGATAATGGTTCTTCAGATAGTCTTGGGAGTCGAGTTGAAAATGATGCAGTTCTGTCCGAATTGTTGGTTCATATAAAGAGTTTTAGTTGACATTGTTACTTCCTCTTCAAATTGTTCTGTGTTATAGCCATGGAATGCAGAGCCAGGAATTGGAAGAGAGACATCTATCATGCACTGAAGGTGAGGCCTCTCTCTCTCTCTCTCTTCCCCTTCCTCAAACACTTGTTACTTTGGATTCATGGAGTTATACAGACATCTCCAATACTGAACAGACTCTGAAACTACAGATGGAGATATTCAAGGAAGCTCTTCTACAGGAGCTTGAATATGGTGGAATTGGGCATGGCAGAATGTGAAGCATGAACCTTAACAAGCACAGATCCAATCAATGTCCAAAGAAAGAGTTCTAGTTGCATGAATGATGACTTGTACCATCGAAATGGGATATTGCTGAAAATCCGATCGACTGTTGAGATACAACGACGTCTGGACAACTACCTCTCTATAACAAGGTTTATCTCGTGAATTCACACAGCCTGTGTATAAAGCACACATCAACTGATAACCCCCAGCAACAGCTACAGATGCAGAGGATTTCAAACCTTGATCGGAGCTTGATTACCTTTGTTTCTTGAAATATGTGGTGATGAAAATAGGATTGGGGAAGATGATGGAGTCCACATTGCAATCAAAATGCATGCACGCATACATATCTCAAAGATATCTATGTCCATTTTGACCATTTCCTGCGGCAACCAGCCCAAGTACATTTTGTCCCAATATTCAAACATCTGCCATTAGAAACTCGACATATACATACACACATACATATATATATATATTGCAAAGGCAACTAATTAACCTTAAAAATACATTTAGAGAACAGGAGTTTGACACAGTGGTATCGCTCTCGATCTAATAACCAAGAGATTATATATTCGATTATCATTATGAAACTTTTAGTGTCCCTTTGCTCACTCATCATTATTTTACTATCTCATTTTAAACTTACGAGTCTCCAATATAATCGAGGAAAAAATATAAAAAAGAAATAAAAGATTATGTGAATTTCACTTATAAGAATTAAATTAATATTTTCTCTTATATAATAAAAAAATATTTAAAAAAAACAAAAAGCACATCAGTTTCACGGGAAAGAATTAAACTAATGTTTTCTTAATTTGAGATTAAAAATAATTTATCATCCCTCAAAAAATTGCTATATTTTAAATTTGAAAATTATCAGTTGTCCCACGAAACAACTAATGGCAAGCATTTTCGGCATTTATATTTTTTGGGAAATTATTTATTTACTGAAAATTGATTTCTCTTTTTTTTTAATCTCAAAAAGCCTAAATGGAGCAATTCAAGTTGTTATACGCCATTCCAAGTTGGGCATTGAGAGTTCACCCGCGCAGTCAAGACAACTAAAATAGCTGTCACGGTTCGCGTTGACCAAACGTGAACCGCGAGCGACCGTGTGCGTCAAACAAAGTTGAAACAGTCAACGCGAGGGTTCTTTATCTCGCTGGAGGCATCAAACTGGCTCGACACGACATTTTCATCCAATGCCGAGGAAGTTGCCCAAAAATCAAGACTTAATCAGTTGGATCATGTCATTATCTTTCAGCCCCTCAAAGTCAATAATACAATTAATTATTTTCCCATTTTGATTTAGTGAATATATATAATACGCTGCAATCGGTGAAGTGATCAGGCGGGCCGATTTTGTTATTGCGAAACGAAGCTTCCTGAGTGCAAGAGACAGTGGACGGGGAGACTTGGAAGGCGTTTACTACCCCGTTACGTTTTCACTCCTATTCACATGGCCAATTGGGTGTTTGCGCTTGCTTATTTGTATACAGTATATATGATATCCAAAAATTCGATAAATTTAAAATAATTTAACCCTAAGTCGGTCAAATAACTAAGCAGATAAAGCTCATCTGATTTATATTATATCTTCGTTCATGGAACTTGAGCCGACACCTCACATTCTAAGGGAATTGAGCGCCCAACTGCCGGTTTTATACATACATATATATATATATGCATGCATGTATGTATGTATGCATGTATGAAGTCAATAATGGTGTGCTGTCATCGATAATATATATATATTATTTTCCATGTAGCTGTTTGGTCGCCACTGTCGACGAATTCATCGGTATACCGAGCTCTCGATCTGTATCGATTACGTAGCCCATTCACATGGCCATAGTGCAAGAGATGACTCGATCGGCTTGACCAGCATAATAATTGGTATACGAACTCATATTGAAAATTGTCCATGATAAAAAAAAATAAGTGAATATATTAGATATATTATTAATATGTTTTTTTTTAATATCATAATTTATTTAATTTTTTTAGTTCTTTAATAATTAAAACCGTTACATCACATCACGTGCGGTGTGAGCGATTGATTCATGAGATGGCTTCTCTTGATCGGTACGCATATCATGCCATGATATACAAGTGATCGAATTCTGCTGGCTCATGCTACCTTCCAAATATCTCAGAGTTGACGCACGAAAGCGCAGCCTTCAGTGATCGAAGGCTCCGGACAGAGAGCTGTTCTTCCGCAGCAGACATCGTCCAACGTCGGGGCAGAGAGAGAGAGGCAGACATGTTCTTATCTCGGCTTCTTCGGCTCATCACTCCTACGGTGCTTATATTATTCTTCCTGTTGTGCCTCGCGACACCCTTTGCCTCCGCAGCAGCCGTTTTGCCCGCATCTGAAGGTCAAATCGAAACTGTTCTTGTGTTTGGTCCGATCAAACAAGCTTGATCGTCCCAGTGGCAGCTTGGTTAGTGAGATGTTTACAGACCTTCTCTCGATGTATGGCACAGTGCAAGCTCTGAGGGAGATAGGACAGACGTTAGGGAAGACGAACTGGAACTTCAGCGTGGACCCGTGTAGTGGGCAGTACGGTTGGGGCATCGTCGGTTCAGAGAACGCCGTAACCTGCAACTGCTCCTTCTCGAATAATACCACCTGCCACGTCATCAGCGTGTAAGTCATCGATCCTTCTGCAGCCGGCTTCTCTCTTATAGCGAGGTTTTGGATACGTAAATGCTCATGTTATGGATGGCAAAGGCCGTACATTTATCATTGAATATAATCATATAGTTCCCGTCAAGTCTACTTGCAAGAAACTATTGCTAAATTTCAGTCTCACAAACTCCTTGTTCTTAACTGCTGCTGTCTTGTGTCGGCCGATGCAGAGTTTTGAAAACTCAGAAGCTCCAGGGAACTCTCCCAAGGCAGTTTATCAACCTCCCTTACCTCATCGAAATGTGAGTGCTCTCAATCTTCAGTTTTCGAGCCCAATCCCTTTTGTCTGCGATACTGGAAATCAGATCGCGCATGTTCACTCAATCATAGAGCTCATTGAATTTTCTGTCTGACTCGAATACACTTTGTGAAGTGATCTCACTCGGAACTACCTGAACGGTACAATTCCTCCAGAATGGGGTTCGTTGAATCTCCTGAACATGTATACATCTCTCTCTGAATCACGTTCCATACTGTAAATGTGCATTTGTTTGAGTATGTGATGGTCCTTGAGTAGCTGTTTTTGGATATTTTGTACTAACCATGTTGCAGTTCTCTCCTGGCAAACCAATTAACCGGTCCCATCCCAAAAGAGATCGGGAACATAACTACACTCAAGAGCCTGTGAGTGATCCCTTATGGCTCACTTGTGATTAATATCATTTCCTACCCAAATTCATCTGTTGGTTGATCTTAAGAATTGTTATTTACAGAGTTCTGGAGTTCAACCAGCTATCAGGAGCTCTTCCTCCAGAGCTTGGGAACTTGCCCCGGATACAAAGATTGTGAGATTTGCATCCTTATTCTATGGTCTACTAGCGTTTTCCTTTTTACCAATCGACTGCAGTATTTATGCTACAGTTTTCTTACTTCGAATTACTTTACTGGGGAGATACCGGCAACATTTTCGAAATTGGCCTCACTAAAGGACCTGTGAGTTCTAGTTTTAGATTACTGCAACAAGATAAAATTACTTTTCGCTTACATGCACCGTTGTTTCCTTTAAAACTCATGTCCGTGTATTACAGGCGACTTGGTGATAACCAATTTACAGGGAAAATACCGAGCTTCATCCAGAACTGGACAAATCTTGAAAAACTGTGAGATATGCACCCCTTGATGTGCTTTTTAGTTTCTCTGCAGGGCAATTTTTCCAATCAGTGACTTTTTGTTGAATTCGATGTTTGGCAGTGTCATTCAAGGGAGTGGACTTCAAGGGCCAATTCCTCCGGAAATTGCATCTCTGAATAACTTGCTTGACTTGTAAGTATAGCATTCATTTTTTGATCTGTCTCTTCTCGAACGCAATGCAACACGTTTGTGTATAACTCCATGGGTAAAACACAAAAAACCAGGAGAATCAGTGACCTCAATGGAACTGGAACACCAATTCCTCGACTCTTTATCAATCTGAGCATGAAAACGCTGTGAGTCTAACATAATCTGACTGATGTTTTCTTTCCAAGTAATGTTTGATAGCTGCCTCGAGAGGCTGCTCACTGCGATAAATTTCAGGATTCTGAGAAGCTGCAATCTAGTTGGATCCATACCTGATTATATACTTCAATTGGCTGGCTTAAAGATACTGTGAGTTCATAGTTGTTCCCTTCTACCTACTGTGGAACAAATGTCCCTGCTCTTATTGTTAGAGAAAGCAGCTTTAGATTGCATTGTTTTTTCTTTTTTTTTTCATTGCAGAGATCTCAGCTTCAACAACCTAACCGGCCCAATTCCAGGCAACTTTGAAAGTTTGTCGACCATAAACTACCTGTAAATAAAGTTTCTACCTCTGCTTCTCAGTTCAACTTGTTCCACACGCTTCAATGTGATGATTTACTTCTTGCAGTTTACCAAGTGGCTGACTATTATGCTTATCTCGTACAGGTATCTGACAGGAAATTCACTTACTGGACCAGTTCCTGATTGGATTTTCCATAAACAAAAGTACATGTAAGTTTCACCTCCCAGAGACTTGCAATTATGTATCATGTTGTATTGCCTCAAGATCCTGATTACGGAGCTCTCCACCTTTATATTTTGCAAGTGTCTTAAAAAATATATATTATGTGCAGTGACCTTTCATACAACAATTTCACTATTACTCGCTCAAGTTGTCAGGAAAGCACCGTGTAAGTAGTACTCTAACAGAATCTGGTTATCTCAAGGATCTGCACTGAGATCATCCTGTCCATGGATTTCCTGCTATCTGATACAAACCAATCCGACTTCTTCCAACAATATTTAGCATGAGATCATTTATATACTCCACTAACTCCTCATTATGTCTACTTCTACAGGAACTTGTTTGCAAGCTCACCGAAGACCAATAACTCGTACGACCAGAAATTTTGGAAATCAAGCTAGCCTTCTAATTATGCTCTTGCTTCTTCTATTTCATGACATCCACTTTCATATATAATATGTGATGAAGCTGACTTTTTCTGAAATGTCTTCTTATGCAGTGGACTTGTTTCATGCTTGAGAAACCTCCGATGTCCTCAAAGTATGTTCTTTCCCTCAGATTTCAGTTTCTGTCCTTTCCTGTAATATCAATGTTCTAGCTAGGGGTCATCCTGAGTTGAGTGCACCTGCTGCTGCTATGTAAAGATTAGCTTAATGCTTCCTGATCTACGGTTTCACATGTCCAGATTTTTATAGCATCCACATAAATTGTGGTGGAAGTAAAGTTACTGTGGGGAATACATTATATGATGATGATTCAAATCAAGATGGACCCTCGCATTTTTTCAAGAGTGATTCTAACTGGGCATACAGTAGCACTGGTGTCTTCATGGATGATGAACCCCCTTTAAACACCTATGTTTGGTCCAACACATCCCATCTCTCCATCGACGATCCACGACTTTACATGACCGCACGATTCTCTCCTCTTTCACTGACTTATTATGGGTTTTGCTTGATGAATGGGAACTATACAGTTGATCTCCATTTTACGGAGATTGTGTTCAGTGATGACGTAACATACATTAGCCTCGGAAGGCGGATCTTTGATGTCTACATACAGGTAATATGGCATTTTGATTTCTGCTTTCCGAACAAACAGACCCGAAACATGTTGGTCTTTCTCAGCATAAAATCAATTGGCAGTCATTTTTGTTTGAATACTACAGTGTACAGATTTTGCTTATGAGACTATATGTTTGCAGGGCCAACGTGTATTGCAGGACTTCAATATTGCAGCAGAAGCGGGTGGAAATGGAAAGGCGACTATCAAAACCTTCACTGCTAGTGTGACTGATGCCACTCTCGAGATCCGCTTGTTTTGGGCTGGGAAGGGAACTGTTTCAATCCCTACGAAAGGAGACTATGGTCCTCTCATATCAGCTATATCAGTTACTCCCAGTACGCAAGCATTATTCTCTATCTTGGCTGTTGATGTAAATTGGGATTTGAAATTTTCCCATAAACCATCTCAAAGTCACATTTTGAAAAGCCAACTGGATATCTGACTCCCAATGTTGAAGATCATAGATACAATTTAGCTGTATCGCTCAAGTCCAATCAGCAAATAAAAGATTGTGGAACTTTCTGTTTTCCTTTTGTTCTCATACTTGACTGGGATATTTAAACATTTATCCTGTTCAAGATTCTGAATAACTTCAGTTGCCATGGGATGCGTTAGACTGCTCCATCAGAATTTGTCATTTCACAGACTGATATCTTTTATTCTAATGATACAGACTTTGATACCCCAAAAGAACCAGGAAAGGGGAGCAGCATATCTGCTGCTGCAGTGGGTGGGATTGCAGTTGCAGGGGTCGCCGCTGTTGTCATGCTTGCAGGCATCATCTGGTGGATGAGATGTCGAAGACATAAAGATTTTATGGAGGAAGGTATCTTGAATTGTATTTAACTTATCTGGGAGATTTCTCTGCCATGTAGTTTCCCCTTACCCAGTATCTTATGCAGACTTGAAGGGTCTAGATCTGCAAACCAGCACCTTTACCCTGAGACAACTGAAAGCTGCCACGAATAATTTCGATCTGAATAATAAGATTGGTGAAGGTGGTTTTGGTTCTGTGTACAAGGTAATAGAAGACCATGGAATTTTTGTCTGTATAACGAAGTGAAATGCAGTAAAAGCTGATCTTGAATCTCTACTTAACTGCAGGGGCGTTTGTCTGATGGGACCACAATTGCAGTTAAGCAGCTTTCTTCCAAGTCAAGGCAAGGTAACCGCGAGTTCATCAATGAGATTGGGATGATTTCAGCTCTTCAACACCCTCATCTTGTGAAGCTCTATGGGTGCTGCATCGAAGGAAACCAGCTGTTGCTGATTTATGAGTTCATGGAAAATAACAGTCTTGCTCGTGCTTTATTTGGTAAGTATGTTCTCAAGACACCTCCATGTATTCATGCCAAGTGTAGAACTAGTTTCTGATAAGTTTGTTGATATTGTGAGTGAAGGCCCCAAAGAACTTCAGTTGAACTTGGACTGGCCAGCAAGACACAGGATATGTGTGGGTATAGCAAGAGGCTTAGCCTTTCTCCATGAAGAATCGAGATTAAAGATTGTGCATAGAGACATTAAAGCTACAAATGTGCTGCTCGACAAGAACTTCATTCCCAAGATATCAGACTTTGGCTTGGCCAAACTTGATGAAGAAGATAAAACCCATATTAGCACTCGCATTGCTGGAACTTAGTGAGTCATCTACCTTGTTCTCTTCCTCCAAGCAACAAAATTAGAAATCAACAAGGCCATAGACTGGACAGTAAGAAAGATAGTTTGTGTCCCTCCTGTAATGAGGAAATTTTCTTAACTCATTGCTTCGTGTTACAGTGGGTA
Source organism: Sonneratia caseolaris (assembly GCA_900006705.1). Lineage (NCBI taxonomy): Eukaryota > Viridiplantae > Streptophyta > Magnoliopsida > Myrtales > Lythraceae > Sonneratia > Sonneratia caseolaris. The sequence goes on from CXYZ01006865.1 coordinate 125,972, forward strand.
TATGGCACCCGAATATGCGATGCGGGGTCATTTGACTGACAAAGCAGATGTCTACAGTTTTGGGATTGTCATGTTGGAGATTGTGAGCGGTCGCAGCAACACTAGTTACCATGACAAAGAGGAATCCTTTTATCTTCTTGACTGGGTAACGGCGTCCTCTGTCTAGGAGCTTCTGGAATGGCTCTTCTTTTTTCACGGAGTTTATCAAATTTTAGTCCGGTGACCGAAAATTAGATAAAGATCACTCCAAATGTTGAGATATTGTCAATTATATTGAAGGGCTTGACGTTGTATTAACTTTGTTGCCATTCTTGCAGGCACACCTTCTACAAAAGAGCGGCGATCTGATGGACCTAGTAGATCCAAGGCTGGGCGTAGACTTTGACAAGAAAGAGGTAATGGTAACTATTAACATTGCTCTGCTCTGCACCGAAGCCTCTCCTGCCATTAGGCCAGCGATGTCATCAGTGGTGAGCATGCTCGAGGGCAACCTGATGGTCCCATCACCAGCAGTACCCCTGAACCTGAACGATGAGATAACTTCCAAAGCTATGAGGAGCAACTTCCAAGGGACTAAAGTCAAGAAGGTAAGTGAGATTGAGACCCAGAGTATGTTGATTGATGCGCCACTTACCACCTGTTCTCCTTCTGCCGGTGATCTCTATCCAATTGATCCGGACTCCAGTTACTGGCATGGTAGAGATTGACTACGGAAGTCGACATATGGTTTAATATGTGCTAAGCTTGCATTGTTCGCTCTTTTGTTACAGGACATGCCGTTGAGCGTTTGATGTATAGGTTTTTTTTTGGGTACACAAATAGGAAGTCAAGCCTTTCGAGTTTCGAGTGAAATCGTGTTTACTGTGTGAAGAATAGAACTAAATGGTGTGGAACGCTCAGAACTTCCATATTCCATTCCTAGTAGGACCGCACAGGCCTCGAGGATTTCGATTCAAACTTTCGCTGGGCCACCTTTTGCAACCTACAGCTGCTATCAGACTGTTGCCTTTCCCTTTTATTTTCCTCTCTATTTTTTATAATTCCTTTGGTGTACGCCGTAAAGCTTTTCTCTGAAGGATCCATGATTAATTAAGATTGTAAGTAGTTCACGAGCTGGAAATGATACCATTTTAGGTGCTATGGAGGTGGCCCCATCTGAGGGGGGGAAAAAAAAGCAATTGTCTGTTGGGACGAACTGAGGAAGAATTAGTTCCTTAGTATGAAGTCGACTTCGACTCCAAGTTAGTAACAGCTAAGAAGCCCCGTCTGGACGACAGAGAGAAAACCTTTATTAAATCTATATTGTGTTATGTAGCTTCAAGAGGTAGCAACATGAGATTACAGCAAACGGATGAATGGACTAACTAACGTGCAGATGGGGAACCATGAACTTAGATAACAAGGGAATTTTATCGAATTTACCTTATCAAGTCATTTCGAGAAAAGGATCATTCTCATTATGCATACACACACAAAACTTCACAGACAACTGCAATGCAGATAAATCAAGTTTGTTCTCTCGCTTTGTTCTTTCGCAATCTCCTATCTATATCACAGATCTAAAAGTCGGACTTCCCTTCAGGCAGTCGACCAATCAGGCAACTAATGAACTGAATTGGCTTGTCTTGTCAGTTGTAAATTGTAATCGTTTTTTAACCATATCTGAACCGAGGTCGAACCTATTGTTTTGATATCCATTGCAGTACACAGGAGAATGCTTGTGCACGATGTTAGGCAATGAAAACGGCATCATCCTCGCAGGAATATGTATCTTAACATGGAAATTGAAAGATTCCCGTGTTTGTCATGTGGGTATTATTTTCATACATAAGCACATGATTGCTATATATATATATATATATATATACACATTTGTAAGCAATCTCATCTATAACCTGCAGCCATATAATCCGAAATCCCTCCTTAGTTTACATCTCCCTCTCTCTCTCTCTCTCTCTCTCTCTCTCTCTCTCTCTCTCAATGGGAATCGGGTTTCAGAGTTGTGGATTGCTAATATTGATTGCTGTCGTTGTTTTGGTGGCTTCGGTGCTGAACCAAGAAGCCCACGCCAAACCGGGCGCCGCCTGCAACTTCTTCCGGGGAAGATGGGTTTACGATGAAAACAGTCGGCCTCCATACGACTCGTCATCTTGCCCCTTCATGCAGACCGAGTTCGACTGTCGGGGTAATGGGCGTCCCGACAATCTCTACCTCAAGTATACATGGAAGCCTAGAAGCTGTTCGTTGCCCAGGTAACCAGTAATACGAGCTTGCCCCTCGACTGGCAATTCCATATGTATATCCTGAGTTTGTATTTGTAAAATCCATGCAGATTCAACAGCGAAGTCTTCTTAAGAGCGCTGAAGGGGAAGAAGATTCTATTTGTGGGAGATTCCCTGGGCCTCAACCAGTGGCAATCACTTACCTGCATGTTATATGCAGCATCGCCCAGCAAGTCCAACTATACTCTTCTCACAGCAGGATATACAACAACCTTTACTTTACCTGTGAGTTCTTCGACGTATCTCTGCATAATGTAACATCTTCTTCTTCCACGAGAAAGCTAGCTTCTAGGTTGTGTTTCTCAAGAATCTTGACATGGGACGGTTGCCAGATATTTCCCGGTATTTTACATCAGATGTGTATTAAAGCACGCAATTGTATACGTGATCTTTTTCCTTTTGGGGCAGGATTATGGGGTCTCGGTGGCATTATCAAGGAATGCATTTCTAGTTGACGTCGTGAAGGAGAACATAGGAAGGGTCCTGAAGCTCGATTCCATCAGCAATGGTGATTCATGGATAGGATACGACATTCTCATCTTCAACACCTGGCACTGGTGGCTTCACACAGGAAGGAAACAACCGTACGTGAGATTCACTTAGCTCATCACCATCTTAAGAAACAGAAAGTAGAGCTAAAACGCAGCTGCGGATGATCATTTATTTCAATCGACCGGATCCTTATATTTTTCCCTTTTCTTAATGATCAGGTGGGATTATATTCAGAAAGGAAGCACTATACGCAAAGATATGAACCGTTTGGTTGCTTTCAAGGAGGGACTAACCACATGGTCCAAGTGGGTAGCATCCACCATTGACCCCACCAAAACCAGAGTTTTCTTCCAAGGCATTTCTCCAACTCACTACAAGTAAGCCAACCGACCCATCACAACTGCGGTATTTGCTTTCAAGAATCCCGACTCAGGCTTCCATTTGAGCATATACTCTCCCTGTGGCTATATGCTTTCATCATCAAATTCGCATCTTCATCATCGTTTTGACTGATGATGTATATTTCCTTTGACTGATTATGCTTGCTGCAAATGCACAGCGGCACTGAATGGCACGAATCAGGCTCGATAACCTGCAGTTCACAGACCCTACCCATTGACGGGCCAAAATACCCTGGAGGTTTGCCGCCTGAGTCCAAGATTGTGAAGCAGGTGCTTGGCAACATGGGGAGGACAGTCAGTTTGCTCGATATAACGACATTGTCACAGCTCAGAAAGGATGGCCATCCGTCTATATACGGGTTTGGCGGTAAAAGAGGCAATGACTGCAGCCACTGGTGCCTCGCCGGCGTTCCCGATACATGGAACAAGCTGTTATATGCGATGCTCGTGTCCAAAACTTGATATGGAACCGACAAAATCCTAAAAGCGGATGTAAGGTGGCAGTGATAGTGCGATAGCAACGATGCGTGTGAATCTTAATGGGATGAATTCTTTTCCAGTAACAGATTGGGAATAACCCGATCGTTGATCATAACGTAAGAGTCGTGACTGTGCAGCTCACAAGCCCGTCCTGAGGGAAAATATGTATTCACGTACAGAAATATAGGCGGAGACATAAACGACAAGGGGAATGAACAGTTGAACCACGGTTCGGAGGCTGGTCTCTAGCTTAATTAATTCCTCCGGCGCCAATCCAAACTGCAGTTCATAAATAAATGGGACAATCTTGCGAAGTACTCAGGGCGGTCAAGAATAACTTAATTTGTTTACGCGATATGCCTACGGGTTGAGCAAGTAATTTTTTTGGTCATTTTCAAGTTCGAGACGGTGGAAGCTCAGCAGCTCCAAGTGCGGGACTACAGTTACAACTTTAAGGTGCAAATTGGCATCATGTGAAGTACATGAGGTAAATTGTAGATCTTGGAAATACGGGGTGTGAATTTGGTTCGTACGTAAAAAACTGAGGGGGGGTTGGAGCACAATTTGGGTCTTGGCATCCCTACGCTCTACGACTCTATCTCCTCCAATCGCCGTTTCTCTCTCCTCGAATCCCATTCTTAGATTTCGGAAACCCGAACCCGAGTGTTGTCTAATCATTACCCGATATGGCTACGTCTAAAATTGCTGTTTTCGGCTAATAAAGCGCTAATACACCCACAGAAAAAGGTTATCGGTGGATTTATTACCGTTCTTACGTTAGCTGATTCGAGGATCTTTCGTTATGGCATTGGGGATTGATTTATGAGTTCATGCAATTGTGAAGGGCCTGTGATCATCTCAGCCGAGATGTAACCGGCCGGCTCAAGAACTTGTAATGCACTTCACTGATTTTCATCGTTGAATTATCCTTCTCGAGCAAGAAGTTACTGAGCAACGTGACACACGGGGCTCTCCTCCGCGATCGGTTTGTTTTAATGACAGGTGACAATCTCCTCAGAGATATCCTTTAAGCTCGGCTTGTATAGATTTCTACTATTCTCCTGATATGCCTCAAAACAATTATAGCATAAGGTCAGTTGAGATCTTGGACTATCACGACTCCAAGAACAGTACACAGGTTACAGGGGCTTATGACCAGAAGGATATTTGATTAATCTTCATTTCCTGAATTCAGATGGGATTGTTAGCGATATTCGAGCATTCTACAGTGGATTGAGAGGAGAAGAAAGCTTATATCCAGAATCCAAATGATCGAGGAGCTTGATGCTCCGGGCCCGTAAAAATTCTCAGTCAAAGGACCGTATGAGGTCCAAGAAGAACTGCCGAGCATAAGGTGTAATAAGATTCAGCAGTGTACAGCACCAAGTAAAGAAGAATCCAATTTTATTTGAATAAATCAAAATATTGATCCTAAGTAGGAACTACATTGACCCTCTTTCTCCAAAGCAGTCGAGACTCGAGGGTAGTAGCATCAGGGTGATAATAATATTACATATAATACTTTACCTACGAGAGCTCATAATCTCTAGCTGGATGGCTAAGACGACCATGGTATGATAAACTCATCTAGCAGGACAGTGACGTGACACCAATCGGAAAACACCATACACAAAGAAAAAGAATTGGGAGCTGAAAGGAAAACTGGTTACCCCCTTCAAGCCTTCTTGTTTGGTTCGAAGACGTATTTGATCAGCGACTCCTTGATCGGCAGCAACTCTGGGAACTCCCTCTTCAGCTTGGCTGCTTCCATCTCATTGTTGCTCCTTGGGGCAACTATCACCTTTGCCTGCTCCTCCAGGGTGAAGTTCGTCCACTCAAAGTTGGGGTCGATGTAGGCCTTGTACATCTCAAGGATCTCATTGTGGCTCACTACCCCTGGGTTCGTGAAGTTCCATATCCCTCTCAGGTTCCTCTTCGCCATCTCAATGGAGATGGGGAGAAGCTCGTCCAGAATAGTCATGCTGTTTGGTATGTTGACCACTTTGCTGTAACGGGAGATCTTGGTGATGAAGTTGCGCGGGTTGTTGAGATCTGAAGATATCGGCATGCGAACTCGCAGAGTGCAGACATTTTCATATTCCTTCAGTAGCTCTTCAACCTGCAGAGGAAGAGTGTATATGTTTAAAAGATGACTTCTTGGAAATTCTTCAATTATAAGGTGAAGAAGCAGAGAAATTAGAAATCCATCTCATCTACCATGGCCTTAGTCTTGGAATAGAAGGAGCCAGTGAAATTGGGCTTGTCCTCCTCAGTAAATCCAATCCCAGAGCCCTCTGGATGTTGAGCATCATACTCAAATATACATCCCGTGGCAAAGTTCATCATCAATAGCCCATGTTCCCGGCACACATCAGCCAGAGTCAAGGTTCCAGCAACATTGGTGCGGATAGTTTCAGTCTTGTGGGACTCGCACCAATCAACATTGGGCCTACCAGTGACACCGGCAGAATTGAAAACATGGGTCGGCTTAATGCTCTGAATATCTGCCACAAGCTGTGACCTGTACTCTAGACGACCCTTACCATACTCAAATGGAATACCCTGCTTCTCACACAGTTGACCAAGCAGACCTCCGATCCAGCCAGTCCTCCCATATATAAGGAACTTAAGGGATGGCCTCTGGGGAGAGCTGCTGCCTCTGGAAGGCGGGATCACCATTCGGGTTTGATTGGGACCTGAGGAAAATGATGGAGATTTCCCCTCATCGGACCCATCAAAGTGTCTCTCAATCCCACCTGGCATCATAAGCATCCTAGGATGAGGAAGCAGTGCCCCAGAAACATCACCCCACCAATCAGGATTTCTAGTGTACCATTCCATAGTCTTCTTCAGCCCTTCTTCCCATGTTGTCCTCTCAGACCAGCCGAGGTTCTTCAGCTTCTGGTCGTCCAAAAAGTACCTCTGATCATTGAATGGCCTATTCTCCACAAACTTGATGCTGGTCTCAGGGTCCATGGAGAAGAGCTTGCATATGTCTTTTGCAACATCAATCACTCTCCTTTCCTTCTTTGTCCCAATGTTGTAAACATGGCCAACCTCTCCCTTGTGAAGGATGACCTCAAATGCCTCAGCAACATCTTCACAGTAGAGGTAACTCCGTACGTTGGATCCATCTCCATGGATTGGAAGAGGCTTCCCTCTCATGGCCAGGAGGATAAATTTTGGGATCAACTTCTCAGGAAACTGATTTGGTCCATAAACATTGTTCCCACGGGTTGTTATCACAGGCAAACCATAAGATCTACCATATGCCATGACAAGCATCTCAGCTCCAGCCTTTGTAGCTGAGTATGGATTGGTGGGTAACAGTTGAGAAGCTTCATGATTTCCCACTACAGCATCCTCATCTGTTTCTCCATAAACTTCATCCGTGCTGACATGGATGAACCGCCTGATCTGCCCTGTCACCTTACATGCTTCTAGAAGGACATGAGTTCCATAGATGTTGTTCTTGGTGAACTCAAAGCTGTTGCCAAATGAATTGTCAACATGAGTTTGTGCAGCAAAGTGCATTATTGTGTCAATTGATTCAGTTATGAGGAGGTAGTTGACAAGGTCGGCACTGCCAATATCTCCCTTCACGAACTTGAAGTTAGAGGAAGATTGAGAAGGAAGAAGGTTTTTAAGGTTCGAGCAATAATCAAGCTTGTCGAGCACAACAATCTTGTATTCAGGATAGTTACGGATAAGGCGGTTCGCCACATGAGATGCAATGAAGCCAGCAGCACCAGTTATCAGGATGTTCTTCGGAGTATGATTAGACATATTGAGAGGCTTCTGCACGAGGAAAATCACCAAACTATGTTAAGATCCATGAGTAAACTGCAGTTAATTCACCATAAACCAAATATTAAACAAAAAAGTTTATTGCCAAATATTTGCATAAATGATTGCCAGACTTGAGATATCTAAAAGATGAAAATGCATCAGATCGCACACAGATCACTGCCGTTTTAATCTAAACTGGCAACATCAATATACTTGACAAATGCATCATGACAACCCAATCAGCAAAGCAATATTACGCAAGTTATCAACTTCAGCATCCAAACGACAAGATCCAAAACGGTGATAAAAGCCACTCAAAACACTTCCAGCGGCAGGTGGAAACAAATTATTAACACTTGGATCCGACCAAACATTAACATCCAGATCTCATCTCAGGCTGTACGAGAATACCAAATCGCACAATTAGCTGATCAGAAAGCAGATCTATTGCCAAACTACGCAGATCCAATCAACACTATCAACAGATACTGTCAAAATCGAAGCAGCAAAGCAGAGAAATGCTTAACGGAAGAATTCACTACACCGATCTACCAGATCGAAGAAGGATCTTTAATCAATGCATGATCGCAGCGTAAAAGGAAAAACCAGAGATCAGAGAATCGCATTAAAAGCATCGGAGATATCAATCAGGAGCTCAGAGGAGAATTCACTTACGGGTCCGATTCGGATCGAGCTCTTCCGTGCAGACTCTAGGGAGAGATCTTCGGACGGAGGAAATTGAGAAGACGGAGATTTGAGTTAAACGAGAGAGCGGGTGAGAAGGCTCCGCACAGCTCTCACTATATATATACACAGACACGGGGCACGCGTTTGGGTAATTCACCGAGACAGTTAAGGGAAGCCATCGGATTTTCCGAAATGACGAGCGTACCCCCGCCGGTGGCCGCAATTACTGCGAAGGATCGCCTACGTGGACCCGCCGCCGCCATTCGCGGATTGAATTTGCTGCTAGCTGGCTGAGGGTAGACTTGGCATGAAAATTCTCCAAACGCGGAGAGTCCATCGATCACCTAGGGCCAAGATCACGTGACGCATCTACGTGTCAGAAAATGGTTGGACGAATATTCTAAACGTTGAGCTTTGAAAGTGAATCAGGTGGCGTTCTCTTTGCTCTTTCATCCATTCTTTAGCTGGCACCCCTCGTGCTAAAATTGGGGCTAATCACCCTGTGCTATGCCTTGCATTGATGTCTTCCTCGTGCGGTACGAAGAAGAATCATGGGAATATATTATCCAGTGTTGAGAAATTAATCACTTTACGTGATTGCGTTTTCCGATGACATATGGTCAGTCGAGTTCTCTCCATCTTGCCAATGCCTAGGGATCAAATGGGCCTCTAATTAATTCATAATTGTTGGCATAGGATCTGGTGAATGGTGACATGATGATACACCATTCCCAACAAAATTTTGTGATAAATTAAAAAAAAATTCACATTAAATATTTTATATTGAAGATATATTCGGTATTATAATAACCTACTAATTTTTAAAATAGTATATTATATATCACGAATCATATTATTAATTTCGAAATACTAATTCTAATAATTTTGAACCTTAAATTTAATATATTATATATTATTAATTTATTAATAAGCTATACTGCGAGTCAAAAATCATACTTCCTTGCACCAGAGTGGACTCTTTTTTGTCGTCTGTTTTTATTTATTTATGTTTTTTTAATTTTATGGCGCGACCTAGACTTCATAACTGAGTCTGAGGTACGCAGGCTGAAAGAAGAGCATCATACGTAGCAATTCTCCACGGAAGCTACAAGAAAATTGCAAGTTGACTTGACTTGCGGAGTGCAAGAACGTGATGACTACCAAATTGGTCGTGTCACTTCTATTTTTTCAGCTGAGATTGCTTTTCTAAGTTACAGTACCAAATTATTCGCATTAATATTTACATATATTATCCTCATGTATGAAATAGGGCCGGTAATTTATATCGTATCGTATTTAAATAGTTCCAATAAAAAAAGACCCTCAACCCACACCCCACCTGCTGCTTAACCCTATAAACCATAGTTTTAAAAACCGGACCGGGCCGGCCGGTTCGACCGGTTCAACC
>CXYZ01006865.1:135604-167121 GCA_900006705.1 Sonneratia caseolaris
AGAAAACTGGCCGACTTAAAATTAAAACAAAAACAAAAACATATTGTAATGTACCTATTTTATTTTACTAAACTTATATTTACATTTTATATTAAACTTTTGTTTAATATAATGGTTATATTAATGATTTTTGTTATAAATTATATTCAAATTATGATATTATGTAAATTTATTAGTAATATTATATTATTAATAATATTTTTTAAACATGCGATTCAACCCATTGACCCCCGGTCCGACCCATGAACCCATAAACCCATGCCTACACCGGTTCCCGACTCAGTTCGGTTTTAAAAACTATGCTATAAACTAAACATATTAATCATATATGTATACATTTGTCATGTTTAATATAATAATAATAATAATTTGATCATAATATTTATAATATGATTATACTAATGGGATTATTATACTACAATTTAATAAATAAACTTTAACAATTTAATAGGATAAGTTACGTTAACAATACATATATTTAAATAAGTCAAATAGGATAATAGATCAACACATATTTAAATATATTTGATCAGATTGAGTTATATATATTTATTATACCGTAATTTGTGCACTTCTAATTATATATCATATATAGTGTTACGTCATCTTACTGTATAAAAAATTACTAACCTAAGAAGGAAAGGTTTGAATTCGACAATTCTTTGTCCGAGAAAGTGATGGGAAGTGCTCAATTTGGTGTCCGCTGAAGCCACCTACCAACTCATCCAAGAGCCATGATGATATGTCCATTCATTTCCACCCGCAATCGCATTTACTCCCCCCCATCTACCGCCAACCCAGACTTCCAATATGTCACGTTAACCTTCCCTGATATCGCATCTTCCGAAGTATCGGCCAGACTATAACAATAATGGCAAGGACGGATTCGAGTATCGGAGGCGGGGAAGCCCGGGATGCATATTATGATCTGCGGGGAAAACGGAAATCCGAACTTCACTGCCAGCCTGCTTCAGCGGTGATAGCAAAATCCAGTATCCGCCATTTGGTAACCGTCGGATCGATCCTTTCCCTTTTTTTGTTTCTTTCCAAAATTTTGCCCCATTTTTCCCATCCCGCAGGCAAACTGACCTGACGGTCGGTCATCAGATTACAGGTACGCTAGCCATTCAACGCACTGCCGTGGTCCATCCATGACCCAGCTCAATTCTGGTCGTCCACAATTGCCGACCGACGGCTGACGGTGGCTGGCTAAAACTCATCCCCTTATATTATTACATAGAAGCAACATCAACGGCTCCTTATCGGAAAATTTTTTACGGTTTGGAACATTTGAAATTTGTGTCCAAGTTTTATAATCCGAATAATATCAAGATTGTACATGCTAAAATCGAAGAGGTGCATAAACTTCTATGTCAAACATACAATATCTCATAATGTGTGGGAATGCTCAATTTCTTTTAACCGATGGCATGTCAGGAAAACTGGACTTATAATGTTAATTGCACATAAATACATATAATTTATTCATTTCTAATTTTACCATCATTAATCTCTATACTTTACAAATTATATGTTAAAATTCTATTAATTAAATTTAATTGGATGGATAAACTATTTGAATAACATAAATACAAAATTAATAATATAATTGTTGGACGAAAATTACCCGTATGATCCCAACCATTTGTACTACAACAACAATATTTTTAATTGTAAATCCGATAAAGAAAATTGGGAGCATGTAGCCATTAAAGGAATCGGAAAGTTCGAAGTACGAAAATCAAATTTAATATGCTGATTTTTAAGTTGAGAAAGAATGATGCTACCGTTCATATATATTTATATTATATATCTAACATATATACATATATACATATTTTACGTGGCTGCGCATTGCTCACGTTAAATTTAATGAAGATATCCCTCTCATGGATGCACAGATAGACGTGGAACGTAAGGTCGGACTTCATTTCTTGGCCTCTAGAAATAGTTGAATTGATTAAGACCTTCGCTGTTCAGTCAGGGGAACAAGGCTCAATTATTGGTGCCTGCTCAGTTCGTCACCGTATCTTGAAGAAATTTTAGGGGTTGGGATTGATTTACTTAAAGTTATAGTAATTACTTATAAAAATTTGAATTTACAATATTATTTTAAGAGGATTTGAACCATTCTCTGGTTAAGTTACAGGTGAGGCCCAAAGAATGGAGCCGGACTCTTAGCCCTCGAGGCGATGTCGTTTAACCAATCCCGTCGTGCGGTGCTGCCAAACTCTCCGAGAGTCATCTAGCAGGCTGAGTAATCTCCGACTTGTTGGATTTGATGCGTCACTTCCTTACACTCGAGCTGCCAGCTCAGCAATTATTCCAAGACCACGACGGGGGGACTCCGTCGCTTTGTCGGCATTGAAGGGAAGGCAAAGAGCAAGCTGAGATTCCTGTTCTGGTTCCTCTGTTGAAGGGAAGGCAACGGGTTACAGAACAGAGAGAGTGGGAATGCATTCCTAGGCAACAGTAGACCCCTCATAAATACGTATCATGCTTCGTTGATCTTCTATTCCACGACCTTCTTTTTCTTCTCCCACAAACGTCAAGAAATTGTTCTGGTTGAGATTGGACCTTATGCCCTGAGAGATATATAGAGAGATAACCCCTTTTACCTTTTGCCAAAAAAAATACTGGAGGTTGTGGTCAAAGGGGTCGGTTGCACAGAAAGAACAGATTGATGATTCATTTGGGTTCAGCCAATATCTCCAGCATTTGTGAGGATGCAGCTGGAGTTGCAGGTCCCCTACCTACCTACCTACCTCCCTCCCTCCCCCTGTCTTCTTATATATCGGAGTCCAATTCTGGGTCTGTTTGATTCTTCATCTTTACTTTTTCAAGAGTTCACGGGAACATATAACGCTTACGGGTCGAGGTGAATTTGGTAAATCGCTGTTGGTTCTTGCTTTTTCATGCCGTACTTGGTTCTGATGTGCCCTGTCCTTTACGTGAGCACTAGCAGCACCTCTTTCGCACTTCTGGGGTCAGGCAGCTTCTAATTCTGTCGATGCTTTTTTCGTTTGTTATTCGTTGATCGAATAATCTGTAGTTGATAGTGCAGAAAAAGTTTCCCTGTCATTGTTCTGTTGAGGGGTATTCCTTTTCTGGAAAACACCGACAAAAACGGTTGTACTTCGTTTATGCTTTATAGTAACCTCAGAAACTGAGGAGAAGAGTTTATTTTCCCTAAAATTCTTCAACGTATGTCCCTAGCCAAGTGGCGATCTCCAAACAATTATAGGACTTAAGCTACAAGCCCAGAGTATGCCTCGAGGGAGACTCTGAAATATGAGATGATCGACTTGCAGTTTGGAACTTCTTTCCATTAAAAATAGCTGCTTCCAGTAAATAGATGAAAGTTAAGACAGTTTTTCCTTGCCAGGGAATGCAAGTTTTCGGACGACGTGACGAAGTTGTTTCCCTTTCCATTCAATAGGAAAATTTATAACTGGGCTAGAGCCATAGTCGGAAAGCTAGCTAATCATCATACTGAAGGATTTCAGACTGAAACAAACTTTATTTTCTGATTGCAGGAAATATTTTTGCCCTTGGCCTCTTTGTGTCCCCCATGTAACTTTCACTCTCTAGCTCTATATTCTGGGTAAATATGATTGAATTCTTCCTCACATGTTCTTTCTTGGGGGGATTTTTCAGATCCACATTCAGACGAATCATCAGAAACCGCTCGACAGAACATTTCTCTGGATTACCTTACATTTATGCCCTCTTGAACTGTTTGATCTGCACGTGGTATGGCACGCCTCTTGTATCGAGCAATAACATAATGGTCATGACGGTCAATGCGATGGGTTCAGTATTCCAGTTGGTGTACATAATTCTCTTTATCACTTATCTTGGCAAAGGAAAGAAGGTGCACTGTCTTCTCTATATGATTTCAGACAAAAAATTGGTCTGGAGAATGGTCCCTAGTTTTATCTTATTGTGCAAAAAAAGATGTGTTTAAAGCACTTTTCACTTCAGTTCTTTCGGAAAATAAACCAAACCTCCCTGATTAAAAGAAAAGAGAAATAAAGAAACCAAACCTCACGTTAGCTTTGGAAAATATATCATTACAGAGAGCAACTGGAACGTGTGATTTTTTTGTGGTTTTAATCTTCGAGGGTGGAAAAAAAGAAGAAAGAAAACTGGGATATTCTTCCATGACCAAACAGATAAGTTGTCGTCTCTTATCTATTCTAACATTGGTGGCAGATGAGAATGCTTGGATTACTGGTGATGGAGATTCTTTTGTTTGCAATAATTGTTGTGGGGAGCTTGCACATTCATGATAACCAAGTGCGGCGGATCGTTGTTGGAGTGTTAACTGGCATCACTCTGATATCCATGTTCGGTTCTCCGTTGTGTATCATCGTAAGTTTTCCCAAACTTCATCTGCACTTTGATGCGTATGGTATACTCTTATCCGACTTGATCAAGGCCAAGTCAGGTCTAGATTGGTTTTGGAAGACTAGTGGGAGGTTTTCGAGTTTTGCATTCTCTCTTCCTGAAACATGGTGCTGAAATTTGGTATTCCTGACTTTTCTTAGGATCTATCGCTTCTGATAAAAGGACGTGCTGCACACCTTTCTTCTTTGCTTTCATTTTCTAATAGTGAAAAACTGGAATATTTATCCTAGTTCTCCAGATTGGGAGCACGTCCTGCTTGTGAAGAAACTTAAACAATGTTACCTTGCAGAACTTAGTGATACGGACTCAGAGCATAGAGTTTATGCCATTTTATCTCTCCCTGTCGACGTTCCTAATGAGTACATCTTTCCTCCTCTATGGAGTCCTCAATGGTGACATCTTCATCTTTGTAAGATCCCTTTATCTTACTATCATCCCTGTCTTAAACAAGTTATTGGTTATGAAACTTGTGACCTGTGAATCCTACCCACTTATACATTGTTCTCTTTTCATGGTGCAGCTTCCAAATGGAATCGGAACTCTTTTGGGAATCACACAATTGGTCCTGTACTGTTACTACAATAACAATGGCACTGAAAACTTGAGGGAACCTTTGATAGAGTCGTATTCATGAGCATATGTGAGTGAGACAAGGTGAAAATGGGAATTCAAAGGGTTTCCTGGTTATAAGTCCTAGCCTGGATAACTCTCCACATGAGCAAGGCACTGTTTTTGTTTCGGTTGTCTGTAAAAGTATCATTGCTGCATATTTTCTTGTATAATAAACATGGAATATCTTCACGATTTTCTTAAAGACGGAGACGGAGTGCCTTTAAAGTTGATTTCTCGGTATTTATTTTATGCACTTCTCGAGTCAATTATCAGCTATTTAATAGGCAGTTGCATTGTTGATATGACTCAGTGCCCTGATTGATCAAGACACTGCTGAGAGTCGATGTTGCCTGTAATGCCACAAAGTCAGGGGCAAACAGGATGGACACCCTTGTTCTTTACCTGCAGGATTGATTCCTTTGAGGTTCTAGTTCTATAATTGTGAAAGCATGTCTGTCTAAGACGAGAGAGCTAGGATGTGGCCAATGGTATGACTGGGGTCATTTACAGTAAGTTTGATGACTCAAAATCATCTGATATCAGGTTCAAATTGTTCAGGTGGATGATGAGAAAACAAACTTCTCGGCTGTTTTCGAGATGACTGACAGTAGGCTATATATGATCGTTAGTGGGCTTATTGGTTCATACTGACCGCTGAGACCTGACGAAATCAGTGTGGACTCAGTATGTCTTGGAGCTAAGCGTCAACTTTAGAGACTGAATGCAAGGATACTCACCCAAAATCAAATGGGGGAAACGTGCGTATACCTCTGACCGACAGTTACTGTGGGGTCAGTTGTTATAAAAAAAATTGTCTGCCGTCACGCTCGGGGTCCCTCCACGAATGGATCCAACGATGCTTGTCCTTTGCTCGACAAGCAACCCATCCAATGGCGGACCGGGTCTTAGAACTTCTGGCATCAGAACAATGTAAGTCTACCAACAGACTCACCGATCGATCAACAAACTCTTCTCTTGTCCGCACTCGGAGCAAGTAAAGAGGCAGCTGTTCCTTCAACTCCGCGTCAAACTTACAAAAATATTGTATACATTCAAGTGGTTTTATGTATTTTTTTTTCCCTCGCTGAATCCGTGTTCTTCTTTTCTGTTTCCTTAATTTTTACCACCTTTTGACAGATTTCCTAAACCCGATCCGGCTATCTGACGGTACCCGATCCTAGGCGCTCCACATAGAGGCCAGAGAGGGGTGCCAAGGATCTCGACCGCTAGTGTTAAACTCTGTACTTTGTTTTAGGATTCTCCCATTGGCTCATGCCATGGACAGAGGTCGATTTTAACTTGAGTATCCGAACGGTTGGGTTGAACTTGGTAAGTCGGATTTCGCATCAGTACTGATGTCTCGGTCAAACCCACCATCCCCAGACTAACCAATGGGCAGGCATTAGAGATGGAAATTCGGGCCGGCACCATCTTAGGGTACCTGAAAATGCTGGCTCAGGTATAAATCTTTCGTGTGTCAGGTAGTCTGTGCTTACCACGAATTTATAAATAATTATTTTTTAAAAATAAATTTAAATAATTTATATTTTAAAATATTTTGTAGTCATATAATTAATTAATTTATATAAAATTTAAATTTAAATTTAAATAAATATTAAAATATAATTATATAAGTATAATTAATTATTTTTTAATTTATTTTCATAATTTTTTGTTATAAAATTTATTTTCGTGCCATTCCCAACGCTATGCTAATTTTTGTCACCTCTAGCAGGCATGTCCCAGTAACCCGACCCGATAACATTTCGGCCCAGTGAGGCCCGGTCCAGGCACAGTTTTATCGTGCTGGGCTGACCCCAAAATTGCAGGCCTTACCATTGAGGAATGAAAATGATTTCCGCTGTTGACGGCATTAGGTGCTGCCTTGCCTTAAGATGTTGATTTCCGGAGAACGATTTCCCCAAGCGGCGGAAAACGGGAAAATTTCCGGTTCCCGCTGTTTTTATTTGTTTTTCTTTTGGGGCCAAAGGTTCCCGCTGCTTTTCAAAACCTTAATAGATTAAACGTCCCAGAGGGAAAACGAATGAAAACGAAAACAGCCGTTTCCTGGTTCCCGGTGGCATCCCGCTCTTCCCGCCTCTTTCAAATTTTCTCTTCCTCCCTCCACAATTCTCTGGTTACTCAAGACTTCAAATTAGAGACTACAGCGCCAGCTTCACTACAGAATTCTCTCTCTCTCTCTGAGCTGCTGAAACCCCAGCAATGGACGCATCGAAGCTCCGGAGCTTACCTCCAGCCAAGAGATTCAGCACAATGCAGCGAAATATGGACAAGGAGAATGAGCGTCCTCCTTCCGATCCCGCGTCTCGCCTTCCACTCCCAACCAAGAAGCGAAAGGAATCAAGATATTTCGGCAACTCACTTCTGTCGGAGCCTTCAATCACCTACACCACCGCCACCACCTACTGCTTGCCTGCAAAGAAGCGAGTCTGGGCCTTTCAGCCCGACTCCGAGTTCGTTCCCTTCTCCCCTATTGACCTCAATGTGGCGTACAAGCCTCCTATTCTCCCTTCTTCTCCTCCTCTTCCTCCGTATGTGGATGGTGAAGAAACAGGAGGAGAACCTGTAGGCTTATGCGGTAAAGGTGATCTTTCATATTCAGTACAAGAACGAATCACTACGTATGTATTGTTTGAATTCTAGGGTATAGTTGGTTAATTTAGCACGTCAGTGTTGTCTCATTATAATGTGGCTGCTAAAAATCTGGAATTGCAACTTCCGTCGTAACTTTTACTGGATAGGGTTATTGCTGCATTAGAGAAAGAAGATAGAAAATTATCAGATTTGATGTGCATACATACCATGTCATTGTATATCTTTTTGACACATTAAGCATTGGTTTGGGTAGTACTCATGTTAATAATCCATAACTGGATATATTCAAATGAATGATGCTCTGTAACTCTGCAGCTATTACTATGTATTCCATTCTGATAAGGTTTTCTTGAAAAGTAGATCAAGGCCACGTAGAAGTGAAAAAAGGGCTTATTGCTTCAGAGAATAGCAAAGAGGCCCATGAGATTGCCCGTCAAGAAGGTGAAGATATTAAAGAATTGGATGTGAATGGTGCTGAAGATGACGATGATGGGATTGTTTGTGCCATTTGTCAGAGCACAGATGGAGACCCAAAAGACCCGATTGTGTTCTGTGATGGGTGTGATCTTATGGTGCACACCAGTTGCTATGGGAACCCCCTACTGCAGGGCATCCCTGAAGGTGATTGGTTCTGCAATCAGTGCCTAACAGGCACTAAGGTAGAAAATATCGACTCTTTCACTTGCTGCTTGTGTCCAAACAAGGGAGGTGCTCTGAAATCCACAGTGGATGGTGGTTGGGCCCATGTGGTGTGCGCCCTCTTTGTACCTGAGGTGTTCTTTCATGATTCGGAAGGAAGGGATGGAATTGATTGCTCTAAGGTCCCTACAAGAAGATGGGACCACAGATGCTATGTCTGTGAAGGGAGGACTGGTTGTGCCATTGACTGTTCCGAGCCCAAATGTCCTTTATCATTTCATATAACTTGTGGGTTCAGTGAGGATCTGTGCATTGAGTACAGAGAAGGGAAGGGGAAGGGCGCTGTCATTGCTGGTTTTTGTAAGGCACACACCAAGCTCTGGGAAAAGGTAACAAAATCCTACCTCTTAGATGTGCACCTAGTGATCTACAGTGAGAAAACAAAGCTGTTCACTCTTCTTAGTTAAGTTGTTAAAGGTAATATTGTGCAGCAACATTCATGATTATTTTATTTATGCAGCAACAACAGACTGGAAAGTTCAGGATTGTGGCAAGGGAAGAGGTGCAATAACAATCCAGGACCGCTCAAGTGAAATAATATGATTATATCATCTGATTTTGATTGCATTAGGAAATGAACTACCATTATTTGGCTGATTAGGAGTATAGGATGTAATTGTATCCTTGTTTAACATTTTATAGTTCTGATCTTATGTTAACTGATATAGTTGAACTATAATCCTTGTTCATCGTCATTGCTTCAATGTATGTCTTCATGCTTGTAACTTTTTCCCTTTCTTCTTTCCTTCACCCATGTTGATCTGGCAGTTGTGCATCCTACTATTGCTTTTCCTTTAGGCACATCCGTAACTTTCTTAGCCATGCCTACTAGGCTACTACTATGTCTCTGCCTGTTTTTGTATGAAATAGGAGTTTTCACATCATCAGGACAGATTTTCTAGTGTTGATTTTCGCTTTCAGGTTAGATAACTGTTGGTGTTGGTTCATGAGGCCCATCGTGGGCTCTATCTTTATGATGTGAAGCCTTGATTTTGTGCTAGAACATGCACATTGGCTCCAAAATTCTCTTCTTTTAATGGTATTATCCTCTATCAACTTACATCTCCAAAAGGAAAAACCCACCAGCAGAATCATTTGCTTCCTTTTTAATCAGGAGTATACAAATTTACTCCTTATTGTGTCCCTCTAATTTCTGCTTTTGTTTTCTTTTGAACAACCTTTGGCCCAATAAAATCTTCGAAAAGAAACTTGCAATCATCCCATATATCCTTAACACAGCTGCTGTACCTGTTAGCCGTTTAGCTTCATTGTTGGTGGCTTCAATACTGAGGATTGTCAATATAGAAAAGATAAGTGAGAGACATGGGCCTTTTGTCTTGTCCACCTCTTCATGTTCTGCTGTCAGTCAACCTTAATTGTGTAATCTCAGATAAACTGATCTTCCTTGTTTAGAATATCTGCCACACATCTGTCTTCCTACCTCATCATCGTCACAGATGACTGATATGAATTCTCATGGCAAAATAATTGGTAGTTTGAAGTAATACTGTAAAATTTGCTTCCTTGTAAGCTTTCGAAGTACCTGAGGAACATTGAGTTTGCATATAGGAGACATCATTTTCAATGTGATATATCTGTAAGGACGGTTTACATCTGAAAGCTGTTCAAAGAAACAAAACGGGTGCACTATTTGATCTGACCACAGGAGCTTTCTACCCCAGGACATGATTGGAAACTGGGGCGATGACATAGCATCTCTTCACGAAGGGATTATGATGATTTGCTATAACATAGTCATCGATCATCTATCTTTCCCACTCTTTTGAAGGTCTCAGGACCACATCTTCTATGGGGCCCGAGTTGCTGATGGGGTTAGCTACTGAGTGAACTTGGTGAAGTGATTTCCAGTTTATCTGATGACAATCTTGGGCACCATACTAGAAGGTTTGGCATTTACAGGAAAGCTAAGAAGTGTTGTTAACAGAGGATAACATCGTAAAAGAGATGATTTCCTAGGCTGCTTATCATGAACTGTTGATGGCTTGCAGATCCTTGACCATCTTGGGCCATCACACAAAACCCACAGAATGGAATAAAGGAGTAAATGTTCTAAAGCTTATGAGGTCCCTGCAAGTACCGAGTTGCAAAAGGCATGTGATCATCTTTATATGATTGAAAAGAAGTGCTTCTTACGATGATGAGTAAAGTACCCACAAAACTTCCTATGAAGAGAAGGAGATCACATAACTAAACTGGCTTTTATGGAGGAGAAAAGGCGTAAGAGGCTTCTGAAACTGGAACTTCTCAAGAAAGGGAATATATATATGAGGGATGAGGAAGATGATATTGTCATCGGGGATAATTAAACGTCGATCTTAACTGAAGAAGATCATGGTGACAAATGTGGATTGTCATGTACGACGATGAGGGTGGCCAAATATATTAATGACGTCGAGTTGACTAGCAAATGAGAAGCCCAAAAAAGCATTCACTTGATAATAACTCATCCGACGTTCGATTCTCATGGGGAATCCTCCTTTCATTTTTTATGTTAAGTCGGCGAAGTACTCTGGCTTGCGGCCCTGGCCCAGTGCCGGCACCACCCTGAACCGCTCCAGGACTCCAGCAACAACCCTCTTCATCTGGAGGAGCGCCATCTCCTTCACCAGGCATACCCTGTGCCCGGCCTAGAACACTGGGTACATGTACTGATCTCCCTCCCGACGAAGTTCCACTTCCCAGGATTCCTGGCGTTCCTCTCGAGCCACCACTCTGGACAGAACTCCGTCCAGTCTGGCCCCCCGAGCTCATGCAAACTCCCCATTGCGTAGGGACGGACAGCACTCTCGTGCCCTTCTTCACCAGTGTTCCGTTGGGCAGAAAGTCATCCACCAGTGCATCTTTCATATCGCACAGTGCAGCATGTGTGTACACCATGCCTCTCATCTCACCGGCGCTGGCCGTGCCAGAGCCTCACTTGTTGCGAAGTTCCCTGAGAATCTTACGTTCCACAGTCAGGTTCCGAGAGATCAGCCAGAAGAACCATGTGAGGGCAGCAAAGGTCGTGTCCCGCCCCGCATGCATGAAACTTATGCCTATGTCTACGACGAAGTTCTCGTTGGAGTGACCCGACGTCAAAAACCTCGATAGGATGTCCACCTCAACCTCTTTGATTGACGACTGCTCCATGGTGAGTCGCTTCTTTTCCCGGATTGGATCCCCTCGCAAAAACACGGACCCTCGAAACAGCCACCTTCAGCGGCGTCTCTGATCCCACACCCAGAAGCCTCTTGAGCTTCCAGATGATAGGAAGGATGGCGTTGAGCCGATCACTGCTTATTAGGACCGCTTCCTCGAATGCATCAGCAAACTCCCCTCGCGGGAGGGAAGGCAGCAAGTAAGCCGGGTTGTAACAAAAGGCGATCTTGCAGATGTTATCGGAACTGAATTTCCGGAGGATGTCCTGCAGATTGAGGATGGACGTGGCGACGGCCATCACGGGGACGAGCCAGCAGGAGAGCTCAGTCTCCACTACCACCGTCTCATGCTCCAGTTATAACGGCAGCAATAACTGGAGGTCAAATACTGTGAAAATGTCTCATGCCCAACTGAGATTAATTGTTCGTTCGGCTCAGAATTTCAACAAATCAATCGAGCAGAAAGTAAAAGTTGGTACCGGCCAAACCCAAACAATTAAGATATGTGTCCTTGAAAATTGAGGGTTGTTGCCACTTTCTAATGTCCTCTCGAACTTGAAAAGGGAGTTCGGGGTGGGGGGTGGTGGTGTGGGGGCGGGCTAGGGCAGAATTCCAGGGAACTTGGAGACAGAGTAAAGATAATTTCGCCACAACTCGTTGTGAACGGTGGTCTCGTGTTGTTGAATGAGATGCTTGGTGGACTAGGGGATGCAGGTCATGGGGGCCTACAAAGTTTGAGAAACCGAAGCAATACCTCAATAAATGGTGCATGGACTGGAATGTCGAAAGAGACAACGCCACGTTCGGAATCTACTGAAAGGTCTTCGAAGCAGAGTAATGCCTCAGAGATCTAAGGGAGGGATCTCTGAAAATGATCCAGTTTCTCTATTCAATATCCACTTGTGCCCGAGTGGGCCGAGCTCGGACTTGATTGATGCTCCGGTGAGGCTGGCTGCGATATCAGACGGGCCCAATTACGGCTACGTGGCTGAGAATAACGCCCATAGATTGTGCTAGCGGTTCCTTCTCTTGAATGGGCTGCTCAGTTGTTGGGTCTCGCGTTGATATTGGAATCAATGGGCTGCTCTAGTCGCCGAGTCGAGCTAATGGGAGTTTCCCTGTAGTTGAAAAAAATGTAAGGTAATGCCGCATTTAACATGTCGAACACAGCCAACCATCTCATAATTACTTCTTTGAGTGTAAATTCCTATACAGGAAAATGTATTGATGGTATGGCTATGTCACTGGAAAAAGCCCGTGAGGTTCGGTCGATTCGCATGACTTTCGACATAAGCTGAAGGGGCCTGGCCATTTTCACATGTTTGTCTCTTAATTCTTTCTTCTTCCCTTAAGCTCTCCGATCTGTAAGATAGTTCATTTATCTCCACCAAAAATAAGTGGTATTTTCAACTTTGAACGGCTGGGGTTGCTTTCTCCTTTATATTCCTTTCAGTGATCTTCTTCTGGTGCAATACAAAATGCATCTGTACAGATTCATCATACCCTTGGACATGTGCCAATCGAAATTTGAGCCTCATACTTCATCCTGATTAGATGAGGAATTCATCGGCTGCATCATTACAAGTCCAGCAACAGCAAACTCAGTTCGATCTTCCCTGCAACAACTGATCTATCTGCAGCGCCTATAATGAATCCGTGCAACTCTTTTTCTCATTTTACTTTCCCAACTTCAATGCTTTGCAGTGTGCAGCAATATATATATATATATATATATATATATATATATAAAACAAACATTCGAAGTCGCTACATCACATGGCAAAACCTTTTAATCATCGATACTTAAAACGATCAGATGAAATGCCCCTTGGCCGGCCCATTCGTACACATTCTCTAATTAGCGGGTTGTCATGTGTATAATTTTACGATGAATGCAATCACATCTCAACGCATTCAACATTGGTCTGCAGCTACACGAAGAAGGTGCAATAGTCTCAACAGAACTTACAAGCATTCAAGTCACGGAGGAGAATTAGATGTAGAACTCGAACGCTAAAGGAGAGCCTCGCGAGAACGTTCTTTCCGCATCCAGATTTTCATAAATTCAAATCTCAATCATGGATGAACTGATGATGCTGGCTCTTACAAGATTGATGCAAATGAAACATAAACTAATTAGATTTTAGTGGATCTTTCTGAGCATTAGCTATTGTACATGGAAAATCTTCATGAAAAGGAAAGTGCATTTGGAGAAAAAGGCACACTACTGATCCTAGGTATATAGCTGCTTTTATGATCAGGTGAAGAACTGAGGCCCTCTCACTAGATATATATGTAGGGTAACTATGCGAGGAAATTATCCCATAATGACAAAAACGGAGAACTACACTATCCTTTTGCCTTTTGATTTAGGACGATTCTATACCGTATAAAAAACCGGGAGAGAGGAAGAAGAGACAAGGGCCTTGAAATCAATGACCACTTTTAGGGTTTCCCTGGTTGATGAAAATTTCTAGGGTTTTCTGTGTTCTGTCCTGTCTCACACCTAGTTATCACCAGAAGAGCGCTCTTTATACTCAAATTAATCCAGATGGTCACTTCACTCACTCGGATTGCATCTCTCTTCGAGTTATGTTGCTTCAGCAGCATGGTCCTTCCTCAGTATTGAGCATAATCGAAACTCGCGGACTCGAGCTGGTCATCAGCACCGTGAGAGCCCCATTGTCCGTTGCCTCCTCTC
The DNA here is from genome assembly GCA_900006705.1 of Sonneratia caseolaris. NCBI lineage: Eukaryota > Viridiplantae > Streptophyta > Magnoliopsida > Myrtales > Lythraceae > Sonneratia > Sonneratia caseolaris. The sequence goes on from CXYZ01006865.1 coordinate 149,801, forward strand.
GCGTCACAACTTCTGTGGGAGGCGTCCTCGAAGCTCCCGAGCGAGGCATTACCCTCCGAGAGAAGCATGATGCTCTTGTAAATTCCCATGGAATCGGAGTCCGTGGAGAGACTTCCTTGGTACTGAGCTGTGCTACTTATATCATCGAGACTGAATTGAGCCATACTCGAACTATTATCGAGCTGCGTCCAACTTTGCATTTCGAGACGCTGTTGAACTGTTGGGAGTTGTTCGCTAGCGTCTGCTCTTGCAGAGAAGAGCCCTTGGGCCGCTTGTTCCTTGAGCGAGGTCAGTTGAGCTTGCAAATTGAAGACCTATATACCACGCACAAAATTGATAAACCGTCCATCTTAATCAGGGCCGCAAAGAAAAGAAACCGAATAGCTATGGCTGTGAAGTTCGATCACAATCAATCAACAATTTATGTATGTTACCTGTTGCTGGAGAGCAAAGATGTGCGAGACGCAACCGTAGATCGGGTCTTGGAGCCTCGCCTGGGCCTCGTACGAGATGGTGACGGCGGCCTCACACCGATCACTGACGGGAAGGTTCGCAAGGAGCTTTGAGACGTTGCTTGCGCCGAAGACCTTGTGGATCGCAGCGAAGTGGGCTGCCCCTTGTTCGTGGCAGAAGTAGGGCGCAAAGATGCAACCCTTCACACACTTCCTCCTCAAGAACTTGCAAGCACCACAAGGAGACCCTGAACCTGACATATTCAATTCCCTTACTTTTATTGCTGATATATGTTCTTCAGAATCAGAATTTTTCTCTTGGAGGAGTGTTAGAGAAATGGCGATGGCTTATAAGCACCCGAGGGGAAGAGGGTCGACCATAGTATGGAGAATTTTCAATTCAATTTTGTCCCCTGAAAGGGCAGCAAATTTCATTATCTCTTGCTTTAAAATTAATATCAAACACCCGCTTGGCTTTAATTAATTAATTAATTAATTCATCCCCCGATTCCTAAATTTTATACCCCCTCACTTTGATATTCCATTATGCAACCCTGCACGACAAAAGAGATAACATGAACCGAACCCAATTAGTTTTGCCATTTGGCTTTGATGATTGATCGCTCCATTGAATACCCCAAAAGGGGATAAAATTAATTAGGAAAAACAATTACCCACATGAGTTTGCTTTCCCTGTAGAAGCTAAAATTAATTTAATATAGTAATTTAACATCTCATTTTTCTCAAATAATATTTCTAATATAAATGTTCTGAGTAAATCTTTTAAATATCATGCTATATACATTTATAAAAAGAAAAATACTAAACTGATTAGAGTGGGATGGAACAATCACGAGGCTGAAAGATGGGTAAGGGATTTTCATCTCAAAATTCTGAGCAAATTAACATTCCCGAAATATATAATGAAGCTCAAGGTGTCGAGGCACCACTGCTGCTAGCTTTAATTCTGGAATATCCCGCCCCCCACCCCTTTGTCCAGCGATAGAAACTTCGATCCCTGGCCTTAGAACCTCGATAAATGTCTAATTGTTTTTTAAAGGATAAAATACAGTTAATTAATTATGGACAAGAATAATTAAGCTGCAATAATCGTTGGCTTAGCAGCAGGTGCAACTGTAGTTAAACAACATCGGACTACGTGGGGCTGTCTCCGTGTCGTGGGCTGGAGGTGTGGCTGATCTATCACCCTTATAATATGAATCGATGATGTACGACACTGTCCCCATACATAATAAAGATTCCAACCTTCCCAAAGCTAATAACCTAAACAATGACCGGGCTGGGCTAAATTAAAAATTAGAACATTCTTGATTGGAGAAATAATATCGTGTGCTTATGGGATATACTTACATATATATATATACAAGTACATGTATACGCATACATGTTGTATTCGGTTTCTTTCTTGATTCAACCCTAGTTAGAGATGTTAAACGGGCCGGGCTGGCCCGTAACCGGACCGACTAGACCGGGAACTGGCCTTGACCGCTCCTAACCTGGCACGTAACCGTTCTTAGTGGGTTTGGGGCGGTTATAGGATGGTTCCGAAATATGGACCCATTGAACCGTAATCGGCCTAGACCGTTACTCTGCTGAACTGACCCGAAACTGTTACAAACCATATCAAACTGCCAAAAATACCGTAAATCAACAGTCGAATTTTATCGGGTCAATTTAAAATTTAAAAAAAATTAAAAAAATGAATGGTTCACCAGTCAAACCGACTCGTTTATAAATGGTACTTGGCCGATTCATATTTATCTGAACCGTGATTCGTAACCAGACCGACCCACTAAGCAAACGGGTCGCACGGTTCTGGACCTGTTTTGAACCGGCCAGAACCATACTTTTAACAACACTAACCCTGGTGTCATGAAAGCTGAAGCACTTGGGAGGAACAGAATTATGTGCCGTAACACTTACCCTAAATTCACCATGGAGACTTTAGTGCCGCGATATTGAAGTGTGATAAATCATAACTAATACAGTCTCGAGATGGATACAAGGCCATCGAATTTGTGGCTCTTGAGGTCCCATTTATGATGGCAAAAGTGAAAGTATTAAGAAATTAATAATGTTCAACGAACAAAAGATAAAGTGATCTGAAAGAAAGAGGGATTGGTCTGCCTTTCTTTTTATTTTTTATTTTTTTTAAAAAAATTAATCTATGGAGTAGAAGGAGGTCACAGCTTGTCTAGCAATATGGAATTAATTATCAATAAATAATGGTGGATTAGTGATATAACCCCTGACTAATTAATCGTGTAGACCTCTCGATATGTTACGTGTAGATCGGGACCCATACCCACCTCTAAAGAGTAAATTAAATTCTATTAATCCCATCGATTCACTCGTTCGCACACGATCTGGCGAGTCTAGAATCATAAGTTCAAAATTTCCCATTTTCGAGATTTGATACAGTGACATCGCACTCGGTCTAACAATTAAGAGTTTGTGAATCCGATTCTTATTGCGGGACTTTCCGTATCCCTCTATTCCCCTTACTTCTGTTATCACATTCTAAATCCATGTGCGTATTTCCAATTTTCTATTCGTAAAATTTTTGATACGATCTCACCAACTCGATTTTCGGATAATTAAGTAAAAGTTTTTTTCCTGCTACAAGAGATTTACATCTGGATGGATTGAAGTGCTGCATAAATAATTGCCCCGATTAATCGATAAAATTAAAATATAATATATGTCGAAACTCTTGATTAATTAATCAATTAATTATTGGCATGTGTGCGGTATGAAGAACTCCAGGTATATATGAGGTCACCGTCACTAATTATATACTGGAAAAAATCACTGTTTTTTTTTTGCAAGCACAGATTTAATTATAAAAATTATTTTGAAGAAAAACAAATAATTATGAACTTTAATTATTATTATTTCGATAATAATGATGGACCGTGAATGAAAAAGCGGATTAAAAGTTACCACTGTGCTGGACACTGCCCTCTTAAACTATCATTCAATCATGGTGACATCATGCTCCATCAAACGAACACTGGGGATTTAGCGGCAATAAATAGGTATTAATCCTTCGGGAAAAAGATTGATTATAACGTAATCATATTTATCAGTGAATTATTATTATTTATTTTTTGTAAAAATAAAAAAACTTTCCGCAAATTCTAGTAAGGAAAAGCCTCGAGGAATTATTAAAAAGGAGAAAAAAATTCTGGGTAATTAATATTCGATAATCGGAGAATATATACATGTATGTCATCGTAGAAATGACTAGCAAATATATATATATATATATATATATCATCAGCTATATACTTTTGTAATTTCCTCTATTACTCATTGTCATTTTCATTATGTGGAAATGACTCTATGCGTAGGATTGTGCACTCAACCAATCGATCGGTCGATAGATGTCCCGGCTAGATATCTATGTGTATGCGTGTGTTCGATCGAGCCGTTTGATTTGATATTATTGAGGATCCACAAACACCTCTCTGGCAGGCATTAGATGTCACAAACAGTACACGTTAAAAGCTAACTAATCTTGGGTCGGGTGTACTTGTTGGCCACTTTTGTCTTGCGTGAAAGGTGAGGGGCTCAACCCTCAAGGGAACAAGAAGTGCAATGTTTATCTAATTTATAATCAAACTAATAGGAACCGATTTTAATATATATCTATATATATATATATATATATATGCCTTCTTTTGAGATATACCAATAATATTATGCACGCTTGCCTGGTCTTCAATGAGTCATTTCATAAAGTTCGATTCATATAATTCACAATTCAACTCCCCCTGTGCCCCACCTCATCATGTCTGTCCTTTGATCAGGGCCCTTCAGATTCCCAGTAGATCATTTTTTTTTTGCGAGCGAGATGTTGGTGCGGTAGATCGGTAAGATGGCCGTCACATCTTCCCAACATTAGATCACATTCCATTCGTCTGTCTCTTGATCGATATCAGGATGCTCCTCTATCGGCAATGCTGAGGGGATTTTGGGTTCGATAGAACTCCCCCAAATCGTTTTAATGTTCTCTTTACCTCCTCGAGATGGAATGCCAAAGCTAAACTCGGTGTTATCGTGTTTGCATGTGGACTATCTCTTCATTAGATGATCAGAGAGCTATTAGCTAAGCTAATGGGGGGGAGACCGAGTGCAAGCTTTGGTTGTCATAGACAAAACACGGCATTGGAGGATGATGAGGACTTCGTGTCTCGTATACCTAATGACCGGTCAAGCCGGCCGACACCCAATTTACACATGGGGCCATTGCACGTGTATGCCATGATTGTCCAATATCTTTCTATCTATCCATCCATCTGGCTAGGGTTTTTTTTCCCATTCCTAATGCTATAATAAATGGGTATTCATTCCATTGATGAAAAAGGAACTGGAATCTCTCGCTCGTGGGTGGAGAGGGATGCATGCCATTCACCCTCAAGTTTCTTTCCACTGGCACTCTTAAGAAGAAAACCTTGACACATTCTCACGACTGCGTGGTACACAATAATAACAAATATAGGGCGGCACATTCGGTAAATTCGGACCTGGGTGAATCACGAAACAACTCATCCAGGAGCACCCCCACGATTGCGTCCGGTTCAACTCCCCTTGAGACCCGGGATATGAGGTACGCAAGTGCTAATCACATCTCGACTACTTTATGCACGTGCTCTTGCTTGAGCTGCTTATCGATCGGGAGAGCAAACCTGTTACGTGATTGATAAGTTAAGTATAAAAGAAAAAGGGGGCAGTAAACCGCACATATATCGTTCTAGGAATTTTCGCACATTTATGTCATTGTCGAAGGGTACATGCATGCGTGTGCGTGTTACAATAAGAGGGGGCCAGTGCAACTAATTCCTGTAGCACATTTATAAGTTTTTCTCAAACGTGGGATTTCGAAGGAGACAACACATACGTCGACGACAACGCCGTTGCCCGATGATTGCTGGACAGCAGGGGGAACGCTTTCATTTTCAAGGGTTTTATATGTTCATTCAATCAATTAAGCACCTCATGGGAAATTAAATTCAATTATCGGATAAACCCCACAAGACAAATAATATGAACAGAAAAACGTGAGATTGAATGCGTGTAGTTTGAACGGCAAGCAATTATTCAAAGTCCAAACCACAATACGGGGGGACTGGCTGGATACGATCGTCGAGCCGAAGCAGAAGAGACAGCTGGGGTGGTCACTAGTTAATGGAAGATAGCTAGCTAGCGGGTGATAGGACGATTCAGGACCAGCCCATAGGATCGAATTGAACGTGGGGGCCACGTTTCACTTCTCGACCAACCAACGGTGAAAGAGGGGCGTGTTCGAATAGTTTCAGACTAAACTCTTGCTAGGGGATGAACCAATGCATATGGTGTCCTCTAAAGCTCCTTGCTCGAGGCGAGTAACCTTCTTATGTTAAATTGACATTTCTTCAACGGGTCTCAAGACAGACCCACCTGCAGCAATTCTCAATATGGATCTCACCGCAGTGTTTCACGGGACAGAATGTCCCGATCGAGAGCACCGCATGATTTCCCCCTGTCAAAAAAACGCACAGGCTACTTCCGTCTGTTCCTCATGTACTTTTGGGTCGAATTTGCATTCACTTCATGCACATTCAGCCCATAAGCAGAGAACGAATCAATTCATTCACCATTAAAACAAATAAACACGGTCCGAGCACGAATTCCAAGTCTGCATTCTTATTTTCCTTTACACGATTACAAGGGAGAGTCATAGAAGTGAGTTACACGCAAAAAAAAAAGATTTTTGTCATATTACTCGTTTGTTTTTTTTGGCAATACCCAATTATTTGCCTCCTTAGGACGATCGGTGGATGGCTGGATTTGACATAAAGAGCGTCTTCCCCGCAACCTATTTTTGTCTCTGACACTGCCCCTTTTCTCGTTTCTTGTCGGATGAACCCAAACTGATGCCCGAATTAGTTCTTGCTCTCTCACTACCATACCGGCAGTACCCATTTCTGTTAAGACTGAGTGAACTCTCTAGCGTCGGTTCTTACAGCTTACATACAAGAAGGTGCGAGGAATTGATTACTATAGATCGATGGACTAGAACAGATGACCTCTAGGTTACTTGATGAAACCATGTCTTGCTCATAGTGCTAAATATTTGAGCTCCTACTTTTAAACCTACATTGGGGACAATTGCAGGATTATTTCTATCAGTATCTATAGATCACACTGGAAATAACGGGTCGTTTTCTTTAGTCTGGATCGTAATTGCAATTTACATATGTGACAGGTAGTCCCACCCCGTGTCAAAAGAGGAGCATAATCATCTCATCTTAGGAAACTATACCTCGAGGCATACACTTTAACGGTCATGCGAGCAGATTCTTGATGGGGCTACTGACATGTGCAGCGGAGAGGTCTTATGACGACCCATGGTCCATAGGCCGACCAGCATGAGAGGCTATGCCGTGCAAATGATCTCGGAAAGCTATTAGGAAGTTGGAATGTACCAAGCTCTACCATTTACAGATGAACAAAAATTACATTACAGATCAAGGGGTTTGCAATTTCGCTAGTTTCACCTAAATATTACTTCATTGTTTGGCACCGGCAGGCCCTTAAGTACATCTCTCAAGGCATAGTAATGGCTATCGCATTTGTGGTCTGAGAAGAGATTGCTCGACAGCACAATCCTCTGAAAATGGTCTCCTGGGTGCCTCTTCCAGAGCGTGTAGGACTCACTGCCTTTCGAATCATCCACATGCCTCTTCAGGTAGTACACTGCGCCCGGTACAAGTAACTCCTCGTGCCCCTTGACTTCCCTCTTTGCCATTGCACCTTCTTTAGTCCTTGGCTCAGTTGAGTCCTTTCTATTCGGTACATCTGCTAGTAAAGTTGGACATTAGAGAGCACAGACACTAAAACCTAAAAGTGGTAAGAAGATATCAGCTCTCTCCCCCCAAAAATGAAATCCCTATGGTGCTTACCAATGGACTCTTTGTTGCTCCGAAACTTTGCATAGTCAGCGAGTTTCCAAGCTACATCTTGTACTGAAGATACGACCAGCTTAGCATTTGAGACCAAATCTATGAAGCTTTTCCAATCTTCTTTCTCGACAACACTCATCCTGCGGGGGAGCGGATTGAAGACTAATTTAACAGGAAGAGGAGTCTACTGTCCCAGAGGATGAAACTAAGTGTGAGTTCTAGGTACGGATATCATGAGTTCGAAGAAACTCAGTTGAGGTATATCTTGAGTTCTGATAGTTGGCTGGCCCGATTTGATGACTGGACTTTAGACATATTTACCCAATATATATCTGTGAGATGGTCCCAAAGTTGCAATATTTTCTTGACTTAATTTGGGATAAATCTAATCAATTGCCAAAGTTACAGTACCAAAATAAGGTAAGGTCCTCCATTCAGCTGCAAAAAAAAAGATATTCATACTAATTCATAAATTACTGCTTACTTACCAATCGGTTTGTAGAATTTCATTCCTCAGCCTTGTTAATGAAGCGACACTTAACCTAGGTATAATATCATCCTGCAAATAATGAAAGATACCAAACAATATGCAGATAAATCACATGCCAAATTAAAGTCAATGAAAAACAAGAGGAGAAAACTTATTGTTGGTACAGAGGATATAAACAAGATAGAATTACACCACTGTATATGGACCTTCCCTTTCATTTAGCTCTGACGCAATTAGTTAAACTAATAAGAGAATTTAATAAGTAAGCTGTTTTACCATGCATTCATTGTCGTATATTTTGTTACCTGCATTACAACAGTAGTAACATAATCTGAGCAGCTCTCAGCAAGCTCTCTGGAAACACAGGGCGGAGTTGCATAGCCAACTGCCGAAACAATCTCAGGACTGAAACCTAATTGCTTCGTTGATTTCTTCCGCAGCATTATTGCCAGTAAAGCAGCTGTAGCTCCTCCAAGAGAGTGACCAACTAATCTCAACTTATAGCCCTGAAGAAAAATGCTGTTTATCAAATACAATCTTATACACTTGCAAGAAGGAAAAAGTAGATTCTCATCTGTCCAATCACCTCATGCTCATCCAAGCACTTCTTTATAGTCCCAACTTCGTGAGAGAGAAACCAGCGTGCAGCTTCAGCAGTTCCAAAGTGTGTTGAGTAGCCCTCAAATGTGACTCCTTCGTCACTTGAGGAGACAATGTCAGTTATGAGGTCATACACAGTGTGGGTCCCTCGGATCCCGAAGATCACAAGCTTCTGTCGGTGATCAATCCCGATGTAGTAACCAGGTCTCAGGACACTGGAATTCTTCACAAATTTCAGCACATTACTTTCTCGGAGCATGCTGTGTCTCGCAAGACTAGCGGCACTGTCCTTGTAAGCGCCCTTTGCTAGTTCAGTGTGGTAGATAAGATCTTGGACCTAAACTCAAGTTACAATACAAAGTAGACAACAGGATTAGCATGGCCTCCCTGTCTAAGGCAAGTGGTTCAAGAGAGGTGTAGCATATACCGGAAAAAGAAAGTGCATGCAGAATAGGATTGGATATTTACTATAGCATCAGAAGAAATCTGGACACCATTTATATCGTCAAGAGGATTTGCAGATGCTTGTCGGAGATATATAAGGTATAATCCCACTGTGAGATCACTCAGGCTCCAGTCCTGGATGCCAATCTTACTTCGTTGAATGCTTGCGATGATTTCTGCAACAGACCGAGTGCTTGGAGGAGACTTAGCTTGGATTCCATTTCCTGTAGATTCATCATAAAATGAAAATCAGGGGACATGGTAGAAGATTCAAAATTGAAGTACATTACATTAGCCTACATCCTAATGAGACTACGGAAAATTCTGACACACATCTGATGCAGAAGAACAAACTGAAAAGTGTGATGATTAAATTGCAGTGTATGAAGAACCTATCCAATTAACTTATGACCGAAACGAGAGTGAATGGTGAGAAATAACATGTTCATAAACATCAACAAGTTCAAATACATGGATTAATAAGCTCAAGTGGATAAGATAAAGCTTCATGAGTAGTTCACGAGACCATGGGTAAAATTAACCCCTTGCACATAGCTATCAGCAATTGCATGTCGACTTGGATTCATGGCTTATGGAATGTTAAGGCTTGATGAGAATGAACTCTTGTCACCATTTAAAGATTAAAAAAAAAAGAATGCAGAAAGAGAAAATCCTATCGTATTCCTCCCATGAACATGCAAATGAAAATGAAAAGGCCGCAGGATTAATGTTCCTCTGAGATACTAATCAGAATATACATACATACACACACACACACACACACATATATTCTTCTGAGATATGAGCAAGTGAAATCATAAGATCTAGAGATTGCTCTCTTGTGTTCAACCGTCACGTGTAGAACCAATGCAATAACCACGTCAAGGAACACAGGAGCATTATATCAACTATCTGGGGAAAAAGGAAGCATGATACTAACTAACAGACCTGTAGCAGGCAACGCCCACCTGCACAGCTGCAGAGCTGGTTCTAGGGCTTTGCTGAGCCACTCGAGGTGCTCTAATCTCCACTTACGTTCGCTTAATTCTTCATCGTCCAATGAGCTGGGTCTGCTGATCTCTAAATCAGGACGGCTGTTCTGGTTTCCAATGGCATGCTTCAATGAATCATCTTTCGTTCCGTCAACTCTATGTGTTTCAGCAATGTCCATCTTCGGGACTAGCGACCGGTACCGATTTAGCACCCCATAAAGGAACTTCCTGTAGGACTCCTGCATCTTGTTGCCCACATTACTGGTGAAGTCTGCAGAGTAAAATTCTAAAGTAAAGCGCACAAACGAAACTTTTTTTTTGGTAAGATACTTTCAGGTAGGGATGAGAATATTAACTCTAGTGATTCTATAACTTTCCTCAGGTGGCAATCAATAATTTACACTAGCTAATTAGTCGATCTTCGTAGTGTTTGTTCAAAAAGGTAGCCCGCTGGATTGCGGATCGACATAACGAAGCTCAATAATAGCATCAATTACAGGGGCAGCAAGAAATTGAGCAACTGGGCAGTCTCATCGTGGACCAAGAGTCATTCCGATACTGAAAAGAAACTCTTTTCCTTCCAACGGCAGAAGCCAGAAACAGAGAGAGGCAGATCACCTGTATTTTGAAGAAAGCGTTTCATTGATTGATAAAGAATCTACCCTGCGCCTGGAAATCGGAATTAAAACGGCTCTGCTTCGGGACGGAAATCAGTTCCTGAAACGAGGGTACGTAATGGAATCAGATAGACTGATTGACAACCGACAAGCAAAAGAGAGGAGAAGGAGTATGGCGGCAGGCGGGCGGGCGGGCGGTCGGTCGGTCGAGCATCGCCGTAGGCAAACGGGTTGTAATTTTGGCACAATTTCCAGGGTTCTAACGTCATTTCACCTGGAGGAGATCTCTCGCGAGCTTTAAAAAACGATGTCGTGTTTGTCTGTCGGTCTCCAGTCACTCAATCTATAAATTGTAGCATGGGACAGAGTTTAGGGTTTGTCTCATCCCCTTTTCCCCGTTTTCACTAGAATGCTGCCGGTGCCGTCACAGTCATTAGCTGGGCATCGGCCATCCGTCACTGAAGATCGGCCTTATTGATCAGTGAATAGTACGAGCCAATGAAATGAAGAATGCTAGTGCTCACCCACCGTACATTTTCACTGAAATTTTCTGCTCTAATTGTTCTCCGAGTTTCTTAGTTGGAGGATGAGCTGATGATGTTTATGTTTTCCTATTGGTTTGATTGCCGTGATGATGGCAACTCTGTATTAGCTCTATCTGATCATTCTCCCCATTCCAGTCCCATTAAATTCTTGATTTGAGAACTTAGAAATCAAAGCTCTTCCTTGAAAAATGATTATATGCTCTGTTTCTTCTTCATCGTTTCTTGTTTCTTAAAAGCACGACCTTTGATCTTGTTCTTGGTTCATTATTTTGATTTTCCCTTTACGGATTTACACCATCATTTTCGATTTTCTATGCTGGGCAAAGGCATGACCTTTAACTCTTCACGGGGATTCTTCACTGTTTTGGAGAATGAGGTGATGATCGACATATGATTCCCTATTGGTTTGATTGCCCATATGATGGCTACATCATTTGTATTAGCTCTGTCTGATCATTCTCCAGATCTCCTGCATTTATGTTCATGATGTTTGATCGAGCAGTGTCACTTCTGCTCTGAATGTTTAACCGGGCCTTGATCAGTTCCTCCTCAGAGTTTAACCAAAAGCTCGAACTTTATCTTACCGAACAATTGTGGCTGAGATCATGATGGAAGGGTATCGTGAGGAAAAAGCAGTTCAAATACAAACTTTCTGACAGTTCTACACTTATGTGTGTATTAACAGAATACAGACAACACAAAGAACCAGCTGTGAAAGTTCAGAAATTTGGAGCTATTGAAAGAGATAAATGTGATGCGTAAGTAAATCATGAGTGGTTATAGACCAAGTTAAGAAATTACATGGATTAATAGTTATTATAAAGGTTGAGTAAGATAAGTAAACTAGGATAGAAAATCTGAAATACCCAACAATCCTACCGAAGTAAAAGACATTGGCAGCCAACATAAATCCACAAAACATTAATTAGCTTGATGATAACATAAAAACTTATTCAATTTATTAATTTATAGAAATGATGCAAGTAAATCACTCGATCCATAAAAGATCTGCCTCTCCTGGGGCGTTCACCCAAACTTTAATGTCCTGGATCAGCTTTTTGGCACTTTAAATCCTTATTTCAGGGACTCGATGATCTTCTTGGAAACGCAGTAAGCAGTGGACTCGATGGTGATCATGGGGTTAACTCCAATGGCAGTAGGCATCAAACTGCCATCACACACAAATAGCCCTGCAGCCTCCCAACTCTCACCGTTCTCGTCAACTCCGCCTTCTTCCTCGGTTGCTCCCATCCTGCAGCTCCCCATTGGATGCGCACAGCAGTACAGCACCCAGTTTTCGTCTCCTGAGTTCGGCCCATTGGCAGCGATAACCGTGTCCAAGAACCTCTCGACATCCTCTGCCTTTGTCCCCTCGCACTTCAGCCTCTGGCCATCGCTCCTGTGGGTCCCTACCTCTGTTGCTCCTGCGGCGATCAGGATCCTCAGGCTCTGCTTCAGCCCGGCCTTCAGGTTGTCCTTGTCGGCCTGACTCAGCGTGTAGTGGATCTTGCCCTTCTCCCGAACTTCCCCCGAGCCCGAGTCTCGGACCAGAGTGAAGAGGTGGGCGGTCCTTGAGTACTTTGCCATCCTCTCCTTCATGTCGAGGCCGGAGATCCACGGGCACAGGGCTGAGTACAGCCCCGGCCCAAGCGAAGGAGTTTCCACGATAGTCGAGAAGGAGGAGGAGCCCTTGGAGATCACCTTGTGGAGTGACGTGATGATCCCTCCTTCATGCACTTTCCCCTTGAATTCTTTCATATTTTCCGGAAAGTATCCCCATGTTAATAGGCAAGGGTGCAGGTGGAGGTTCCTGCCAATGTTCGGATTCTTCAGGCCACTTGAGACCAGCAGCGGCGGCGTTGACAGGGCTCCGCAGGCCGAAACTGTCACCTTGGCCTCGATTCGAAGCTTCCATGCTGCAACCTTACCATCTCTTTTCCTACTCGATTCTGATGATGTTGCGAGGACTCCAACACATCTCTTCCTCCTTGCACTCTCGGCATCCCGATTCTTCTCCAGCACTAGCCCATCTGCGCTGCATCCGGTTAAGATCACTGCCTCGTGATTGATGGCATCGACAAGCCAGGTGGAGTCGGTCCCATGCTTATCTGCAGTCCGGCAGCCATAACAGCACGATCCACAGTAGTGACCTTCCGGCGAGTTTCTTGGAACAGTCATAACGTTTAACTTGAGCCTCTCGCAGCCTTTTCGTAGGACTTGATTTTGGAATCCTTCTTCGTTGCACTTCTCGGTGACCCCTATCCTCTCACACACGGTGTCCATGGCGGATGAATAGTTGGAACTCCCGAACAAGGGAATCTGGCGGTCCACCGACCATTCCTTCCGGACGTTGTCAGGGGTCCTAATCGAGGCAGACCAGTTCACAGCTGAACCACCACCCACAGTTGAACCAGCTAGGACCACAATTTTGCCGTCGGAGGTCGTCAACAATGCTCCTGACTCGTATAACTGGTCCATGGACGGTCCTTCGAGAGAGGAGTAGTCTTGGGCCGCAAAGTAGTTCCCCTTCTCGAGGATAACCACCTTGTGGCCTGCTTGGGCGAGAACCGCCGCCGCAACTCCTCCTCCACAGCCCGAGCCAATCACGAGGGCATCACATTTAATCTTGAGGGTATTGTGTTCCGGGATTCCCGACACTTCAAGGCCTTTCTCAGCGAGAGACTTGGCGAGGGACGCCTCGTTATCATACATGGATGTGTCGATGAGGCCCCGCTGGAGTGGCCTTTCCTTCTTTGACCCGCCTGGGCTTGGCCTCGTATCCACGCTGTATCCAATTGCTTCCCAAGCACCGTTCCTCGAACTCTCGTCCGTCTGCATAAATGTGCAATGACCATCAATGCTTCTATCGACCCCTAAGCCTGAAGCCGGAATGTATCGAACTTCGAAGAATGGAAAGGGAAAAAGGAAGGAAGACATTCAGGCTCGCACGTACCCTAGTGAAGAAGACGAACATGCAGTACAGTTTAACCGCCACAAAAACGGCCCGCAAGGGTGCCAGGAACCTCTCACGGGACCACTTGGCGATGATTATTTCTCGTCTGTCGAGTGATATCTCGGAGAAGTTGAGGACGAAAGGCCAGCGTTTCCAGTCCAAGCAGAGGAATCCACACAGCAGCAGTGTCCCAATCCTCCAGGACAACATCTTCAGGACTAAGCCCACGATAAGAACAACCTTCGGTTGGCCCCGTCTAACCAATAGCTCGGCGACCTGCATCCAACATTTTCGAGAGGACTGATACGCTATGTAAACAATTATGATTAATCCTGCATCTTATCGAGATCGAGGAGATAAATTAGCACAGCATGGACCACGACCAAATCAGCAATGTTTTCCAAAATCTTCTAACTGGTTTAGTACTGCTCTTCTCTACGTGGTATTATCTCCTGCGGCTGGTTTAATATAGGGGAGACTGAATTATTCAGAACTCGAACTTCAGCAAACGAGATACGATCAAGGCATGGGAGGAGCATCCCAGCTTATAATCTCAAGAGAAAAAAGGGTTGATATATATATCTGTATGTATGAGAAGAATTATCATTCTTCTCGAGAAGTTCATGAATTAGCTTGTAGTATAAATGTAGTATACGCTTGATATGAACCTCTAGGCACACACTTACAGGTATATACATAAATGTCATGCAAGTTTGTGCATACACATACGTGTATATATATATATCCTTCTAGCATGAGTGGATTGATTATATATGGAAGTAAGGTGGGGAGTGAAGGAGAAAGTAGATAGACCTCGTCCGGGATCGGAGGCTGAGAAGCAGAAGCTCCATAGAAGGAGCTCAGGGCCTCGTAGTTGGATGGCTTTGTTACAGTGCCAGTCTGGAGTTTCAGCGGAGGAATAAGGGCTTCGCAGATAGCAGTAAGGGCTCGAATCTGAGAGGGAGAGAACCCATGGCTGTAACCAGCCAATGATCTCCTTCCCCCTCTCAACAAAGGATGACTCTCGTTCACCATCTTTGACGAATGATTCTGATGTTATCTATTTGCTCTGCCTTCTTCTCCTTCTTGGACTGATGAACTCCTCCATATCGGACCACATACTTATAGACAATAGATACGCACATCACTGACGTTTATGTCGCCCATAGTCGCACTTAGAGAACCGAATTGTAAACTAAACCAATTCAAACCGAACCTAAAATATTTGTTCGAGATGAATCGATTCTTATATAGTGCATTTTTTAATGTGAGACAGTACGATTAATTATTAAATTCAAACCGTTTTATTAATTTATTCAAACTATTAAACTATGTACTTGAAAAAGTATTTATATATATATATATATATATATTCTTGTAATTGCTTCCACTCACATTCCCCAAAAGGTAGACCCGGCTCTTTTCCGAGGAGAGGGTGGCCTTCAGCTCATTTCAGGAAGCCGTGAGCCGACTGTCCTGTTCTTGAGTCGTAAAGAGATCGATAACACTTAGCTTTAGCAAGCGAGAAAACTATTTTGTAATAATTAGATATAGATTATTTTATTTTATTTTATTTACCACTTCACATTAAAGTTTAATTTAAATGGATTAATTACTCTTAATTTTATGTAGTTAATTTATTTTTAATTAAAAATTTTATGATTTTAATGTTTTTTCTTTATTTTTTTAATGTTTCAATACCATTTTTGTTTATTTTTTATTCAATTTTTTATTATATATTTTTTTAAAAACGATTCGAAATAATTCAATTCAATAGTTATGTAATAATTATAATTTAAGAATACACTACTCAAACTTAACCGAATCATGAGCATCCCAATCCATATTATCTTTCCCCGCAAAACTTTGCCAAAATGCACACTGGGAGTACTGATTGTTCTATCTGGGGGTGACAAGGGAAACACGTGTCTTTCTATCCGATTGCCGAGAGGCGTCCGAGTCTGTGTAGAACATGATAAAAAGAGGAATAGAAGAATAGGGCGCGGCGCTATGAAAAGTTTAGAGATCTGACCATAGTTTTAAAACCGGACCGGGCCGGGAACCGGTGTAGGTATGGGTTTATGGGTTCATGGGTCGGACCGGGGGTTCAATGGGTTGAACCGCATGTTTAAATAATAATATTAATAATATAATATTACTAATAAATTTACATAATATCATAATTTGAATATAATTTATAACAAAAATCATTAATATAACCATTATATTAAACAAAAGTTTAATATAAAATGTAAATATAAGTTTAGTAAAATAAAATAGGTACATTACAATATGTTTTTGTTTTTGTTTTAATTTTAAGTCGGCCGGTTTTCTCATGGGTTCACATGGGTTCACCGGTCGGACCGGGAACCGGCCGGTTCAATTGGATTTTTTCTCTTTTAATGTGCAATTGGATTTTTTGAAGGAACCGGACCGGGTGAGTGGCCGGTCCCGGTTGAACCGGTCGAACCGGCCGGCCCGGTCCGGTTTTTAAAACTATGGATCTGACACTGGTTAAATATGGGGGACAGTATCGATGCTCGGGTAATCGATTAAAATGGTGAATTTCGAAAAGTGCATTATAGTTATTACACATACATACATATATATATATGTGTGTGTATGTATAGATGGATGGATCATTGGAAATCTAGGGCTCAACGTATCGCGACAAATTTAAAAAAAGAGTGGCAGCCAGAGGTCATTTTAACGTGTGGTGTGTACGTGGGGATGGCTAGTAAGTGCGCCAATGATATTTTGGACGGCACCGATAACTCTGGCCCAGTCTATTGGCACCGTCCATGGGGTGTCCCGAGCTTTGATCATGTGGTCGGTACACCCTGGCATTTTAGGGATTATGAGTTTACGTGTGCCCATTGGAGATAGTTTATTGTCTAGCTTGAGACGCGAATGCAGGGGATCTAATCGTAGGAATGGACTCAGCGGCTGCACTCGATCGGGCTTTCGGTTCGGTGGAGGAAAACGGGCTCTCCCTCGATGATCGATCGCAGGACAGTCGGGGCTCATTCCTGTCCGTGTCGTCCGGGGCGCATCCACCCCGAGGCAGCCCTCGCTACATCCTATCCATAGATTTTTAAACCGGACCGGGCCGGGAACCAGACAAGGTATGGGTTCATGGGTCGGACCGGGAGTTCAATAGGTTGAACCGCACTTTAATAAATAATATTAATAATATAATATTTTAATAAATTGATATAATATTATAATTTAATTATGATTTATAATCAAAATCATTAATA
>CXYZ01006865.1:169887-312913 GCA_900006705.1 Sonneratia caseolaris
ACGAATTTAATTAGATTCACCGGTCGGACCAGAAATCGGTTGGTTCAATTCGAATGTATAATTGAATTTTTTTAAGAACTGGACCAGGTAAGTGACCGGATTCCTGATCGAACTGCCAGCCCAATCCGGTTTTTAAAACTATGCTTAAAATTTGAACAGTCATCAAATTACCTTCCATTTCGCTGCCACGAACGTTGCCCTGAGACGAAGGGCGCCCATTAACTTACGATACTGTTCTTCTTCCAAAGCACTAAATTTCCACCGAAAACAATTGCACCCGTATCCAATTCAGATTTTGAGTAGGCAAACTTTAAAAAAAAAAAAGAGCTATAATTTTCTTCCTATTAAAAAATTTTTCCACTATAACTCTCAAATTCTTTTAAGGTTAAACCACTTCAAATTATTTTAATTACAAACCAGTGCCAGCTGCCTTTTACCTTCAGCCTCGCTGCCACACGGCACTTGCCCGAAATAAATGGGCACATCTGATGTGATCGTACCATTTCTTCATCTAGTACATGTTTTCACAATGTTTTTCATATGAATAGTGAACAGTATTATATATTATATAATTTGAGATATATTATTAATTTTAAGAAAATTTAGCATAAATCTATTATATTATATACAGTCACTTCATCAACGGAATGACTCCTCATAGTCTTGTACATGTTTTTACATTGGGTAGTATGTGTCTGTGTCCAAAGCAAAATTTGAGCTACTTAAACGGTGGAAATCGAGCAAGATGTAAGAGCCTCATCATAATCTTTTTTTTTTTATTTTTATCCTCAGTCAGTTTGTTGAAGGGATAATGCCATAATTTTGATCCTCAAGCAACACATACACGTGCACACACACATACATTCTTCCAAAAGCCGGTTGATCGATGGCCGTGTCGTCAGGTAATCGTAAGGATGACACGTCGAATCTCTCTCTTTGGTGATATTTTTTTTATATAAATATAGTAAAAAAATTAAGGACCGGCGGACCAGAGGTGCGAGGTGGGCCTGGGTGCTCAGATGCCCGCCCCGCCTCATCCCGTTGCCACCCCTATTACCTGCGTGATATTTTGCAAGTCTAATGGATAAAAATCTAGAATTTCGAGTTTTAAAATTTTAAATTAATATATTATAATCACTATTTTTTTTAATTATTAAATAACATTCTGGCAAGATGCAGCTGCATACATAATAATTTTCTAATGTTTCTAATTCAATAATAGTCTATATTTTAAACTCTTTCTTTTTTGGGGGGTAATGTTAGGTATTTTACTAGACCAATGAATTTTTACACTTTTAATTGTAGATTTTTTTACTGTCTGTATCTATATCAATATCTATATATGAGAAAGCTAAGACAAGATGGATGAACAGTTTCAATGTGGACTGATATCTTGTAGAAATTTTCTCTATTTTTTGTCTCTTTTTTTATAATATAATTTTATAAAACTCTTAATTCTTTAGTGTTAAAATTTTGATAATACACGGATTACTCCATTTTTATGTTTTTAAATGAGAAATTTGTGAAGGAAAGATTTGTCTCGGTATAAGTTTTCTGTGTCCGTCGAGAGTTGGAAGGGGGGGGGGGGGGGAAAATGCTTGTCACATCAGCAACCGATAAAGTATCAAATACGATTTGTTGATTTGAAATTAATATATATTATCTTATCAATTTTTAATATATTAAAGTATTTTAAATCTAGGGCATCTAGGTAAATGGGTAAAGCAACGGGAAGATCCGAAAACCCAGGTTACCCGAGGACACCGAGACTCATCGGGAGGGCTACGGTCGAGCAATTGATCTCCTTCCTCTGCAAGCTTTTGATTCGGTTGCTCCCTCCCCCTGACTTCTGCAGCGCAGGTCACTGTGCTGTGCACTGCTAAAACGGGCCGGGCTTTTTCTTTACGGGCCCATCAGAATCTCAGAGAAAAATGCAAAACGGCCCATCAAGGAAGGTGCGGGCTGACCGGACTGAATTTGGATCAGGTAATCCCGTCGACCCGGTCACCGGAGAGCCTGCTCAAGGTTTTATGTTTTAATTGAGTGACAGGGGAATCGTTGAAGAGAGAGGAAACAGACGGAATAGGCCCAGCTCTTCGATGCTCCTTCCCTGAGGGAGATGTTGAGATCCAATGCCTCCCTTGCTTGAAATCGCTCGTATTCGTATTTTTACTACTTCCTCTTGTTGAGTTTCCCGTTTCGTTTCTCGCCGGTCAGATCGAAAATCTCCCATCACACCGTTCCCGAGACGCAACAGAGACACCCCGATTTGAGGTTGGCAGGCTGAGTGGGTGCCTCACAATCGACAGGATGAGTAATTTTTAGCTCTCTGAGTGGGAGGACAGGACAGTGGTCATCGGTTAATTCCATTGCCCTCTTACCGCCACCACAAACAAATAAATTTAAAAAGTTATATATGATATTAAATAAGATTTTAAATTTTCTCATTAAACTCACCTCCGACGTGAAATCAGTACCAATCGGCATCATCGGCCACCTTTTTCTTCGATTCTTCTGACCTGTCCACGAAAAAAGTCGATGAACAGTGCTCCCCTCAACTTGCAATCTTCGCTCGCGAGGTCGGGCTCCATGCCAAATCGGATGACGTCACACTTATCTCCTCCATGAGGCCAATAATTTTCTCGCGATTATCATCGCATCGTGGCACGTGTATATATGTATATATATATATATATAGGGCACAATTATCATTTCGGTGGGGGTAACGTAAGTTTTCTGACTTTTGCTTTTTCCACATGTCCATTTCATCTCGTTGGTGCTTGAGATGGTAAGCTTACGAGTCCAACTACACTTTTTTTTTTTAATTAGATCGGATTAAGAATTGGTTAAATATGAATTCATGAGTTTAAGAGTCAAATTGAGTGTTCAATTTTATCGAACCGTATATTTAATAAATAACATTAATAATATAATATTACCAATAAATTAACATAATACCATAAATTGATATTAATCTATAATAAAAAAATCTTAATATAACAATCGCGCTAACTCAAGTTCAATATGAAATATAAATATAAATGTAGTATAATAAAATAAGTATATTACAATAAATTTTTATTTTTATAATTTTAAGTCAGCTGGTCCGACTGAGAACAAGTTAATTCAATTAGAGTTAACTGTATTTATATTGCAATTAGATTAATTCTAGAAAACGGATCAGGTGAATGATCTGTTTCCATCGAACCGGCCGACAAGGTTTGGTTTTAAAATTTATGATCCCAACATTCAAAATTTTCTTTTCTTTTTTAATATTTTAAAAAGAGAGAATTATTTAACTCAACTCAAGCTGATTAATTTGCGGAATAAATTAAATATCCCTCGACCGTTGAGAGGATAGGCTGCCGAGTTACAGTAGGTACGTAATGCAGCTGACGCCATCTCTGATTCTGTGTTCACAATACAAAAACATTTGGTATCTTTTTCACTTTTTTTTTATCTGATATTTTATATAAATCCCCCACCGCCTGCCTAACGTGAATGATCCATTAGAGGTACGAAGTTTCACGGTGATGCCAAACAAGGTGGCCAATCGTGGGGCGCAATTGGGTGACCCCATCGCCAACTTACGTCAGGGCATACGCGGCGGGATTTGTTGTGCCACCGGATTGGTTTAGATCTCGTGGAGAAGTGACACGCGGAGGCTTCTTGCTCGAGTGAGAACATATGATATTGCATTTGAATACCCACTGACTGGGATCGAGCAAATTTGATACTTTTTTTTTAATTATGATATAATATTTATGAATTTAAAAATGTTGAACAAGCGTTTATGATAAAATTTTAATTGAAATATAGCCATTTAAGTTTTAAAAAAAAACTTGGATCTTTGGCTGAAGGTTTCAGTTACAGCAGGGTACTGCGTGATCTGCGAAGAGAAAAGTGCCAGAGGAGAGGAAGCATCAAACAACGCTGACGCTAACGCTAACGTACAGCGCTATCAACTGTCACAGGAACAGTGACATGAAGCCACCGATGTCTAATGCAATGAACCTGAGACGGACGAATTACTTATTATTTCCGAGCCCAATCTCCATCAGACCAAACAGTTCCATCCCACGTTTCCAAAATGGCCACCGAAGAAAAAAAGTAATGCGATTGATGATCGTCTCTCTTTCTCTGTCAACTTAAGTGGGTTCTCCTTCTCCTTCTCCTTCTAGTCCTCACTCAGTATAAAAATAGAGGGATGGATGAAGCAGAGAATGTGCAGAGCAGCAGAAGACCGGCAATGGGAGGGGGCCGCAGAGGGAAGGACGCCAAAGATGAAGAGAAGGCAAGTGGCGGTGGAGTCAAGTACAGAGGGGTGAGGAGGCGGCCTTGGGGGAAGTTTGCAGCGGAGATTCGGGACTCCACCAACCACGGCGCCCGGCTCTGGCTTGGGACGTTCAACACCGCTGAGGAGGCGGCCAGGGCCTACGACAAGGCAGCCTATGCGATGCGGGGCTCGCTTGCCATCCTCAACTTCCCAGACGAGCACCCGACTTCCTCCACCGGTCACTCCTCGACTTCTTCCTCGGTCGCATCTGTGTCGGACTCTGCCACCGCTGCCCATGGAAGCAGAGACTGGAGCGAAGGGGAAACGGTGTTCGAGTTCGAGTGTTTGGACGACAAGGTGCTGGACGAGCTGTTGGATTTCGAGGAGTACAAGAAGAGGAAGTAAAGCCCAAGTTGGAAAAATGAAAAACATATTCATCACGCGGGTGTGCTTCTGTGATTTTCCTCTGTTTTTCCACTGCAGCCTCATGAGCAGGGTATTAATGATAAGATGCTTGTTCGATGAGTACACACCCTTGAATATATAAATCCAATTCACCAATATCAATTAATATTCAAATGAATTTATTACCAAAAATAAAATAAAATTCTTAATTATAATTTTTTTACCCGTAAAACTAGCACATTATTAACTTTTTTATTTATTTAGGTGAAAAGGTTCTTTCCCATTTTTGCCCTTCATTTTCATCCCCTAATCTATTTAGGGATAACGGAGAATGTCCTTTTATAATGGGAGGACAGCCGCATAAACGACCTTATAAAGAAGGAACAGAGTCAAGGGACTCAGTGGAAGAAGTTGACTAGACCGTCTGTTAACCTTCAGACAACTACTATTATATTATGGAGATTCCTCTGGTCAAGTCGGTGCCAGACTTTCCCGTTGACTTTTGGAGCAATATACGTTTATATACTAACTGAAGCAGACTTGATAATTTGGGCCTGTTGAAATTACACAGCTCATACATGATTATTTCATACTTTTAGGTTGTCTAATCTAGTTGAAAGTAATAAAATAATTATTTTAAAAATAAATTTTAGATTTTAAATTAATTTTTATATATTATAATTAACTAATTAATATAATTTTTATATTAAAATACGATTATTTTTGTTTGATATAATTAATTTTTTTTAATTTTATCATAAATTTCTTATTTTTAGAAAATAGTTTTCATAATTTTGGGCTGTACATCTAATCTCACATTGTGCTATATTGGCATGATGCGAAATATCAGTTGATTCGAAAGTTTAGACTCATGCATAGTTTTTCAAGTCATGCTCGGGCTATGCTTTTTGAGCCATGCCAAATATTACCAGGTATAGTGACGAGGAGCTCTGCACTATTTTTTTTCTTTAATTTCCTATGAGTGAGCCTAGCGCAGGACAGGGAAAGTAGAAAGAATTGTTAACTCGTGAGAATCAAACTCAAACACTTATAATTGATAAAAAAAAATAAAAAGAAAAGGAAAAAGAACTCAGACCCTTATAGTTTTAATTTGAGGAATGATTCTACGTATTCTTACAGGTTTGAGCAAGATCAGATCAAGTGCAATCCCAGTAATTGGGTTGGCAGTATTTCCACTCAACTGCTGCAACCGAGCTTTCGAGAAGAGAGAAATAGTCTCTCTTTCCAAGCTTAGGTCTAAACATCAGCTAGCCGAGTTTCAAGTGAACGTGTTCGGTGTCCCTGACCACAAAAATCTAAGGATACAGCTTGTTGGATAGGAGGAAAGAGCAGGAAAAGAGGAGGGGACAGTGGAAATTGTGGAATTCCGGAGCCATTAACCCAACCCAAGTCGGGATTCAGGCATTACTCGTAGCACAGCCAGGCTACCCTGTTTCAGGGTCAATAATGGCCAATTAACAGCACACGATATGGTCCAAATTTCTCACTTGTGGATCCACTTCCTCAGAATTTCAGAAACCCCTTTGATGGGAAGTCTAAACTTTGATAGATTTCTAGACTTCAATTGTGATTGTACGTTCTGGAACTGGCATCTTTAGTACATAAGTAATGGTCCCTACTCCCAAGAAAAGAGCATGCCGAGGAGGTCATCCGATAGCTGGTCGTCGAGGTACTCTAAGTAGATCACTTCACCAGCCGGGACCTAATCCCGAAAGCTGTAAGCATCACACCGCCACCCTCATGCCGCCGGGGAAAATTGAGCTCATGTCGCCGAACTCGGAGGAGGATGAGGGACGAGAAGATGGAGTCCTGGTTCGGGTATAGTGGAGATGATTTGGGAAGTTGAGGATCGCCAACGCGATCATACATACGCTCGTGCAGTTGTGCGCTGCTTCCTCCGCCGTGTCGGACGTCTCTGCGTGCCAGAGGGCTTTTGCTGCATGTTCCGATGGTGGTGGTCGCCTGCAGAATTCCTCCATGGCCGCTGTTGCCGCATCCTTACGTTGAACCAGAATTATTTGGGCTAATCCGATAAAAAAAGAAAAGGGGGCCCATCTCATCCGGCTACAATGTGGCTCAGACGGTCCGGACCCATTTGCAAGAGCCATCTCAAGTCCAAGCCTAGTCAGTCCGAGACTTATAATTCGAGCAGATCTGGCATTCTCATACTCAAAATGAGGACACAGAGCCATTTCAGTGGCCCAAATAGCTAAATCCTTCTTTCTGACCATAATTGCAACTTAAGCTTCGAACCGGTAGGACTAGGTGGTGGTCGGGGTCTGGATTCGAATGATAGAGCCAAATGGTGGACAATTTGGAAGGTTCAGACTCTTGGTTTCCTATCACAGTCCTGTCGGACTTGGTATCTTCAATTTATGGGCGTCACGAGGGGAGCTGGTTGGGTAATGGAATTTTTTGGAGCAGTCAGAAGAGGTACGGAAGAGTGAGGCGGCCTGGTGAACAGCTTGCAATCAATGACCGTGAAACTGATCTCATCCTAAGTCGAGGTGGATTCTCGGACTCGGCTTTCAGACAGCCATGAGTCCTAATCGTGGTCTTGGATATACAAAATTAAGGTTATCGTATCACTCGGGCGGCTGCCACTGCCGGCAATTGTCAGACATGAGAATGATAAATTTTTTCTCCTCTTGTCCGGCTGCTCATGGGATCCATTGCACTGTGCCATTTCCTCTCAACTTTGGCTGACAAATGAGAGAACAACTGTTAGTAGTACACGACAAACACTGCACACATGTAATGTGCAGGCCACTATTGTCGGCGAATTTGAATTGTTGATCGGTGGGACTCGACGAAGAAGCACTTCCTCGCAGCTTCGAGGATGCTAATTCCGGGCACAGTGGCTGCCCTGATTTCACTTCAACAACCACCATGGATTATTATTCTTTTAGGGTTAAAACCCACTTTCGTTTTGTGTTATTTTAAATTCACTTGACACATTATATAACTTAAAAAATAAAATAAATAGATTAAATAATTCTCATTAAAGGGGACAAAGGGCTCGTGCACTTGCACTTTTTCCTTCATTTATAAAATCATGTCATAATTGCTGATGGTTTCTTGCAATGTGCGAACGGAATATGCTTTCACATGCATGCCTGAAATTCAAAACTCTTTTGACTGGAAACATCGATCTTGCGTCCGTCAATGCTGGGCAGTAACAGTTAACAAAGCTTGGATGTCGAATTGTAATTTCCTCGCTGGCTCAAGAGTCCCAAGTGGTCGTGTCAGAGTCTGTTTTTAGCTATGTATGATCGAGCTACAAAACCCGAACAAGTGGGTCGTGTCACGTCATGACACGTGTTCATCACGATCGAAACCGATGGCAGTCACCCGGTGAGATGGCCCATTACAATTATACCGCGAAACATATGGACACATACAACTATCGATGTCTTGATATTTTCGAACTTGTTGGCAAGGCGAAAGAAGAAGGGTGCATGGCATCACCATTAGTGGAACTCAAATGGATGCAACGCATGCACTTAGACATATGCACCATACGCAGACATTGTATTGATTTTTTTAAAAAAATTCCATCTATCCATTCATCATTGATAATCATGAGCAATGAATTTCATGAAACATCTAGGAAGCTCCCTTTAAATGGCAGCCCTCAACAGTGGACTTTTTAACCACCATACGACATGATATGATATATTAAGTGAGATATATATTTTTATTGAGCACACTGAAGCAAAAAAAGCGTTAGTGGGATTGGCTAAGAAGTCCTCTCCCCACCCCACCCCCCACCCCCCACNAGACCACCTGAAGGCACTGACTGCGACTTCAAGCTGAAGGAGTACGGGACCCTGTTCAATTGCTATGTGTGCATGAAGTATAGCTACGATAGAAAAAGATACCGGTGCGATCATTGCGATAGGAGTCGTCATACAGGCTGCATTAAACTAGATGAGAAAATCACTCCTGGCGACGGTCCAGCTGGTATCCTTCGCAAGAGTCCTGGTATCCTTCACAAGAGTCGTGGTATCCTTGACAAGAGTCCTAAGTTCAACCGCTTCAATGCGAAAGATGAAAAAGGTGGCCATCTGAATCTGTACGATGATATATATATATATAAAAGTAGAATTATATTGAAAATTTTATCTTTTATTTTTCACATTTTAATTTTATATATTTTAAAATAACTACACATTTATATATTTTTTATTATGTAATATAATTTAATCACAATTTTAATGGTTTACCGAGTTGATGTTTAATAGTACCACGCAATACGACACGTCAGTAGAATTTCCGTCACGTCATCACGTATTATCCGCAGAATTTTGTTACGTCTGCATACCATGTTATTATATTACATAAACGCACCGTTAAAACTAAAATTCAACTACGTTATAATACTAGATATATAGAATTGAAGAAGCAATTTTAAAACACATATGACTTAAATACCAAAAGAATAAACATATATAACTTATATATATATATATATGTAATACAGTGAGCATTGCCATAAGAAGATCTTCAATTCATTTATAGAGACTAGTAGGATCTTAGTCAATTGTATGACCCCCAAAATATTTGTGAACATATTCTCAATGTGTCAGGCGAAGGAACTTCAAATATATATATATATATATATATGCATGTATAAGTTAAAGAAAGAAATATTTGTAGTGTGAAATTATACTTAATTTAAGATTAAAAGATTTTAAACTCAATTTTCACATATAAAATCTCTTGTGTCCTCCTTTATGCATATAAATTAAATTCTCTTATTATTATTATAATAACAACAACAAGAATAATAATAATAATAATAACTATATAGTATATATGGCTTAGCAGATGAGAAAGAATCTTTGTTGGGCATATAAAATGTAACGTGCTGGTCATTCGGCGGGGTGGGGGTGGTCGGATATAGAATCAGTTGTCATGATTACTCACTCTAACATGAACGGTGATGCCCGTTGCGGCGGCCCGTTTTCCCCGCCAGACTCCTCTACTCGTCACCATTACCACTTAAAAAGTTAGGTTCCAATTCCCACCTCTCCCTAATTAGTCCTCTTTAATTCAGGACATTATTTAATATAATATATATAATTATTAAAGAAATACTTTGAGCCCTCCGATAGGGGATCAGCTTGCTGACAATCTTCGTATATTAATGATTGACTTCAGATAATATAACCAAATCATCCAATGAATTAATCGGTTATTACGGATATCAAATGTTATCGATATTGAGAAAATATAAGCGCTTTTAAGGATCTAATCGATCATATAGTCAATTAATAATTTCACGTGGTGTTACTCACCCACCCAAAAGGGAAAAAATAAAAAAATCACAGGTGTCAAAAGGAGAGAGAGTGGAGGAGAGGAACGGCGTCGCATCCCACGCAGCCAGGTTGACCGACGCCAAAGAAAAGTGCGCATAAGGAGTGGCGGGGGCGAGGCGCTTGAAGGAATATGCCATTGTGAAGATTCTCTTCCTCTAGTTTGTTTTGTTTTTTTTTTGTTTTTAATTTTTCTATTTTCCTGAGGTTTCTCGTTCTCCTCTCTTCCCTACGGTCCTCCTCACCAACATATATAAATTCACCACCTCGTATCCTTCGTGAGATCACCCCCAAGCCTCTCGGCCTCTCCTCCATCTCCATCACTAACACTTCCTCTCTCTGTCTCTCTCTCTCTCTGTCTTTCCTTTCCGTATTTCCACGTTCTGTTGTCCCCGGCGATCGGAGCATCGGGACGACACAGGAAGGTCGGTCTCCGAATCCCTCTCGACTTGAGCATTATCGTCTGCCTCCTTCCGTCCCGTGCATGCAATTGATAGGTTTCGTTTGTTTTATCCGTAACTTGTGTTTTGTTGCCAAGAACAACACGCATTGTTGGATTGATGATGTTTTTGATCGATCAACTCCTGTCACTGTTCATCTTCCACAGAAAAAAAAGGAAGGGATTTTCTTTTAAAACTCTACTTTTGTCAAAATACTAATATGATCTGTTGTGTTCTTTCATTATCTTATCCGATAACTTTCATGATCGAGAGGAGAACGTAATGGAGATTCATTTTACTTATGGTCATGCATGCACATATATATAGAAGGAGGAGAGTTTTCTGTGTCCTCTCAACAGTATCATTATCAGATTTATTAATCAGAATGAGCACATTACAGGGAAGAAGAAAATGTGGAATTTTACTGGGGTAATTAGGAGCATCGATCGAGGGCTAAATTTACGGGGAGAGATGAGACGAGAATTTAATTCGCACTTGGAATGACCAATCAATGGCCCTCATGGAATGGTAAATTGGTTGGCCTAGACAATAGGATCGAGCATTTGACCCTCTGGGTTCGTGGCAATCCTTCTCCTTTACGGGGAACGTATGTATTCACAATTAACACAATATTTTCTATTCCCAGTTCGAATCTGGCAATATTAACCCGATGCCATTATTACTATTTTGAGTTCATGGTAGGAAATGATGATGTTTGAATCTTACATGTGCTCGGGTCTCAAATCAAATGCTTTAATTGTCTTGGTACTCTGTAGTATTGCTTTCCACTTTTTGTGCCCATTTGCCCGTTGGGTAGGGCAGTTGGACCCGACCTGCTGTTTTTCTCATGTCCGACATCAACATATGTACAAAGTTTGTGCTAGTACACAGTCTTTAACTGTGAAGATCTATCTAATCGACAGAGAATTTTAATGTCATGCGTGAGAATTGAGATCGAGACACGAAGCTTATTAGTGTTTTTACGAGTTTTGATTCTTCTTGAAAACTTGCAGAGAAGAGCAAGGGAAGGTCGTGTTACAATGGCCGCGGGGCAGAAGTTGCAGGTGTTGGACGCTCTCGACACCGCGAAGACACAATGGTACCACTTCACCGCGATCATCATCGCTGGCATGGGCTTCTTCACCGACGCGTATGATCTCTTCTGCATCTCTCTCGTCACGAAGCTTCTTGGCCGCATATACTACCACGTGGATGGCGCCCCCAAGCCCGGTAGCTTGCCCCCGAATGTCTCCGCAGCTGTGAACGGTGTGGCATTCTGTGGGACGCTCTCTGGTCAGCTCTTCTTTGGGTGGCTTGGCGATAAGCTCGGCCGGAAGAAGGTCTATGGCATGACACTCATGCTCATGGTTATATGCTCTATTGGGTCGGGGCTCTCGTTCAGCCACAGTTCGAAGTCGGTGATCTCCACACTGTGCTTCTTCCGGTTCTGGCTTGGGTTCGGGATTGGGGGTGACTACCCGCTCTCAGCCACGATCATGTCCGAGTACGCCAACAAGAAGACGAGGGGCGCCTTCATTGCTGCGGTCTTCGCCATGCAGGGATTTGGGATCCTGGCCGGTGGAATATTTGCCATCATCATCTCGGCTGCTTTCATGGCGAGGTTCGATGCGCCACCTTATGAGGTGGACCCAGTCGGCTCGACTGTCCCAGAGGCCGACTATGTCTGGAGGATCATCTTGATGGTGGGAGCTCTGCCGGCTGCTCTGACATACTACTGGCGGATGAAGATGCCTGAGACAGCTCGGTACACCGCCCTTGTGGCGAAGAACGCGAAGCAAGCAGCCTCAGACATGTCCAAGGTCTTGCAGGTGGAGATCGAGGCTGAGCAACAGAAGATCGAGCGAATGGCGGTGCAGGACAACAAAGGAGTAGGCTCATTTGGCCTCTTCTCGAAAGAGTTCGTCCACCGCCATGGCCTCCACCTGCTTGGAACCACGAGCACGTGGTTTCTGCTGGACATCGCCTTCTACAGCCAGAACCTCTTCCAGAAGGACATCTTCAGCGCGATCGGGTGGATACCGGCAGCAAAGACGATGAGCGCCCTGCAGGAGGTGTTTAAGATCGCCCGGGCACAGACCCTGATCGCCCTCTTCAGCACTGTCCCCGGTTACTGGTTCACGGTGGCCCTGATCGACCGGATGGGGAGGTTCCGGATCCAGCTGATGGGCTTCTTCTTTATGACGGTGTTCATGTTTGCACTAGCGCTGCCTTACGATCACTGGACCCACAAGCAGAACCGGATCGGTTTTGTGGCGATGTACTCCCTGACCTTCTTCTTCGCCAACTTTGGGCCGAATGCGACCACATTCGTCGTCCCTGCGGAGATCTTCCCCGCAAGGCTGAGGTCCACATGCCACGGGATCTCTGCAGCCTCTGGGAAGCTCGGGGCAATCGTGGGGGCGTTCGGGTTTCTGTACCTAGCCCAGAACAAGGACAAGGCGAAGGCGGATGCAGGGTACCCGGCAGGGATTGGGGTGAAGAACTCGCTGATTGTGCTCGGCTTCGTAAACTTGCTAGGGTTGCTGTTCACCTTCCTCGTGCCCGAATCAAAGGGGAAGTCCCTCGAGGAGGTGTCGGGAGAGAACGACGAGGAGAGCGGAGCCGCAGGGGAGGCTGCGTAGCACAGCAACGGCCGGACAGTTCCGGTCAACTAGAGGGTTCCGGTCGATTTCGGGCGAGACATTCGAGGATTCCGACTTTAGTAGTATCTTGCGAACATTAGTAAATAATTTTCCCTCTGCTCATAATATACATCAGCAGCAGAGGGAGGGAGCTGACTGACTGATGTTCTCTGTGGTCTCATTCCCTTGATTGGCTGCTTGTGCTTTTGTATTTCGTTCCAAATCCAATCCTTCGTGTAGTAATAATGACTTCGGTTTCATTTCGCTGGGATGCGTGCGCACTTTACCGTTTGAATCTTGCTCGTTGGGCAAAGTCAAAGTCAGAGAGAGAGAGTAGGCTGAGACATTGTTGCTTGTCTGCAAGTCCAAGGCCTACTGCCATTGCTGCATGGCGTTTTAGTTCATTATTTTCAGATGATAGCCCAAAGTTGAAAGAGGAGAAAATTTCAAGTGAATGGAGACTCACGTGTCATCGTTCGGATTTGGACTATCGATGTGATGATGTCGGTACCTATTGAGTGCATCTCCCGCCAAATATGCGGTAATGGTAACTTGGGCTAGAAAGCCCAGCTCAAATTTGACTCATAATTTGTGACACAGATTAGGCCCATTAGTCGACCGCCGTCCAATAATGACCACAATTCAGGTTCGACAGAAAGAATGAACGATTTAACGGATCCATTTCGATGTGTTGCATGATCCACATAGTACACATTCTCCCTGCACGGTGGTCCTCCGCCAAATCACCACCGTTATTTGAAGCGTTCGCAACCCCACCTGTGACAGAAGACAGAAAACAAACTGCAAACACAGAGCTACATAAAGAACAGCTACTACGACGTCTGCCGTCGGGCCACCGCCTCCTGGCGCCCCATCTCGGCCCGAAACTTGCTGATGAAGGCCTCCGCCCTCTCGTCGATATTCTGCATCAGAGGGGACGCCAGCCCCGCTGACTCCCACATACGATCATGATCCTCTCCTCGTCCACAACCGTCGCCGACTCCACGGCTCGTCCCGGCACCTTCGGGGCCTGAGGCTGCGTCGTCCTCTGATTCCATACAGCTGGCAGTCCCCACCACCCCCGACGACTTCTTGACGAACCGAACTCCACTGTCCTTGTAATCTACGAGCTCACACACGTTTACGGTGGCATTACTGGTGCTCTCCTTAAAGAGCTTGTCCACGAACACGGGCTTGCTCTTCTTCTTGAACACGTACCGGCAAGGTTGATGGGGTCGAGGCTTTGGGTAGGTAGCCAGGCGGCTCTTGCCACGGGCCCCGGCTGCCAAAACGGTCTTCCTCGGGGCCAGAGCTAGGTGATGATGAGTCCTCGGCGGCCAACTGCTGTAGGCGAGCTTGACGGGGCGGTGGAACTTGGGGAGCTTCGTCTGGAGCTTGGAGGTGAGCAGCTTCCAGGCCTTCCGGGCCGGCGGGAGCTTCAAGCTCAACCTCAAACACGACATGATGGATCAGGAGGATCGGGTCTGTAAGATATCGCGGTAGAGATATAGCCCTATCTCATTTATATCGATTTCAACTGTGGGGAGGGGGGAGGATGGCTTAGTTTGAACGCTCTGTGGAGAATATGCAATATTACGTAGCTTTGGTCTTACGCTGCAATGCACGCATATATTATTATACCACCATGTATACGAAAACAAGCTCGGTTCCACGTCAGGATGGATGGACCCAAATGGCGAAGGAGGTATTGGATGCACCGGCCACATGCACCCCAACGAGAAAGCTGTCCATATTCCATCCCGGCGGTGTAATAGGGCGGGAGCTACGAAGTGAGGCTAGGGTGGGGGTGATGGTGGTGGCCCTTCCGTCGATAAAAGGGAGCGTATATTCGAATTCCCCAAGTGGAGCAAATGGACGGCACGCTTTCATCTTATCCATCTCCTATAATTCGATGAGCAGGATGAGTCAGCACCCGTCCCGACGTCCCTGCCTGCCGTCCTTAATTCCGGCTTTGAGACATATGTGGTACACTAGTCGAAGTCAGAGTTCATATCGGATAATTTTCCCTTTTTACAATATCTTATCTTGATTTAGCACTACACCAAGTCCCATTTCCCTCTGTTGTATTAATCTTTGAAGATGGGATGCCTCGTACGAAAGTCTGGGTTTGAAACATAAGAACCTCAACAGATGCGAGACCCTGAGGGAATCTATGAACAATTCCGTGCCCAGATTCCCGTTCTAATAGTGAGGGGATCGGTTGCAGACTTCAGCATGGATCTCATGATTAAATATCAGCATTGAAAGCCATCAAGAGGAACCCCGAAATTTGCCTGTGAATCATCTCCACATCTCAGGGGAGTTGAGTTGGGAACGTTTGTCACTTATACGGGGAAAATGATTCTCATTCAAAATCTTCCCTTCCTCACGACTGATGTTTGCTCCACAGATTCAGTTAAAATCGACCTCACACTATCAAAATTGTAGAATATGATCCAGAGCTCCTTGCTAAAATCAGAATGAATGTGCAGAGGACCCGATTATTTCCCTATGTGATCTTACTCACAAAATTCGAACAAATTTTAATGGCGAAGGAGCGAAAACAACAACAAAAATGTTAATGTGGGGGAGGGTGGGTGGGTGGGCAGCCAATTGTCACCGGAGTAATTCAAATGCGGGGAAAACTTATATGAGAGCTCGGACACCGATTTGCTGCATCTCTCGCAACCTCCACACTGGGAATATGGCACCTTCTCCGAGCTCTTCGGGATCTATCTGCTGCATAGCCCACGCATAGTAAACTGTGTGTATTGTGTCCTGTTCAGAGAAGAACGTCAGAATCTTTTCTTTTCTTTTCTTTTTTTCCCTCACTTTCTTAACTGAACAGGGGGCAAAAGGAAGAGTCCGATCCACACTGGAAAATTATAAGGGTTTGTTTCTTGACTTAAAGCTTATTGAGCGCATCTACCAGTTACCCCATTGATTTACCGGAGAGGAAAAAAACAGGGTTTTGCCTTACCTTGCCTCCCTCAGTCACTGCACCACTTCTATCACGTACGCAGTAGACTTGCTGAGTTTGAAACTGCAATACGTTACAGAACAAATTAAGATAATGCTCATGAAGATCATGTCTATTAAACCAGTATTCAATGTGGAGGTAAACGAAGAGGAATTATGGACAAACTCACAGCTAAGATGATTATTGGAGAAGTTCCCATCATTTTCGTTTCTCTTACTTCCACTTCAGACACATGAAGAATCTGCATCGGTGTAAGTCGAGGATTAGAAACAGCATAACTTCATGTACCAGCACTGGAGGATTAGAAATAGCATAACTTCATACGCCAGCACTGTACCTTATTGTCGAAAAATATGCCATGGCTCTGATAAGCAGTGTGTTCTGCTTTACACCTCTCGATCACTTCAGAGCTACAATACTTCTTCAAAGTCTCAGCATCCCCCTTTACAAGGTAGATGTTTATCAATTAGCTGATAAAACGATAAGAACCATGATTTTGACAAAAATCTAATGCAAGCTCTAAGGGAACGGCACTCACCTTCATATAAGCATTAAGCACAGGCTTAATCACTTCCTGTATTTCTGCTACAAACTCAGGTAACGAAAAAGACCTAGTGCACACAAAAACCACAGAAGCTTAACCAAATCAAAGCATGCAAAGAACAGGACGAATAGACAGAAAATAACCTAGAAGGGAAGGAGGAAATGAAAAAACAAAATATTGGGAGACGTGATCCTACGGGTCTCGGCGACAAATTTCCTTCATTGATGCTGCAGCATCTGTCTCTTGAAAAATAGTTTCATTGATGCTGCAATTAAAGATGGAACTTAACATTTGAGCACATTATGAAAGACAAAAACAAACCAGATTCAATCACATTGAACAAGTTTGCAAATCAGATATTTTTTTGTGAATATGAAGTAAAAAATTGAGGAAAGAGACTGGTTCAAGAACTCACTCCTGAATTTTATGAACAACAGGATTGTCAGTAGTTTCCCACCTCTCTCGCATATCTTCTGCAATCTGGCCAACCAAATGGGTGAAACCAAAGTCAGACATGAAATGATTAATCCAAGGAGACCACTTGGAGCAGAGCATTGCACAACAGAAAATTGCTATGACACTTCCTGGCATAAAAAAAAGAAAGGACCAGAACATACCTCTTGACCTTTCGTGACGACGGGTTCACTCATATTACTGATTCGCTTGACCATGGGGTGACCTTGCATCTACACAGAGAAATTTAAATTAAAGCAACGGAAGGTATCTGGTTGTTTAAAGAACATATCATAAAAATATCACGCCCATTAATCATGCAAGATCTATGATTTTGTCTCAGTTTTGAAAAACACTTAAGTTTTCCTGTTCTTGAGTGAAGAATGTGAATAACTTCCACTTTCTCTAATCTATTTAGAGAACAAAGGAAAAGTTTTCACGGTTGGTTTCACTGAACCAAGTTAAAAATTTAAAGAGCAAATCTGCATCTTTTGCACAATTTCTAGAAAAGAAAATGCAAAACTGATGTATCTGTTCAAGTAAACAGTCCTAACCTTTGCCTTGAAGGCATCCCATTTCTTGCTCCATTTTGACTGCTTAGAGGGCACAATAACAACATCAGTTCTTGTACTTCTTTCACCAGTCTCTGGAGGAGCAGCTGGTTCCATGTGCTTTTTTCGGTTAGTTGGGGTACCGTTCAATTCCTCCTTCAGAATATCATATCCTTTCTTTGCCAAATCAACAACCTTTGCATTCTTAAGCCTCTCAAAAGCCGAACAGACCTTAGGAGAAGTCGAGAAGGTACTTGACTTAAATTTGTTAAACATTGTTTCTGAATCATTGCTCGAACCAGACTGCTGGCTTTTTCCTTCTGCAGAAGATGAACCTGTGTTTCCAGAATTTGCTTCAGCATCTTGCTTAAGTGAATCAGTAGAGGATTCTTCTTTCCCAATGCCTAGACGTTCTTTAAACTGCAAGAGCAATTCATCATACTCAGAAAATATTTCTCAAAGCATGGTTATTTCCAATTGGAAGGATATAGCGGCAATAAATGATAACAATAAAAACAACCCACCTCCTCTCGAGCAGCAGAGATCTTCTCCTGCATATTAGCAGAGACCTTGAAAAGGAAAAATTAGTGATCAAAATACCTCCACATAAGATGAATTGTCAGCAATCACAAATAAAAGGAGTACATTAGAAAATTGATGTGTACGACCTTTAGACTCCCAATGACTATAAAAATGCGCTATAGAGTTTAATTACTTGACTGCCCTTGATGGAAATAAGATGACCCCATTATTTTATCAATTAAATGCACAAGGTATCAGCAAGTTCATCCAATATAAGGCTTCCCATTCATGTTCTCCAAAAAAATTAGTTTTCCATGTTTGCCCCTCCCTTAGGATATAAATATGTGCGTATTTGTTTGTATATTTCCACGTTATTATTGTTAAAAAATATTCGAATCAGCAGCTTTCATCGAGCAGGTAAGCATTGACAAACTAAGCCCATGTGTGCAGTCCTAGAAATGAAGGAATAAACATGGCCCTACTATTCCAAGAAAGATATGTCATCTTATCCAGAGCACCGATGAACATGGAAAGGGAATCAGAACACACCTTTTTTGCCGTGGCCTCGGCATCAGTCCAAACACCATCAACGTGCTTGTAAAGTTGCTCCGTCGTCTGCTTTGTCCTGAATTTGGCAGTTGCAACATTTAAAACCTTTTCTGGAACATCACTGGTTATTCAAGCAAAGCTATTAAAAAAGGAGCGGCATTAAGTACGATCCCTCTCCGGCACACAGTTACCTAATTTTAAGGTCCTCTTTCACCCCTTTCAGCTCATCTGCTTTCTCCTTGAGCTCCTTGACTGATTGCTGAAATTCTTGATTCCTGCCATTAAATGAGTGAACATACTGTCGATCTGTAGCATCTCAAAAGACGGCCAGCCACAAGGCGATAACAATGGCTGAAGCATTTTAAGTCTGCAAAATCATAAACCACACACCCCTCCGCCATATCCCCTCTGCTTTACTAGTAGGAAAATTGGTTTACTGCAGACATTCTGAGGATTCTATTGAAACCATTAAGTTGTGCAGCGTCACCCGCAAGTCGTAAATTTCAAGTTCTACCATCACATTATCAGATCTAATATTAGAACAAACACAAGAGTTTTCATTTGCAATAGATAAATAACCAATTAACAGAAGACTGCAGCAAAGAAGTACCTGTTTGCTTCGCCTTTAACTTTCTTGGAGAATTCATTGAAGACACTGAACTGACGATCGCCCAAATATCCATTTACTGGAACTGCTCTCAATGTCGAATTTAAAGGCTATCAACACCCAACACCAAAGAATCACATAGAGAAAGAAACGTCAAAAAATTTGGGAAGAAAAATTGAGCTTCCGAGAGATAGAACGATGCACGGAGGGCGTGAGAAAGAAGTAGTACCTGTCGGTGAGACCGCAGGTGGGTAAAAAGGGGCTGCCCCAATAGCGCCAAATCTCGAACCAGCTTCCGGCTCGCCATGATAAAGGTCAGACCTCGTCGGTGAAACTTCTTCTTGGGGACAATTTCAAGTTTCGACGCTTTATATTTTTCCTTCACATTCAGCCACCCCGATAGGAATATAGACCAAGCAGCTCAGTCACCTCTTTGAGACGGTTCCTGAACTGAAAGGCACAGGCTTTAAAATGAAAGAATGTCCCTTGTCAGCTGGGTTCTCTAGCCGATATGTGTTTCTGGGGGTCGCGGCAGGAGGTTTAGGCAGGTAGCCGGCGGCAACGGAGGTGGGTCAGTGCGGGGTTTGAAAGGGGTGGGAGCTCCAGGCAACGGAGAAAGCTGAGGTTTATATATGGCTTAAATTGAGAGACAAGACGAGGGGCAATTTCGGGATAACAACTCTGAAAAAGGGTCTTGTTGGAAAACTGCTGGCTGTCTTCCTGTCCAAGGAATCAGACAATACACTGTAACGGCGAAGTGTCGACCAATTTGCGTCCCCTCCGTTTAGCAGCTCCCTGTGGCCAGAGCAACCAACTGTATAACTGTGACATTTATCGGAGCCAAGACTGTCGTCGTCTCGTCACGGCACAGCTGTGCCTTTTCCTTAGGTCGCATTTAGGAAATGTCGATACGATTACGACATAACCGACGTAATGTCATGTGGTTCACGATCTATTAGTAGAAAAGGGAAAGCCAGGATGAGGTTTGATCGTCAAGAAAGGTGGGAACAGGGAAAGAGAGGTAATTGCATCCGAGCGTATACAGTTAAATTCGTTGGTGAATCCATATGCAAAAGTTGAATCCATATCCACCCAAGGATGAATCGATGTCTTAATTCAGAGATATGCAAAAGTTTGGGCTTCGACAGGCGAGTCAATGAAATTCCATTTCTCGGATAAAATACTGAGGAGAGAGTTGAAACTACATGACCTGTCTAAGATTTGCACCCTAGTACTACTATTCACAGATGCGGTCCACAAGAGATCATCCCCATACAAAGAGAGACGGCAAGTGCTTTAATATCTAGTTGACTTACAGAGACATAAACTGGAGGCATACACTATTTGCCCAAGCCATCAACAACAGACTTCAAGGTCCGAGCCTCTCTCATGACTCTCGATACTTTGTCAGGTCGAATGTCAGGGTCCTTGAGCAGCTGCATGAAGGGCAGAAAACAGTTGATCATTCCGTTAATACCCTTCCAACGACCACCACTGGGGGATATAAAAGAAAGGGACCTGGGAACTAGGCTGGAAATTACCTTCTCTCGGAGTCCCTGTAGACCCCGACCAAGGCCTCAGCCTTGTCGTAGAAGCTGTCCTTGAGGGATATCACAATGCTCTGGAACCCACTCCCCCCATCTGCATCCTGGGCAGCACGAGTCCCCTCGCATGATTTCGAGCGTATGAACCCGGCTACCTTTGCAACATTCAGATTGTCCAGCGCTGCATCAACTTCATCCAAGATAAAGAACGGGGATGGCCGGTAACTGAACCAAAAGAAGACATGTTCAGATAACATCTTAAATGATAGGCGGCTACCTTCGTTGTTGGAGGAACCTCCCAGACTTACCTATGGATGGAGAAGAGTAATGCAAGGGCAGCAACTGTCTTCTCGCCACCAGAAAGTTGTTCCATGTCTCTGAAGCGCTTTGTTGGGGGCATAGCTGTATACTTAATTCCATGTAGGAATGGATCATCTTCATTCTCTAAATTTAGATAAGCAGTCCCACCCAGTGGATGAGTGTTGCTCTTTGTCAGCTGCTTGTAGATCTTATCGATATTACCGGAAATGTGATTGAAAGCCTCCATGAACAATTTGTATCTGTTTCAGAATCAAAAGATGCCCCCACTCTATCATTCATAAAGGTACAGGTGAATATTTATGCACATGATTTCAGAGAATAACTAGGAGCTGTGTCTGATACATGCCATCTTATTCTACTTCTTTCTAATCATTACCTAATAACTTCAAGAGAAACTGAATCTTCTTTGAGGTCCATAATTTGGTACACAATATTTTAATATTTATGGATGCCAGCGGATAAAGATTTGATTGTTACCTTCTCTGCTTTACAGCATTGTATTTGTCAGCAACTTCTTTCTCTTCCTTCCTAGCTGCTTCAAACTCTTCAGTCACAGCTCTTTCTTTCTCCTTCAGTGCTTCATATTGGTCTAGAGCCTTTAGATTGGGAGCTGTTCTTTCAATATCTGATACTATAGTATCCAGCTTTTGCTTAAACTCTGCATCATGCTTTTCCCGGTGCTTGTCTTGCAGAAGGGACCTATTCAGGTCACTGAAATCAAAAGTGGGGCCTGGGATGATTGAATCAGTATCCATCGGGTCTGCAATAGTAGGAAGTTCTATTTGCTCAAGTTCGCAATTCTCCACTATTTCCTGCCTCTGTGTCATCAAGTTCTCTATCTGTTGCTCCTGTATTACATAAACAGGATAGCTGTCTCCATTAGGCACTGCACCAAGAAAGGAAAAAGAAAACTGAGACTTGCTGCGTGCAGAAGGATATCACAGACTAACCTTAATGTTTATCTGACGGTTAAGCTTAGATATGCTTGTCGTGGCACCAGAAGCCTGTTTTTTCCACTCCTGCATCTCCTTTTCACATTCATCAGACTTCACCTTCCACTCTATAGGAAAAAAACAGACGATGAATGTACTTGTTGTTAACATATATATATATATATAAAGCAAGGACCACTGCTTGCCCATCTGTCATGTTCATTACCAGAATTTCAGGAAAACATGAAAAATGGATACAATGCAGCTTGGCCAGACAGATCCATGCCTAGCTAGAGTCAACTAAGCTTTAGCATACTGCTAGTGGAATCTCCACTATGGGTAAAAACCAAACCCTTGATTGGCAACTCTTCATGGAACAAGACTGGATTTGAGGCAGTGGTAATTATTTTGACAGACAAAAGAAGCTGGTAATTATATTAACTGACAAGAGAAGCCACCATCATACCTTTGATTTCTTCCTTCCACTTGCCAATCTCCTCGGCAGCTTTTTCTGCCACTGCTTTAATGTCAGCTTCCTTGTTTTGAATGTTCTTCAAATTATGCTCCATAGCGCTGAGAGAGGATTCCAGCTCCTTGATTCGTGAATCCATGTCCCGCTTCTTTTCATACTCCAGCCTTGCAATTAAAAGAGAGACATTGAAAACATTCATATTACACACATCTATTGAAACAAGAGCGTGTGAAAGCTTAATAGTCTCCAGCTGCAAATTCTAAGTCTATAAGCATTTACGGGCATTGCTAAGATTAAGTTGGCTGGCACAGAGTTGTTCAACTAGCAATTTCATGACAGTGCAAGGATATTATGAAGCCATAATATTTTATCAAAAACAAGCCATAACATGCAGGTCATAAACAACAAAGAGAAAAGAAAACATACTGGTACTTCAACTTTGCTAGTTGATCACTAACGTTAAACCTCTCCTCAGCCATACTCTGTGCTTCCTTCAACTGGTTCTCTTCATACTCACGGATGTTTTTCACTCCAACCGCCTGACTGAAGTCCTTGTAGATTCGGTCAACAATCTCATTAATTCTCTTCTCAAGCTTCCTGATATCAGAGCTCCTCTTATCAATGGAGTCCTTCAACTGCAAGTGTAAAAGAAGACAATCAAACTCTCTATCACACATGTTGACCTTAGTCATATAGGGAGATTAGCCGCACATTACCTTTAAAAGTTCAGGATTCATCCGATTGATTTCAGTACTTAAGTTCTGCCTGTCTTGTTTTAAGTTTGCAAGTTTGTCCTTTATACTTTGCTGCATGAAAAAATAGTTTCAAAGGTCAATTAGCAAAAAGGAAATACCTTAATAAATTTTTTTCCTATTTCATTATGAAAAAAAAAAATAACTATGGTAAGTGAAGTACAACTCACAACATGCAATTAAAAAAAAAACAGAAGTACCTTCTCAATTTCAGCGTACTGTGTTTTCTTCTCAAGTCCACTAATTCTTCCAGATGCTTCAGACTCCTTTAGCTGCATCTCTCTGATTGAACCAAGCTCTTCAAGCTCTGATTCATACTGTTCCTTCAATTTCTTTAGTCCTACAATATGTTGATAAAGCAGGACTTAAATCACTAATTGTAAGCTTAGAAGGTGTTGAGGAAGAAGCCATGATAACTTAATGTGTTTCAAGATGGAGAGACTAGCCTTCAATCTCAGCATCATCCCATTTTTTTGATCGAGCTTCCATTCCACCACTAGTACCACCAGTCATTGTGCCAGACTTTGTAAGCAGGATACCATCCACCGTGACAACTACAAAATAATCAGAGAGAAGATAATCAGCACAAATATACATTAGGTACAGAAGCCATAAAATAATGAAACTGACTCACCTTTAAACCTCTCTCCACTCCAACTAAGAACTTTAGCCTCATCAAGATTGTCACAAACTAGTGTGTTACCAACAGCAAAAAGGATAGCTCTCTCCAGTGCCGGATCAAATGTACCTTTAGTTAAGTTACAATGTTTGTGCAGATTTATATAGAATAATCAATAACAACCAATTTACTTGCACATATAGCATATAGGGCAAGAAGCAATGCATAAATTGACACATGTTATGTAGGTGAGAATAATAACTTGACAGAGAATTTGTACAAAGCTGACTCTTCTGCTACTTTTCCTAATGTCTATCCCTGATTTCCTCAGATTCTCGGGCAATCATGAATTTGTCACTTCAGATCCAGTTATATGAAACAATCAGTTGGAAGCATTGAATTGTTCACAGCATGGTTAAAGAATATTAAGCAAAGAAAGAATTTCTTTGAATGTTCAAGGATATTGGATCACATCAAAAATAAGTTTTGAAGTCCCGCCTAAGGTGCGTAACCTCTCAATAAGTGGCTTTACACGAACTGATTGAAGAGGTATAAATGTCTGAGGTGGAAGCCTTGAATCTTTCAAATACTGCAGACAAGAACACAACCAAAAACCACACAGCAACAGACAAGATTAGACAATGCAAAATTCAGAAATAACAATATTAAGACAAGAATATGATTCAGTATTTAAGACAGTAAGTCTCCAAATAATATGATCAGCATACCCGCTTAATTGTATATTCAAAGAGTATGAATATATCCAGTTAAATCTAAGGCTCGGTGCATTGTATATCTCCATAATCAACAAGTTAAGAGCCTTCCCTTAATTGCTAATTTAAATGGAAGAAATGCAGAAAATTGGACGGAGACATAGTGATGTAGGGTATAAAGAAGACTTATGCAGGAAGGAATGGGACTAAGGGAACTGGGACTTGAGAAGAAGATAGATGACTAGGAATCAGTTATTCCTCTATACAAGTCTTGTGAAAAACTGTAGGTCCACTTGATTACAGACACCAGAGGAAGGATCCCTTAGTACAGGACAGCACAAAATTATAATGTCATCCAGGCCCAAGATACAAGAAAGTGCTTAATTATTCCTAGATGCCATCTACTGCACAATCAAGAGGTATTTAGCCATACTGATATAGATTTTCCTATCAACATCATTAATCTGACTTTAGACTAGAGCTCACAAGAAAAATTAAAGCTCACTTTCATGGAAAAGCAAGATAAATTCTTGTTGATAGTGTACAAGCTGAAAAGCAAATTGGAGAGCAGAGGTACCTTTATGCATTCCTTCCCAGTGTTTTCATCCTCAACAACCACAGCATCCATGAATTTACCCATTGCAACAGTAACAGCAAGATTATATTTCTTCTGTGTTGGCTTGCAAAGATCAGTGACTCGACCATGGACCCCTGGAAACAATTGCTTAAGTGTCTCTACTGCCTTAGACAACTTGGCATCCCGCTCGTTTTCATGTCTATCTGCTCGTGATTCACTCAGTTTGTCCTCAACTTCATCAATTTTTGACCTCAGGTTTTCATATTTACTCCTGAATAGACAATGCAACAAACGAGATGTGGGCAACAAATAAATCATACAGAACCTAATGGAGTGAAGAAACATGAAATAACTTGGAAGAAGAATTTGTGACAAAGATCAGAATTATCACTACCTGGATTTCCGATGCTTATCTTGCATAGCACGCAACTCCTTTTTCAACGCCATTAGATCTTCTTTGTTCTTTGTGGATGATTCAAGGATTCCTTTTAGTCTTGTTCGCATTTGCTCCTCCTGCAGTTCCAGTTCATGGTCTCGATTCTTCAACTGAAGAAGATTTTCTTCAAGATTCTTTTGAGCTTCAATATCAGCATGCTGCTGCCTATCTAAGACTTCTTTCTCATCTCTCAGCTTTGCAGTTCTCATCCCAGCATCCTCTTTGCTAAAATATCAACATCCAATCATTTGTCATAACCTATTCGTATATATGTATTTCAGGCAATAATAAGTTACATGCAACAAAAGAACAAAATGAGAGCAATTCACTTCACATGGATGAAGCAGCCGCAACAATGGTGAGGCATAGGATGAAAGCATACAGTTCTGGAAGCATGGTCAACTAATTACAAGTCTCCCACCAAATGAAGATCAATAAATAAGCATCAATCACAAAGCTATCATGCAAAAATTCTAAATCCCTACTACCTCAGCTTGCTTTGGAACATTGGAGGGATATCCTAGTAACACCAAAGAAAATGACATCTAGAATTGAAAGAAGGAATCTGGATTTTTCGCTTGAAAAATACTCTATGCTATTTACATTTTACTTAAATTGCATAGAATATGCTGATAATATAGTGATTACATCTAGCCTTATTACAATACTATTTGCAGTAGCCCCAGAAGCCCATCCTGCAAGTAGTTTTTTTAGGCAATGTCAAATCACTCAATTGGTTTATCTCATATCATGTAGTTGACCACAAGATCTGATATAAAGGTTAGACATGCTCTTCATGGACCAGATGGTGAGGATGAAGCTAAAGGAAGTTACATTCTAAAATATTGCTGAAGTTCATTGTCATCCAAATGAAGTTTCTTTCCACCATCTCGACCTTTCTCACGCAGTTCCTCCAACTTTCCAGTTAGATCTTTGATTCCCCTTTCTAGCTCCACAATGTCATTGGCATGCTTCTTCCTTTCTTTTCTTTTTCTCTCAAGCTCTTTCTTGCTGCTCTCTATTTTTAAACGTATGCGAGACATTTCCTCCTTCAGTTTCAGAAGCTCAGGTTGCTGCTCAGAGAAATCAACAAGAATAAATAGTGAATGCCCTTGAA
Source organism: Sonneratia caseolaris (assembly GCA_900006705.1). Lineage (NCBI taxonomy): Eukaryota > Viridiplantae > Streptophyta > Magnoliopsida > Myrtales > Lythraceae > Sonneratia > Sonneratia caseolaris. Next base: position 196,679 of record CXYZ01006865.1, read on the forward strand.
ATGATAATTTAGCAAGGTAGAGACAATCCACCTAACTACTTAAGTTGAGACAGAAGTTCTAGAACAAAAATGTGAAACAACTGATCCCAAAGCAACCTCATACTCAGGCAAATAAAACTCGCAAAACCAACAAAAATCCTGATAAACTCACATTCTTGTCGAGCTTATTGCTTTTCTCAGCAATTTTCTTTTCACACTGTGCAATCTCCTTCAAATATTTTGCCTGCTCTTTCTTCTTCTTACTTGCTTCATGCTCAAAATCTTCAAGTTCACGCAGAACCCCCTCACGATTTCTTCTTTCATTTTCAAGTTCCTTATTCGTCTTTGTGATGTCCTTTTCTGTGTTATACAATTGCCACAAGTAGTATTCCTGCTTCAATTTTTTCTGCAGAATGACATGTCACACCATTAGATAAAGATAGTGCCACAAGTTGCAGGAGCAGAATCTTGTTTATGAAACTTCTAATTCAGCAAATTCTCAAAGTTCCATGTGCAAGTATCTTAACAATATCAAAATGCATGCGGTAAATTCCACATGCTACTGCAACAGGCCATTTTCAACTCAAAAGCAAAACCATTACAATATAACACCAGGCAATGAGTTAATGAGATCATACCAATTTCTCTTGCAAGCGAAGATGTTTTTCAGCCTCTTCCTTCTGTTCTTTCTTCTGCTTTCTCTCCATCACTACTGTCCTTTTCTTCTGATATGCTAGCGCAGATTTTTCCTCAGCAGCAGCTTTTTCTGCTTCAAGCTGTTCATAATCTCTCTTGAGTTCCTCAGATCCAGATATCTGCTCCAGCAGCACCGTGAGTTCCTTTGGATTTTTGGATGCTATAGACTCCACGTCACCCTACATATGAAAGCCAATAACAAGGAGATGAACCAGAGAACTAGTCCAATCACCACAAATCACCCGCTAATGACGCTAAGCTAATTGCCGGAATTGGGTATTCATCGTGGCCTCAAAAACATTAGCCAGTTTGGTTGGTGCTTTGAGCTAGTATGAATTTCTTGTCATAGATATACCTAGCTGTCTTCTGGATCAACCAACCAAATCCATTTAAAGCGTTTCGTATGTCTCTCTCAACAATCCAGCCTACCCTAATTCTACAGTCTACCTCACAGTCTTTCTCTTCCCTTCCTGCTATTTTCTCATCTCATCATCTCTAGTTTTCAGTTGACATTTCTCCACACTCAAATAATCTCTTAGCTAAAATAAAGGCTAGACGCATCAATTTACTTTTCCTCCAAAATATGAAAAGATGCTGAATTTGAATCAATATATTCCATAAATACAAGGACACATTAGCATCAAAGCTACAGAAGCTGCCAACTCAACTGAGATCATATTGAACAAGGCGAGAAATGTAAACTCGGAAAAATTACCTGGAACACAAGAAAATTCCTTGCATTCACGAGAATTCCGAGAGACTTCAGTCTTGCCTTGTACTCATCCCAAGTGACGACCTTCCCATCAATCCTGTACTCGCTCCCGCCAGTGCTGGTGATGGTGCGGGTGAACTGGAGCTCGGAACCGTTTCCCATCAGGTACACAAGCCTGACGAAGGCCCTGCGGCCCTTCTGCTCCTTCTCAGAGTCGTCGAACGCGTAGATGAGGTCCTTGAGCTGGGCTCCACGGAGATGACCAGTGCGTACCCCGAGCACGAAGCTGATGGCGTCCATAAGGTTGGACTTGCCAGCTCCATTAGGGCCTATGATGGCGGTGAAGTCGTAGAAGGGGCCAATCACCTGCTGACCCTTGTAGGACTTGAAGTTCTCCAGCTCCAGCCGGAGGATCTTCCCCGGCGACACGAGGGAGGGCATAATTAGGGTTTACAGGGAACCGGGACCTTGGCGAAGATCAGTCAACTTCTGCGACTGACAGTCCGAACGGAAATGGAGAAGGTGGGAATTAGGGTTTCTGTGATTAATTAAGTTCGATCAGATTCAGCAATGGCGAGAAATTTGGGGGAAAATGGCGGGAGATTGAAGATTTTATCGGGTGTGGTCGCGAAGCTGTGAGAGCTTCCCGTGAACGCTGATCAGAGCATATTTAAGCATTTTTACTGTTACGTCCCTTGGCTTGGAAGCCTTTTTTCGCTTATGCCCCTCTATGAATTAACCTTTCTAAACAAATCTTGGAAATGTTAAAAACCCCCCACAAATATGAAATCGGCTGACTTAACCCATCTAGAATTGATTTTTCAGTAGAAAATTGGTTTTGCTGCTACATCACACATCCCATTTAAATCAGTGCTGATCCAAGTAAGCAGGCAGCACCACTGAATCCCACGAGATGTATGTAGCACAGGATCCATTTCAAGGGGCTACAACTTGTCGAGGAAAACAATGAACAACCATGGCGATAGCTGGCGAAGTTGCATTCGCAGGGAAAGAACTTCGATGCGGAGGGATGCAAAACGCCATTGTTCTTGGGCAGAAACCGGCTGTCAAAGCTTCAACCTATGTATAATTCAAGAATTTCATTTACTTTGGCAGTATGTACAAGAAGCGCATCTATACACAACACTCTTGAGAACAAAAAAGTGTGAAATGCATTCACGCAAACGACCTAAGAGCAATGAAGCTCTACTCAAACTGCATATCCTTAAGTCCTAATCTTGACCAGACCACTTTGGGGCGAAAAAGATTCCAAAAACAAATTTTCGACTAAGAACATGATGGCAAACATTATAATACATAGGCACCAAACAAAGCACTCTGAGATGAACTCAGTCCGGAGAAAAACCAACAGGCGAAGAGTCAAAAAGATTGGAAGAGCTGGTGTTGTGATTTCAAGATTTTCCCTTTACTGAAGCTGCTTCTCGCTGGTTTCGAAAGTGACTGAGTAGCTGCCGAGCCTGCAAAAAAGGGTAAATAGTGGATTTTCCCAATCAGATAACTCTTCAACCGTGGACTTCTCTATTTGTATGGTAGATTACAACAGAGATAATGAAGGTAAGTTCTTTTTCTTGTCCCTCCTAATCGAGCAAGAATGTGCAAACCAGAAAGAAGATTAGAAAATCTGGAAATTATGCAAGTGGCAGAGTTATTGCCGAAATGTGTACTTCCTATTACTTCATCGTGCTTTCCTCCATAAACTTGGGAATTTATTTTGGAATTTCCATATATACTACTACCACCATACCAACCAACTCAAACTAATATTCCTGCTCCTAAATTTTGGTCACTGGCCGGTGGTTAAAGGAGCAAACTGTGTGCTGGCAAGGTAGGTTCAACTCTACCACCCAATACTTAAATATGATCTAGCTACCGTAGAGGCTTCATGTACATGCCAATTTCAAAGTCGGCCTCACACTTCCATTCCATGAACGATTTGCTAATGCCTAAATTGAAAAAGAAATCACTATTCTTATGTTAATCCATTATGTTTCCATATCACACCAAAAGGCCCAGTGGGGATAAAAAGAACATCCTATCCCCATGATATGATTATGGAAGGTTAGGCAAACATACCTTTTCTTTCGCTCTTGGGGTGCCCGACTGAGACAAGGCAACTAGTGGAGGAACAGCTCCCTCTTGGAGAACTAGGGTGCAGAACCTCGGACTGTTAAGGCACAGTTGCAAGAGCACTGAAGCGGCATTCTCCTTTCCCCTTTGAGATCCCGATTCAACAGCTTCAACTATAAGAGGAATTCCCTCTTCCTTTACAATCGCTACCCTTCCTTCCCCGACTGTTGAGAGGTTTGAAAGGAGAGCTAAGGCCTTATCAGCCATCCCTGAGGATGGGTCCATCAGCTCCACAAGGCTCCTGACTGCTCCTGCTTGGACTATCCGGCCCTTGTTCTCGTGGAAGATTGAGAGGTTGAACAGGGCCATCGCTGCATCCTTCTTTCCCCTTAGAGTCCCTGACCGGAGAAGATCCACCAGGGCCTTTGTGGCCCCAGATCGTCCAATAATGGCCCTGAAGTCCCCTTGCCCTGATAGGCTGGATAGAGCTGCTGCTGAATTCTCACGAGTGGCTTCATTCCCAGACTGCAGAGCATGGATGAGCGGCTCAATAGGGCCCGAACCTGCAATCAGGGCTTTGTTTTCCTCATTGATTGAGAGGTTTAGAATTGCAGTTACAGCATGTTCCTGGATGCTCTTCACTGGTGAATACAGCAACGACAGTAAGTGCAGGATGGCCCCAGATTGGCCTATAAGTATTCGATTCTCCATGTTGTGCTTCGTAAGCAACCTCAACTCTTCAGCTGCAGCTATTTGTGCTTCTTTTGATTGGCTCTGCAGGTCTCCTAATAGCTTTTTAACATGAGATTCTGTGGTCGAATCATCAAAATTTGATATTCCATTCTCTGAATTCATGGAATTTGCTTTGGAACCACTCAACTGATTAAGTGGAGTGAGTAGATTATGTCCGGGCTGTGCATATCTTCTTGGTGCATCATCAGATTTCTGGGGAAAACAATTGAAATCTGATACTGCACTGGAGGCAGACCCATTTCTACTATGAACACTCGCTTTTTCAACTGATAAAGAATCAATGGTCTCATTTTCACTCCTGTGCCCCCCAAATTCTTCTCCACTAGATCTACAAGAGGCACCACTCTTGTGCTTGTCAAATTGGCTGCTATTTCTCTGAAGAAACCCGTAACTATCCGCTTGCTTATACTCCCGGGGAGACCCATCGCCTGAAGGATTTTGCAAGTCACAGTCATTCAAAATCTTGATATTATTCTGTTCGCACCAACTTAGCACCATAGCTTTCACAGTATAATTCGGGATAAGGTTCTTATGGATCAGTAGCTGACAGGTCTTTGGGCAAATTTCTAGCCCGTGGTCAAACCATTTCTGTATAGAGGCCCTCTCATAGGTTTGACCTGAGGCGACAATAACCGGATCCACCATGAGGTTCAAGGATAGAGGACATCTGAAATAAGGAGGAATTGGAACTCCATTTGTGGTTTCAATTGATTCAGTTTTAACCATGTAATCACGTATGTGGTAAATGAGATCTGATATTTGGGTAATTTGACCCAAACAGCCTCCTGCTCCAGAGGTTGGAGCACTAATTCTCTCCTTCTCAACAGCGAGGCTCTCTTTTAGCATTCCCTGATTCGACTTCAGATCGAGCAGCTCAATAATCTTGGAAATGTTCTCAGGTTGAGGAAGCTTACCATGCTCTAGATTTCTAAGCTCCACCTGTATCATATCAGCTACTCTATCCTGCTTGAGAGATTGGAGCTCCTGCAGAGATCAGTAAACTTAAATGCATATATGATATAGCTTCATCGTAACAACCAAAGACAAGAAAATAAATGATTGCTCCAAAATCTCTCTCTCTATATGGGACAGAAAATTCTATCTTCAACAATGATTCCTAGCATACCTCAATAGCAGACGGGTTTGATGGCAATACTGACGATGGTGATAATCTCAATACCATTCGACAAATCTCTAGTGAAGAGTATTCAATCTTTATCAACAATGGCTCACTCTGTAGAACCTGCAGTAGATTTGACACTTTATCAGAAGTTCAGACATTGAGAGGCTGCATACAATAACACCTTACTTGAGTTCCTTTTTCTAAAGAAAATGAAAAAAAAATAAAATTACACAACTTGCAAATGAAAGAGTTTGGGGGACTTTCATCAATTCCATACTTCCAATTGACAAGATTAAATGAAGACTCAGAGATATATGTCATGACCAGGAACTTAGACAAAATAAAGGTGTCAATTCTTCTATCACAAAGTATTAAAGATGAAAGGGCACAAGTAAATTACTTACACTGCAAATTTTGCTCATCTTTGGAGACCAGTTCTCCATCACCTCTCTGGCCTCATTCACGGCCATATCTAGTTCTTCACACTCCTTATATAGAATTGCATCTGGAAGAGGTTCCTTCAGCTCAGTAACTTCATCAAGCACTGGTTTCAAGATCTTCAAAACTTCCATTGTCTTTCTGTAACGAGGTTGAAGATGGACAGAAATTGCAGTCTGACATAGAACCAGATGAATGAATCGGGAAAGGCTGTTGATCAGACCACTCACAGCTGTGTCCATCTTTTCTGCTATGACACATTTTAAAGGAAAAAAGAGGGAACCAAATAAAAAAAAATTAATGGATAATAAGAACTGGTGAATTTACTTGCACTTAAGGAGTAGCTTATGAGGGTCCTTGTTAAGCACCGACTTTTTTTAAAAGACTTGAACTGATTAAACAACCATACCTATGCTATGGATGAAACTACACAGAATAGAAACAGACAGAACAAACAGGATTGTAATGAAAGGGGTTGCCAGCATTCACAAGTAGAACTCAAATGCCAATACTGATGTTTAAAAGCAACTGCAACAATATCTTGGGCATACTTTTAACACTTCGTAAGAATTATTCATAAAGAAAAGAAAAAACACTTCCCATGAACATTTTTGCCCTGATTTCCTCAAAAATACTCGTAAAGCTGAGAAATTTTTTGAACAAGTGAACGCTTTAGCTGAAGCTGCAAAAATAACGCAAATTAGCTCATCACATTCAAGGAGGCTTTGCTTATACTCTCTCCGGGTGTCCCACGCCACCCCCATGATGCAGACTCTCGACATGCAATCAACTATCAAACTGAGTGATACATTTAATCAAACAGCTTGGACTGCAATCATGCATCAAGACAGCATCACTAAAAAGCAAGTAAATTTACTTCGACATGCTTTAATCTTCTCATAGATGATCTTTTTTTGTCCGAAATTCGGCCATTCCTACCTCTCACCCACCCGAATAATCGACAAACTCATCCAGAGTTTTCCGAATCAAGACACCCGAGTTGCCCGAAATTACCTCTTTCCTCTCGAGTTAAAGCACGGCCAGCAGAACCTCGAAGAACCCAGAAAAAGAAAAGCAAGAACCTTCAACTAGAATCTCCAATTGCGTTGCTGAAGATCCATCAATTTCCCTAAACAGAAGAGGCCAGAAGCGGTAAACCCTCCAATGCCCTGCTGCCGTGTGCAGAGGTTCGACGTGTAGGGGAGACAATCGTGGTAGCAGGGACAGGTTAAAATGGCGGGACCCGTTCTGGTTGCAGGATTCGTTGGGGGTGGTAGGGTGCTCCGCTAATCGCTTTGCGGGCAGAAATAAATAAAGTGTCGGAAATGAGTGAGCTGTGGGGTACTTCAAATCCTAGAAAGAAGGGTCTCCGTCTATTATGAGGAGTCCGCTGGCCACATTAAATGAGTAAGAGAGAGAGAGAGACAGACAGACAGACCGTCGATGACGAAGAAGATGTATTCAACCCCTGTACAGTATCGAAAAATTGACAGATTTAACTTATTCAGATATGGAGGGGTCAAGGCTCTAATATTATCTGCAACATGAATTCAGTTAACGTAAAAGATATATACAAACATCCTCCTCGTCGTCGTCTTCTTCTTCTTCTTCTTAAGCTAATGACATCATTAGAGACTGCATGAAGGACAGTCAATGGTCCTCATTACCTTCAGCGACGTTTGCTGGGTTCTCCTCTCTCTTTTGTTTTTGTATAATCTTTGAGGCTCTTCCTTTACGCAGGGAAGGAATCTCACTAATAAAATCAAACCCATGATTGCATCAAAGATAATAATACCGCTGGAAATATGCATTAAACCTCCACTATCTATAATCATGATATTATGCATTCCTGATTCAGATCACTTTTGCACCTGCAACCAGACATGCAGTTGAGACGGCTCCTTCGAGTATTTAGGAGGTTGATTGCCAAATTTGCCCAATATGATTATGATTGAATACAAATATTAAAATTGCTGCTATTAGAGCTGTGAAATGGACTGAGTTAGCTCGAATCAGCCCACAAACCCATAATTAGCCTAGTCTGCCCCAAGGCCAACCCGTAAATTGCTCTTATAGGTTTGTCGGGCAATTATGGCCCAAGTAAAAGAAATGGACCCGGCGAATTGTAATCGGTCCAAAACCAGTCCTAATTACAAAAGAAATTACAAAAAAATCATACGATTTTGTCAAATTAATTTTAGAAATAAAATTATTTATTTTAAATAATAATAATAATAAAGATTAATAGTTTATAGGTTAAAACGACTCAAATCACGAACTAATCTGTCTATAAATAATTCAAAACTAATTCATATATATATATATATATGAACTATTATATATAATAGATCGATCTAATAAGCAAATGAACTAATTATATTCAATCCAAACGACTTTAAATCTATTTTGAACGAGTTGACATTTTAACACCTCTAACTATTATTATTAAGATTTGCAACTCGTCCCTGGCCCCGGAGCGCAAAACAGAAAGAGTTCAGTGACTTAAGTATAAATAAATAAAGGCTAAGAAATTGTCTCAGACAGAAATTAGGGCACCAATCAATCAGAACTGTTATAGCTAAGGACGGCCACCCGGCAGTGCGCGGTGTATAGCAGCTGCTGCCGCATGCTCGCCCGGGCATAAACCCTAGCCCCCTCTCCCAAGTTCCTGGTTTTTTCACTCATGGAGCTGATTGCAGGTGCACCGGTAGCAATCCCGTTTAATCTCCTCGAATTCTCTTCCCCTTTATGGTTCTTCTCGTGCAATTGTCCTTTCACTTCACGCGCGAAGCAAATTGTTGAGGGTGATAATGAATGCCCATATTCTTGCTCTCAATTGGCAGCCATTTATTAATAGAGAGTAGTTTACGTGATATGTATTCATAGAAGGTGAATGCTGCTTAGAGTTGCTGCTCTTGGGATTCTTCGACGAGAATCCACGAATTTCATTTTCTCTCGTCGTCTCGTCGATAAAAGGATGAGTTTTCTTTCTCTTTCAATTCAAAACATCTTAGCAATGAGATAGTTATTCAGAGAAAGCGCATGTCTGCCTGGTCCGGCGTTGTTCATTTTGAAAACTGTGTATGTATGCAGTCTGATTTTCGAGGTGAAGCAACTATACACAGAGAACATACCATGCAGACTGATATAGAAGGGAATCTCTGTTCCATTTTAAAGCTAGCATGGTTAATTGAATTTTTTTTTTTGGCCGAATTCAGTAAGTTTCATCAGCATATCATTCTCATTGCAGGGTTATGGTCCACCTGACGGGAAATGTCGGCCTGGTTCCACAGTTTGCAGAACAATAGCTGGTGTATCTCCAGGAGCTATTTTTGTTGACCGTCATAGGAGTAGTTCACAAGTCAGTTTCAGTTCTCTGAAATGTTTTCCTAAAAGGGTAATTGTTTGCTGCAAATCAAGTTCTAGGGCTTCAGGAAGAAATCCAGACTTCCCAAGACACAATAAGCATGGGATCTCCCGTGGAAAGAACCGCCCGATGGAGGGAAAAGAGAATTTTGACATGCTCAGTGAAGTGGATAGTTTTGCTTCGAAGAACGGGCCCATTCTCTCCATCCCCAGTTCTCCGAGATCTCAAGCTACTGCTGTGCCAGGGCCCAGGGAGAAGGAGATTGTGGAACTTTTCAGGAAGGTCCAGGCACAGCTTCGGGAAAGAGCTGCCATGAGAGAGGAAAAGAAGACTAAAGAGGGTATGAAAGGACAGGGAAAAGAAAGTGAGACTGTGGACTCTCTCCTTAAGTTATTAAGGAAACACTCAGTGGAACAATCCAAGAGGAAGAACCCAGGAGCAACCATCAGGAACCCCATTAAAAATAAAAAAGAGCAACAGGTCGCACCATCCTTTGATGATACAAGCCTGAGCTTCTTTGATTCAGGCAGCGCCACAAGAGACACGGCTCAACTTCCCAACAATAATGCCTCTCATAGTAGGCCCATCTCAAATTTCCGCCGCAAGTCTCCAATCACTCGAGTGAAGTTCCCACCCTCTGATCTGGAAACTGAAAGTAACCAGAGTCAGGTCGTCAACATGCATCCTGAGCCTGAAGATGAACCCAAGTTGGAACCCAAGCCTGAGCTTGAAGAACATGAGGCAGAACGGGATTCTGCTTTTTCTGATGAGGCTGTATACAATCACATGTCAGACAGTGAGGACTCCGAACAGGATGAATCCGAGAGCATTGAAAATGGTGAAGAACAGGACCCGTTCAAAGCTGAGGACCTGACCGAGTTGAAGGTTGTGGAGCTGAGGGCTCTGGCAAAATCCCGGGGGATAAAAGGGTTTTCTAAGATGAAGAAAAGTGAGCTTCTCAAGTTGCTTAGTGGTAGCTCATTATAGCTACTTCATCTTATATTGCACAGAAGATCTGAGAACTGACCGTGTTTTACATTTTGATACATGAGAATTCTTCTTTCCTGTGGCAAATTCCATTTTGTGTTTTTACTATGAGGCAGTGTAGCCTGGGGGATTAGGTGAAAATTTTGGAAGGATTCATTAGTTCTTCCTTGATCACAGGAGACAACATGTGAGGTTTACCTCTGTATGTGGAGATTCAAATTTCACCATCTGATGCATCGATTGGATTTAGTATGTGTTTGATCCATCTCAAGTTCAACATGAGGAAAGTTGAGAACCTGGAATGGGATGGTGAACGTACAAAATAGGGTCATTTTACATGTCAACTTCATTTGAACCCCTTCTGCCGAACGTGGTCTTGCATGAATAAAGAATCATGGGTTTGCAGAACAGGGAGAAATGTGAGTATGACATATTGCAGGTTCAGGTAAATTTTTGAAACAATCTATTGATGCAGAGACTCGGAGAGTTGTTACTACACGGAGCATGGCAGCAAGTCCAACCTTTTGCTTTGTAAAGTTTGGGGAAAGCGAGGACTACTACAGGAGATGGAGAGTCTCGGTAATCAAGCTCAGTGGGGCGACAGGTTGAAGACGAGCGGTGCGCAAATGGGCTGAGATTTGTAATCGAGAAAGTGAATGACATAATGCGAGCCCCTACTCTTGGCTTGATCAATCGAAAGATGGTTGACGAGGCCGCTCTGGAGACCTGCCTGGTGTCTTCCGCGCGGCATTGCCGACCACTCGAGGCCCATGGTCTTGCCTTCGGTCCATTTAGGAATGCCCGTGTGTTCGATCTTGCAGATCGGCCCAGTAGAGCTAAACGAGCAAAGCGAGACTCGGGGACACATTTGATGGAGGATCTACCACCAAATGTCCCATCGTTCCTATGAATATGCATAACACCCCCCCTGGGAATCTGATGCTGTGCCAGCTGCTTATTCAAACCCTCAGCTCAATAATTATCTATCAATCCATCAATAATACGTTAGTTGAACCTGGCTATGGAATCGAAGTCACAGATCAAGAGCATATGCCCGTGCATAATTCGTTCGACAGTATATAGGTTGAATCAAAGTAAATACAGAGCTAATATATAGATGTATATTATATAAAATCCTACAAATATGTTTTTTCTTTCTTTCTTTCTTTCTTTCTTTCTTTCTCTAAGCACAGCCTCCTAAATATATTGACATATACGTACATGATAGATGCATGTATCAAACAAGCGAAGAGCAACGAGTATACATATGTATGTGTTCATCCATTGAGAAGAAACCAAACAGTAGGCAACGTAATAACATGTCGAGCAAAGCCGTCTATCTATCGATCCTACACCACAAATCGATGAGTATTATATGTATTCATGAATTCTTCTTCTTCTCCTCCTCCTCCTCCTCCTCCTCCTTCTTCTTCTTCAACTCAACCTGTGAACATATTGGCCAATGTGACGCATCAATCATTGGAAAATCAACCCGTCGTCGTCCAAGTCGAGTCTCATCCCGTTAATATTGCTGTTCGTGGGAACCCCATCGCCCCAGAAGAAGCCGTACGCATCGTCCGCGGCCTTGGAGCCGATGCCGCTCGAGTTCCTGTCCAGGTGATGGTGGAGGGGGTGAAGCAGGAAGGTGTTGTTGTCGCCGCCGCCGCTGCTGCTGCTGCTGCTGTTGACAATCGGGTCATTCTGACACGCGGAAGGATCCGACGAGGGCAATAGCGGATCGTAACCATGGGGCACTAACGTCAAGTTGTTAAACGATGGGGAGCTCAGCGTCGCCATCTCCGCCATGAAGTGGTGGCTTAGCTCGAGGTTCGAGCCGTGGATGTTGTCCGTTGATCCCTTGCTCCTGTGGAACACTCGGCAGAGCACCCAGTCCTCCTGCATTACACCACGATTTTTTTTTTTTGTTTTCCATGAAAATCAGTAACTAGAAGAAAACAATATACGATAATCAAGATAGGAATAATAATACAGTGTAGAGATTGACATCAGGCAAATATTAAACGTGACAGAAAAGTCACGCTTACAATATTATCATGTGACAAAAATAAATCCCAATTAGTATTTCAAGGTAAGTGGACAAAAGTCCGCTGCTTTCCTTCCAGTTTCCTTGGCCTGCCTCCTCTCTCTCTCTCTACGCAGAATTCATACTCGAATGCCCCATAAGGGTCAATTGTTTTTCTGTATTTTCATTTTTTTTGGGAGAAGTATAAATTCCTTGCTGGTTTTACCGATAATCTAAGGCTGGTGCAGTCTTTTAATTCAACATTTGCGGCAGAACAGTAATCCGACCAACAGACATATCGCATAAAATTTAGAATAAAATTTTTTTAAAAAAAGTGTGTCCTATATTATTCTACACTCATCCTAGGATGTGACATCGCATGCATCCTCGATTGATAAGCCCTACAGCGTGCAGCAATGTCGGCAAAATGGTACCTATGGTATACGTGTGTGTCGTACTTGCATCATTATGCAGTATCCTTCTTCGAAACTCCAAGACCCAAGGGTTTCCTAAATCGTGTTGATCAAGCCGAATAATCAAACTATTATTTCAATGATTGATGAGGGGGATGGTCTTCCAGGTAAATTGAATTTCACGACCTGAGGATATGTAAGGGTTATTATGGTCGAGTGATTGATGCGTCGCCATGCCCCTGAAATGCAAAGGGGAACTCGGAGACAAGTACCTTTGGAGGCATGTGAGGTGTTTCAAGGCGGAACTCGTGCATGATCCAGCCGGTCTTGATCCCATTAGGAGCCCTGTTCTGGTAGAACACCAGCGTCTTCCTCATCCCGACAACCTCTCTGCTTGCCGGGTCGTGCACCGTCCGGTCCTTCCCCGTCGCTTTCCAGTACCCTGTCACCGTCGCTCGGTTGGTCCGGAAGCCGGTGGCGTACTTGCGATCGCGGAAGCTGAAGAAGTACCACTCGTTCCCATTCAGCTTCGCCACATCTACAGACAGACACACGAGAAGATCGTCCATTAGAAACATTGAGTACTGCTCACAACAACATGGATCAAATAATCCCCCAACCAACTTAAAATTAGTTAAAATGCATCAAAATTCTCATTCCATTACGAGTAAGATTTCGGATTCGAATAACGTGAATCGGAAGAAACTATATTGAGAGTTATGAGAAACAGTACTTACGCAAGGTCGGACGAGATGTAAAAGATTGACATTTACGCGATCGGATTATAATAATTCAATATATTTATTAAAAAAAAAAGCAGACGTACGAAGTAGCTGAAATTTGTCGAATCGAAACCCCACCCCCTGCGCGTGAATTCACCCGTGGGTGTGTAAATGAACATGGGCGTGTAAAATGAGTTGTCCTTTCCATGCATGGCCTCTACGTCAATTTAAAAATAGGGGGAAATGAAATTAATTAGTTAATTAATTAATTAAAGAGGAGATAATTACGAGGAATCCATCGATCGATCGATCGACGAGTCTTCCTTCATTCACAAGCTCAAGCAATACATAAGAAGCTTTTTCGATTTATGTATGTCAGTCAGATAACTTTTTGAAAAGCTGTTGACTTCTTTCCCCCAACACCAACTCTCCCCCATCTTCCATCGTGGCCACTTCGGGTTACTGTCTGCGGGAAGTTTCTTGGAACAATTAAGTCATCATCCCAGAAGAGAAGAGGAGACCCATAAATCAGAATTTCACGTGCGTGATCAAGGGGGCCTGGCCGATGATACAGTGTAATTATTCTCGGAATTAGCAATTCTCCCATCAAAATAATTAACTACCGCATAAGGCTGATGTTACGGGCGACAGTCAAGCAGAAAATACGAGGGGAAAGGGCAAAAAAAAAAAAAAAACCCAACTACGAGAGAATTTAAGATTGTCTACCCACCCATTAAGTCAGAGGCGGACCCGGTAGCTTTCTCGGAACGCACGTAATAGTGTATGCACTATATGTTCTTCAATTTTTTTCGACACTTCACATGTGAAAGTACGATGCAATTCCTCCGTAATAATTGCATTAGAAAGGAAAACTCGGATTGAGGAGACTCTTGGTGACCTCTGGTCTTCACCATGACCATGGAAGACTTCTGGGTGTGTGTGTGTGTGTGATAAATGTTATATGTCAAGCGAATCATGTATATGTACCTAATTGGCGAAACTTGGCCCTCGATGCAGATGGATATTCTCCCTTGATGCAAACTTTCCCTAATTTTTCGTACCTTCTAGGGTGTGAAGAAGAAGCACCGCATGTCGTGAAAAGACGGTAATATAGACCACCGATATGAATGTTCAAGTACGTAAATTAACAAAGGACGAGGCAGCAACGAGTTTGTGTTTCTCTATTATCATTGCGGGCAGTAGCAGTGTTCGAGCTAGCTCTTGATCGTACGGCTGGTTCATGCAATCTTACGATCCCCTACCCCATAGACCAAAAACTGGGCTTTCGACAGGAATCATGCTCGAACACAGTGACTTTTTTTCTGCAGGAAGCAAATGCCATGTACTACTGGAGGATGTTCATCGACATGTGAAAACACGGGCTTATATGTAGTACGGGCGGCGAGGGCAGATGAGGAGGCAGAGCTCGAGACGCCTGCTCTCAAATGCTGATCTTCTTACTCAGATGTACAACAGACTCTTGCGGGAACAGAGATGTCGAACAAGCGTGTGTGTATCTTTAAAGGGTCGGAGAGAGGGACGTACCAGGAAGCTGCCATGGCTCGCAGGTGTGCAGGTCGATCTCGACGAGAGTGCCCTTAAGAGCCTCCTCGTTGGCGATCTTCTTGTAGAGGTAGTGGCACACGAGCTCCTCGTCGCTCGGGTAGAACCTGAACCCCGGCGGCAGCATCGCTCCGATATCTCTCAGCCCCATAGTTCTTATCCTCTCCCCAATAACTCTTTGTTAGGCAGATATCCCCTCTTGTGTGTGCCCGGAGGATATGGAACAATAATTCAAGAAATCTCTCTCTCTCTCTCTCTCTCTCTCTGTGGATCTTCTTCTTCCTTTGAGATTACTAGAGAATGAAATGAAAGTAATGAGAGACACACCTCAAGGAGAGGCCTTATTTATACATGGAAGTCATAAGTTGCCTTGGCCTATAAGCATTAATTTGATGCATCACAAACGGACACGTATAAATTATACTCTAGTGTGGGCCTCTCAATCCCCGGCTTAGGAATAGAATATGCAATTAGTTGTGAAGTTTCAAGCAAGCCCATTTTCACAAGTAACCCTTACCATCTCCATTCTCCACCTCCTTGGTCTACATCATGCATTTCATATCTAAAAATTCATTAAATCGAAATAAGACTCATGTCAATTTGTTGATGGATAAAAATTATCATAGATATAAATTTTCTCTATCACAAAATTTGAACCCAATTAAAAAGAAGAGATATCAAACCGAACTCAACTTGCATACTAATATTAATTAGTCTCTCTCTCTCTCCTGTGTGGGGTATCTTATAGGAATTGCAATCCCATGCTGCCGATTTAATGGACAAAAATCCAAACCCATTATTGAATTCTATTGACAAAAGGGCCACCAAACTCCTCCAAGACACTCCTTTTCATTCCCACATTTTTAATTAATTTGCCCTCCAATTTTCTTCAATATAATGTCGATTTTATGTACTCATTCACAGTTAGAGAACGAGAATGATTCTTGATTCTTGATTCTTGTACATATGTGACCATCATGCCGGCTTGAACGTTTTTGGGATCGGAAGGGTCCAATATGCGACGCACCTCTACATATCTCGACCCATCAGCTTTGTTTTCTTCATGCACCAAAATATTTCTTTTTAAATTTTGTCATAGTTCACTTCGTCAGTTAGGAGTCTACTTCATTTTAATTTGTACCTGCAATAACTTCTTAAATCGACGTAGTTGAAAGAACAATACGATTCTTTTCTGATCTACACCACTCGTTCATCCCGATGAATCCACTTCTCGGTCAGATTGGATCACTAAACTCTTTTAACAGTGGATCTTCTTCATCCATAAGATATAAACATATATTTGTAAGTGGAAGGTCTTGTGAGCCCAGCTAGGGGGGAGGAGGGATTTTGCCGTTAAACAAACAACAAGTTTATGGGTTAGGGTTCAAGACAATCATTAAGAAAACGTCACTTCGATAGCATATTGTCCCGTAGTAATTCACATGCCCATAATAAGTTCCATGTACTTTTGTGATTGTGGTCCTCATCGCCACATTTAATTTTAGTTTTATAATCTTCAGACAAGATACTCTGATATCTTCTCGTAGCGTGCAGAGCTTCAAAAATGATTTAAAACCCTAAACTGAAATGATTTCCAACTCTTGATTCTCGAAGGCATGGATTCATCCATTGGCGGCTTTATTATTATTATTTTCCCAATTCGAGATCCATAAATCTAGACAGGATAAGAGGAAGATTAAGGGGTAAAAAAGTGAAAGAGCCCGACTATAAAAAAAAAAATCGAGCAATAGAATATCGAGACTCAAACCGTGAATAATATTATCGTATCTAACTCTTTAATATCTGAAAATCCATTACAAGACATTGTTTCGTGGTTGTCCCATGCCGTAGTTGGTGCTTTACTTCCCACGGGCCTATTATTCTAATGAAAACTAAAATTCGCTTACAAAACTCTAAGATATCGTCCGTGACCGAAGCTTACGATGAGCATACCGATCCGATAATCAACTGGAGCAAGCTGATGTGGTCACACGAGCAAGGGGCGGGCCCGCATCTAGATCGGCACGTACGCATAAAATCGCCGATCCCCGTCACGTGAATCGGTATGATCCTAGCGAGAGAGCTCACGAAGGATAGATAGTTTTTCAGTAGATGGAATCCTCGATCAAGTTGTGCATGCTTGGTCCACTTAATCATGAACGGCATCGAGCACATAGTTGCAATTTTATATATATTACGAACTTGTGTGGTTTATACCATCATATAAAATGTTGGCGAGGAGAAATGGGCTCATGATTTACTGCAGTGTCACTATTTCGGATTCTGAATCAAGAGATTTCTCACACTTCATCTTGGTATGGTCGAGCTTTTCTACGTCCCTTCTTCGTCCCCTTTCTCCTATTTTCTTTTGCTGGTCATAAGCGTAGAAGAGAATAAGATAAAAGAGAGGAAAATAGGAGAGGTCATATGGGGAGTTCACGGATGAGAGTTAAAGTTGGGACTAGATTTCTTGATTTCATACTTAGTTTTCAAAACCGGACTAGGCCGGCTGATTTGACTGAAAACCGGCCACTCGCCCAATCCGATTCCTATAAAAGATCCGATTGTACTTTTAATGAGGTTAACTCTGGTTGAACCGGCTGGTGAACTCAATTGAACTGGTGGGAGAACCGACATACTTAAAATTTTTAAAAAAATAATAATAATATATTATAATGTATATATTTTATTTTATCAGACTTATATTTATATTTTTGTTTAATATAATGGTTATATAAATGATTTTTGTTATAAATTATATTCAAATTACGATATTATATAAATTTATTGGTAATATTATTTATGAAATATGCAGTTCAACCCATTGAACCCCCGGTCCAACCCACACCTACACCGGTTCCCGACCCGGTGCGGTCTTAAAAACTATGATTTCATATATTAAGATTAATATGACTGTGAACCTCCGTTGTATATCTTCTCCCATCCTACTTTAAGCATGCGTACGTCTTTCGTGATGGAAGAACATTTTCTTATACAATGTTTGGAGGTCATGTCGGGAGGGAGGCCGATAATAATAATGAGAAAATATGGACAAAAGCATATCTGTCACGAAGGCAGGCACGCATCTTGTATCAATGATACGAGGCGATGGCCTGCACTCACCGGAAGACGATGATGATTTGAAACTGGGGACACTACAATTAGAACAATACACGGATCAAGATTCTCTTTATAATTTTTCTTTTTTTCAAGTTAGTGACGTGAGATGAATATGACATGAGAGGAGAACCAAAAAACCAAAAAAAACAAAAAACAACATCATGTGATTAATTATTCAACATGTCAATATTTAACAAGCCAATGATGGTACACTCTTTTTTTTTCTACTTCGAGCAAGATTGAGTGGGTAGAATAGATGGAGAAGCTGGTGATCCACTTCATACTTGGAATAGCATACACGTCGCACTAAATAGTCCCGCGCGTATTTACCCGTTTGAATTTGAGCCGAGTCAATCCGTGTGCACACAATAGCCCGATACGTTACTCAAATAACGGATGCGTCAAACTATCTTAATTCACTTATACCGTGCAGCTAGTTTAATTATACGTGTCATTTTCTAGAGCCGATAAGAGGGCGTACCATATTCTTCGTCCATTGATGGCCTGTCGGGTGGGAAAGTGGATCTCTTGGAGATTGGGATGTGATTGTGAGTGGAAAAATTAGGAGGGGCTTCCTACGTTTTCCGTTCTCCTTTTCCCATGGATGTAACGGAGTGAGTGGGGTGGAAATGTTCTCGTGTTTCCTATCATTAAAAAGTCCCTTTTCAGGGGGCAGTAAACTTTGCCAGAATTCTAATTCACTGGAAACATGGGAAATCTAGAAAGTCACGGCACCCAAAAGAAGAAATAGTTCTCTTATTGTGCAGATCGCGATACTCTAGGGTTAAATGTGTCTTGATCGATTAATTTATGTACGCTCGATGGATGGATGATGATTTATTCGCTAAAAGAAGAGGACTCTCGATTTTATGTTTCGAAAGAAACTCGTTCATCCAACCCTTGTTGGAATTTCGACACGCGATGTTCATGTCGCTTAATTTTCACAGTTGGTTCCTGCTGTGCTTTATGCAAATTCTTCCCCCGTGAAAGAAAGTCAATTTGTCGACGAATGAGCAAAAAAGTCAGGATCCTTCTGTCTCCCGGGTCTCGAGGAATTTTCTTCGAGTGGAGGGGATAAGATCGATCCATTGCTCACCGATGACAAGGCACAAACATATGCTTTGTCGAGAGATGAGGATCAAAACTTGGCATCGCCACGAACATTTTGAGGGGTGAGCCGTTAAGTCCACAAATTTCATAACCATCGACAGTGACCTGGTCGATTTCACACGATGCATCTACTCTGTGATCAACGTTTTTTGGGGTTTGGATTTTTATCGGTGGATGATTTTTTAGGGTATGAGGGGTGAGTGGTTAAGTCCCAATTCCATCCATGGCCGACAGTGACTTGATCGAGTTGATATGATGCATATGCTCTACGAACGACATTTTCGGGTATGGATTTTACTGGTGGATGATTTCATAATTTAGTATAAAGAATATCGTGCGACAAACACGATTAAATATCGGTATCGTCGGTAGGAGGGTGAACAAGTTTTGGATAGGATTGAGGGAACTAATAAACGCATACATAATAATGCAGGCAGAGAGAAGCCAAATCGATCACGTGTGCCACATTTTTCCGAAATAAGTTGCATGATTAATATGGCTGCATACACACCAGAGTGTAAAGCGATAAACATGACAGATTGGGGGGAGAACTAGGGTTAGGGTTTATTTCTAATCTCCCCCTCAATAGAAGGGGGAATTTCGTTGGCCGATCGATACGATGGGTCATGGGTTGGAGAATGAGTGACGGCTCGATACTCTCCGACGACCCAGAGAGCCAAACCCCTTCAAGAGTGACGTCCTTAAGTCATGGGGGCTATGCGATCTTCTCCACGTCCACATCTAACACATCACTTTCTTCTTGATATACATAATAATTCAGTATCCGGTATTCAAGAATCCATCGGACCCCAACTAGTTCAGCAATTTAAGTCGGGTGGAGAAAAACCCTCCAAATTATCATAGATTCTTCCTCATCCACAAGATTGAAGTACGAAATGGAGTTGACGAGCCGCCCGAGTTTAAACCCTATCGGTACCTCTCTCATTTATTGATCATTGCCTTGCCATGGAGGTGTCAAGAAACAAGTCTTCCTTGCCTTGTTAGCCTTTGGACACCCGTGAACCTGCCAAATCAATCCTGTCGGCACAAGCCCAACGCAAACTATAAGCATTGAATGGAAAACAACACCTCATGCGACTATGTGCGACAGATAGCCAGCAAATCATTAATCGGAACGGTCGGTCACCGCTATTTCCACGTATCATAATCGAGAGATTGAAGCATCAAAATAAGAAGTGACGGCAAAAAATCTTAAGTTGATATGATCATTCGAGCTATATCATTTTAATATGAATTTGTCACATGCTAGCTCAATTAATTTTGGGATGTAACACATACATCGATCACTTGGAATTAATATGTGTAATATACATATGGATAGTTGGACTATTCAAACCATAGTTTTTAAAACCGGATCGGGCCAGAACCGGTTAGGGTATGAGTTCATGGGTTTATGGGTCGGACCGGGGTTTCAATGGGTCGAACTGCATTTTTAATAAAGAGTATTAATAATATAATATTACCAATAAATCTAGATAATATTACAATTTAACTATGATTTATAATAAAAATCATTAATATAGTCATTATATTATGCTCAAATTTAACATAAAATATGAATATAAGTCTAATAAAATAAAATATGTATGTTATAATAATTTTTTATTTTAAGTTGACTGATTTTTTCATGAGTTCAATTGAGTTCATTGGTTTGACCAGGACCGACCGGTTCAACCATATTTGACATAATTTAAAATGTAATATGAGCATTTATGAGAACTTGACCGGATGGGTGGCCGGTTCTCTGTTGAACCGGTTGAACCGGCCAGCCCAGTCCGGTTTTTAAAACTATGACTCGAACAGATGGTGTACATATGTGTGTGTCTATATATATATATAGATATATATATATCTCTGTATATGTGACGTCAAACAGGGCAAGCTGAGATTATATTTGTCGATTATCTCGAGATTAGCGTCTGAAATTCGACAAGAATGAGTTAAAATTCTTGAGAATGTTAACTGTGAATGGCGACTTTCAGTTTACTGTTAAAAAACCAGTGAGACATGCAAACATGTGACGGTGAATTAAATACAAAATAAAATATATAATTAGAGTACAAATTATGACAGTTATTTTTATGTGGTAAAATATAATTTTTATAGTTATTTTACAGCTTAATTTTCATTTTTTTACCGATTAAATTAATATTTTATTAATAGTGCTTTTGGAAATACGGATTTTCCCGACAGGAGGGCGCCGAATTGACGAGCCATGAGTTCGGACAATCATACGCCCGGGTGCATGTGAGCCCGCGCATCCGCGGAGGGGCCAATTGTCGTGAGCCCATGCACCGGGCGCATGATTGTTACGTGGTGTTTTGCGTCGCGTTCCTCCCAAAGTCCTACTTCTCGTGAACGAATTAATCAGAATCTCACGTTCTGCCGTCGGCCGCGTGACACACAACCGACCGATGACACCAGAGAGAGAGAGAGACAGAGGAGAGAGAGGGAGAGAGAATGAATGAATTGTGCCGATGATTAAGGTAGGCTCGACAGTGACACCTTCCCAATCATAATATGACGTTTCCAAATGCCCTTATGAGGTGTCGCCGGACGGCGACCTAAGTATAAACTATACCGGAAAGCACAGTCGCACCAAATGATAATTGGATTTTAATTTTAAGCTAAAATCGATCTCACCGTACAACATCAATCAAGGGTGGCCTAAATCCTCACTCTTGATTTCAAATTCGCAGACATACGCGCGCGCGTGCGTATTTGGCTCGTAGTGATCGATATCGAGGGGCTTTCCAGGCCCCTACTGGCTCGTTCCGTGTGCTCGAGAGAAGGGATCGACTCGTTCGACGGTGAAAACCTCTGCAGCTATAGATGTCGATTTTCTCCGTTCATGGTCCCTCGAAAAGCCACGTGTCGTGCTCGGCCCGGCTTGCCCCCCGGAGGAGGCCTTGAGGGAAAAATGTGGCAGCACCTGTGCCACGCCGCCCCCAAAAAACATTTTCAGGATTCTTTCTATTCAGTTGGCCATTTAAGAAGTTAATTAAAAGCAAATTCAGCGAAAGGCGAGATATATATACAACGAGAACAAGACAATACAATCCACCGTGAGCGTGGTCGAATGGTTCTGTACTAATCATACCAATGGGAGGACTCGAGTTGGAATAGTTCAACTGGATACCGATTGTTTATAAAAAAAACAAACAAACAAGATGATGGCCAGTCGTGAGGATCCGCTGTTTACTTCTCCTGCAAGAACGATCCTCACGGAGACCAAATTGAAAGCACACAACGACTTTGCTCTCCTACCAAATTTCTGTTACTTTGACCCCTTCCAACAACTCGGATCGGGCGATAGCAACCGCAGATGCCGCATCCCGGGAAGAGATCGAGCCTGTGTGGGGAAGCGTTCTCAACCGGTTGTGGTGAGAGCACCGTCGCGGTTTTGATTGGGGACTCGGTTTTCGGTCGCTTTCAAGCTGACGAGGACAACCCTTAACTGGATAACAGGCTGTTCGAGGGAGATCGTGCATGGATACAGCGATGTAAAGGGTCTCATTTTGTGGGTTCTATTTAATTCAAGATTTTTCTCTGTTTTTAATAAATAAATTTTAACTTAAAATGTCATATATTCCCCTTCACTGGTTCCTTGGATATCCAACGCTAGGATTCACTGGCCCACCAGCCTGGCTTAAATTCGTCAGCGGTACCATTCCTTCCTCCATGCCTCAAGATGAGATCTCCCCGTTATAAGAGCCTAATGGAACCCCGACCCAAAAGACTAATCCGGGACAATTCACGAGAGCCCATCCCAGAACTTCATCGACTTTAACATAAAAATGATCGTTGACCAAATCTCGATCCTTCTGTTAGAATTGCGCGGAGATGGAATCCGGCTTTTTTTTTTTTTTATTGTTTTTCCTTTTTGGGGTTAGTCGGATGTGCCATGAGATTCTTCTCTGGCTGCTGAACCCGTCGGTGCCTTCTCTACGGCCCGAAATCAAAATCTATTCATTTAGACGCAACAAGGCAAAAGAATTGTGAATCTAGCTTTTTCCCAGACATTCGACAATGCTGTACTGTAATAGCCGTGTTCCTCATTCCTAGTCATTCGACCAGGACAGGACGAGCCTACAAAATCGAGCAGACGTGTTTCGTGTTATTTATCTATCTCGAGAAGAGGAGTCGCTGAAGCAACCTGCTTCACGAGGTCCTCAACCTCTCGCTCAAGTGGATTTCAGCTTTGCCGATGACGAGGCCAAGGCCAAGTGGGAGAGGATTCAGTCAACGTTCTGCATCTAACTGTTTTCGGTGCATGTTTAAGTTTACAATACGTACATTACAGTGAAAGTGAAAGGTAAGGAAAAAGTGTTCATCATGTGAATCAAGCAATGCTCTACCAGCTGCATTTGTGCTAGATACTTGATTGTCAGAACTTCTGTAGTGCCATCTTCCATCACTTTGGCTCAGAGCCTGCCGAAGATTAAAAACGTGTCAAAAGCTGAAAGATAACCTACCTCAGTGCTTTCCATGGACAATCAATTAGACATCCTCACCAGACAGAATAATGTGAAGCCATCGAGGTCATTGTGAAATTAACAGTTTAGTTTAGTGAGGGTTTTAGCTGGGTTTTTGAGAGAAGAAGCTAGACCTGCCGAAGGATCCATCAACGGGAGTGAAGAGCTCGAGGGCAGCAGATCGGTGAGCATCAGACACCGGCTGAAAATTGGATGCGGCATTGCAGATCGAAGCTGCAGCTACAAGCAGGAGCAGCGGCATGACTCCAATACCTCCGGATACACATGTCCATTCATTACCCGTTAACACTGCGAAATGGACAACAAAATCGAAGAAGAAACCAGCATGAAGATCAAGCACAGTGTGACCAGCAGATTTGAGACCGATCGGCTGGCAGCGAAGCCAAGCTCGACCGGGGAGGAAAAGTTGATAAGGTGAAGATGATTTACCCTTTGCTCATTCCCTATTACAATCAAATCCCTCATTCCCTTTGTTCCTTGCAAGTAAGCCCTTTTCTATTTTCCCCTATTTAGATATTAATCCCTAAACTAAACCACCAATGACAGAAGAGGACCAAACGCTCTTTCTTGCTTTCCATGTACCTTCTTCTCCGGAGCGTTGCCGGTGCCTGGGTGGCCTGATGAAGTCAAGCACGTGGCCGGAGGAAGAGAGGGGAGGTGACCGGGGAGCACTTGGGCATCGCTAGTACCGGGGGCCCGAGGACTGGGCCGGCCCGTCACATATTTTGGGCCGCCGATTTCGTGGCCTGAGCCCAAGGGGATGTAGTGGTAACCTTCAGTAATAAAGTCCATTGAGAAGGGTCAGTCAGCCCCTTATCCCATGTGACTTTTGATGTGCGGATGTTTACATCCACTAATGGCCCTTCCTCCATTATCACAAGATTACATACATCTTATCTGAATATTACCCATCTATTGTATATAAAAAATGTGTAATCGAAAATTTGTCTAGGTTTGACATATTCGGCGATGCTTCCATGGTTGAAACTTGCCCGAGAATCCTCCAAACAACGTTGATGGCCGCCCTTCTCTCTACCGTGGAAGCCTCACACCTCCTATCTCCGCTGCACCATCTCTACTAGGCACGTAGCTATTCATGGCTCGGTCGAGTGATCGAACATAACCCAGGTTGCAACATCGATTCCCTCAAGAATGCATCAAGGATCGAATTTAGAGGTTTGCACCAACTTACATCCAATAAAAACTCCAAGGGGGTAACAACCAAGAACTTATTCACATCAAATGCCCCCATTTCTACATTACCCCGTGACCATAGTTTTAAAAATCGGATTGGTCTAGTTAGTTCAATTGGAAACTGATCATTTACTCACCTGATCTGATTTTTAAAATTAACCAAATTGAACTTTAAATGTAGTCAACTCCGATTGAATCGATCGATTTCTAATCAAACCGGTGAAAAAATCGGCCGTTGTAAAATTTAAAAAATAAAAATATATTATAATGTAATTATTTTATTTTAATATACTTATATTCATATTTTATATTAAATTTGAAATTAAAATGATAGTTGTATAAATTATTGTTAAATGATGGTATCATGTCAATTTATTAATAATATTATTTATTAAATATGCAGTTCGACCCATTGAACCTCTCTGATTTGGGCCACGGACCTCTGTCTTGACTAATTCTTAGTCCAATATAATTTTAAAAATTATGCCCGTGATAGTATCATATGCACGTTTCAAATATGATAGTCGTTCGATCTCATTCAGTGCAGTCGGTCAAGTGGGTTTCTTTTCTCGGCCGAAAGATGCCCTAAAAATGGAGGCTTTTGAAGGGCCATTTGATTGAAAATCAAAGGGGAAGTGATGTGAATGATTGTAAGAATCAGGTTCTCTCGAAAAAGGGGGGCCCCTTCCCACACCCACAACGACTATAATATTTGAAAACGGTCCCCATCAGTGGACTCTTGTATTATGGCATCGGTACCACTTGCCTTTGACAACGAAGGGCAGCAATGAATAAGAAATAAAAGAAAGCGGGGTGAAAATATAATAATTTCATCACTTTTTTGCCCCAATATTTTAATAATATCCTCAACAAAGTATAATTATAATTTCTTTTTAAAATCTCGGTCCTAAACTCCTTTCTGATACTATTTCCTCCCCACTTTTTTCCCAGGTATAATTGTGCATCTGTCTAACTCGGTGTAATTCGGATCTGAGGACTTTTAGTCGTCACCTGACTGATCCCGATAGACTATGATTTATAGAACTTGATGATCGACAAGCTTTCAAGTGTCAGACTCTGGGGAAAAGAGGCACATGGAAGTTTATTTGGCACGGGAAAAAGAGAAGCTTTATGGGGGAAAGGAAACCCCCATGATCACCTCCCTTTTGCTGGAACAGCCCACTTCGCAACTCGTCATAACATGTATAAGAACTTGCATAGACATTGCAGTATGCATTCCGTTTGCTCTGTGGCAGATGTTGTTATATAGAGCAGTTGACGCTAGAAAAGTGGAATGTGCGTCGATCGACCAAACCCAGAAGCTTTTTCCTGCAATCCCACCGTCCCACCGGAAGTCACGGGCAAAGCTGAGTCAGAGCTCACAAGACCACATTAGATAAAGAGTTCACATTCCTGAGCTCTGACCCTTAAAAAAATTGGAACGTTGGGGGTAAATGGACAACTGCCGCCCTCTCCCAGGCCTTAGGATAAAGCCAAAAAACTTTGCAAAAGCTCTGATAGATCAACTCTCCCGTCATTTTCATCCGCACCCCAACCAATTGCGCAGGCGGTATTTCACCCAACAAAATCTTGAGCCTCTGTAGGGAAAACGGCCACTGGATCGAATCGAATGGGGAACCAGGCTGATGTAGTAATCATAAAGTTTGGATTTTTATTTGAACTGCCGCAAGCTGGTGGCTTCCTTCACTTAAGTCGTTAATTTGAATGTCTGTGATGTATTTCTTAAGTCGTTAATGCAATGCAGGTGAATCGGATTAAAATATGTTATTAGCCTCAAGGTTGCGGCTCTTGTCTTGTGAGTTTCTGCATTAGAAAATGTCTTAGAATTTTGATCAGTATTAAGAAAAGTTCTTAAAAAACAGAACGAAAACAAAAACAGAGGTCCAGTTCTTCTGTCGCATTTTCTTTTGCATAAAGAAAGCAAAGTAAAACGTTAATGTGCACAGCACCCAAGAAAGCTGGCAGATTCGCCATTAAATAAATATTCCTAACGCTCTCTTCTCTACTCCTTCCTCTGCTGGACGCCTGCTTCTTCTCGTTCTTTTCGAGACTTTCCCCTCCTTTCCCTCTCTCGTACACCATAGGCAGAAACAGAAAAGAAGAAGAGGGTAGAAACCACTCTAAAGTCTCACCCCATTAATGAAGGTTTAGAGTTAATGGGCACCTTTTGCTCTTCCTCTCAGCATTCTTGGGAAGGGTGACTTCGTCTTTCTTATTGGGTGCCTGATATTATTCATCGTTATCACAAAAAATGGAGGGCTTGCCTCGGTGGCACTTGATGGCCGTGGTGGTGCTTTCAGTTGGAATGATCATGGCGGGCACCTGGTGTCAAGAAGAAGTCACAGCTGTGTACATTGTTACTTTGAGGCAAGCTCCTGCGGCTCATTACTTCTCTGATGAACTAAACAAGGACGGGAATCTCTTTCATAAGCGAAGCTCATCTGGGAAATTAACTATAGTGCACAAACCCAGGTATTGTTCCTTTCTTGCTTCTTTGTTTGCGAGCTAATTTTACTCTGTGCTACTGAATTTACTCCCTAATGTTGTTGATTACTTGAATTAACAAATCTCTAGGGATTTCTAGCTAGCTGCTTGGCTAATTTAAGTATTAGCTATAAGTATAGAGTACGACAGTTGGGGCTGGAATTCATTAAGGGTCAAAGCTAGAATCTTTGATTATTGTTAGACACATGGAGGAATGTTTTTTCCTCCTAGAAGTCATTTTGATAATCCGAGGAACTTCTGCTTCCTGTCGGCTATGGCACACTTTGGCTTAGATTATAGGACTCTGCTAACTGAAGTTTTTGGGGTTCACCTTGAAGCAAATATTATGCTGTTTTCAGGAAGTACTCTATTATTGGGTTTGGTTTTTCCCTTCTTTTTGCTGTAATGATTCAAGAAGTTTTATACTCATTTTACCTCTTCGTAATTGGCTTTGATGCATTCCCTGAAATTTTCTTTCCTAAATTTAGGAATGGTTCGCGGTCCCATGGTAGTTCCAGCTCTTACATTGCTCGTGTTCATGATTTGCTGCTGAGAAGAGCATTGAGGGGAGGGAGATATCTAAAACTTTATAGCTACCACTACTTAATTAATGGATTTGCAGTTCTTGTCACCCCCCAGCAGGTATCATTCGCCAAACCGTATCTTTTGTCTTTATTGTTTTCATCTTTATATCATCACATCCACAAGGATTGCAGTGCAAGATAGAATTTTTAGCTAGTATCTTTCTGCAATTCTTGGCACTGTAGAAAGACTGTGATGTGAAAATTCTAATGCAGACCCAAATTAAAGGGGAAAAAAAAAAATCCTCTGATCAGAATCAATGTGTTTCCATCAATCATAGGCCCTTGATTGTATTAAATCTCACGCTGTTTTTGATGTGGTCCATTGTAATGAATGATTATCATTGATTCTTTCAATAGTAATCCTTTGAGACTGAGTTTTGTAATGTCTCCCAATGCTGTGATTCTGGATCCCTCCCCATTTCCTGTTATGCTTAAGATTTCATATTTTTTTTACATTCTGGGATAAATTAAATGTAGTTGCCATGTGTTAAACAACAGAAAATGTAACTGGATGTGGTGGGGAAAATCTTAATCAGGTACTGTTGTTAAATTTCTGTAGGCCAACAAGCTCTCAAGGAGGAGAGAAGTGGCAAACGTGGTTTTAGACTACTCAGTCAGAACAGCCACAACACACACTCCTCAGTTTCTAGGTCTTCCTAATGGTGCATGGGTCAAAGAAGGTGGGTACGAATGTGCTGGTGAAGGAGTAGTGATAGGGTTCGTGGACACAGGCATTGATCCTACACATCCAAGTTTTTTTGACCACATATCAGACCGTCCATATCCAGTCCCAGCTCATTACTCTGGCGCCTGTGAGGTCACTCCTGATTTTCCATCGGGATCCTGCAACAGGAAGCTTGTAGGAGCCCACCATTTTGCTGCATCTGCAATTACCAGAGGAATCTTCAATTCTTCACAGGACTATGCATCACCATTTGATGGTGATGGTCACGGGACGTAAGTTTTAATTGCCTTTTGTTATATAACTATACAGAACAAGCAAGAAACTTTGGTTACTGGTTCAAAAAATTTCAGAAATATAATCACTGTGAACAAATGATCCATTACCCTATTATCATTGTTATATCCTTATTCTGGATGTCTGAGGAAACTGATGAATCTAATAGGTTACAGGCACACAGCTTCAGTTGCAGCTGGAAACCATGGGATCCCAGTCATAGTTGCTGGTCATCACTTTGGAAATGCAAGTGGAATGGCTCCTCGTGCTCAGTAAGTATTTAAAGCCATACCATCTCTACTTTCTTCTCGGAGAATATTTTCGCTTTTATCCAGGTGGAGCCTGAATAAATTTATCTTTGCAGCATTGCTGTTTACAAGGCACTGTACAAGAGCTTTGGAGGTTTTGCTGCTGATGTTGTTGCTGCCATAGACCAAGTAAAGAGGCCTCATTCTGAGGTTAATGTCTGATTCCCGTGACTTTATCCTCATCAAATATGAATTTTGCTTGCAGGCGGCTCAGGATGGTGTTGATATAATAAGCTTATCAATAACTCCGAACAGGCGACCTCCTGGAATTGCTACATTTTTCAATCCCATAGACATGGCCTTGCTTGCAGCCATAAAAGCTGGTATCTTTGTAGTTCAGGCAGCTGGCAATACTGGTCCATCACCGAAAAGCATTGCCTCCTTCAGCCCATGGATCTTCTCTGTTGGTGCTGCCACACATGACAGGTTTTACAGTAACTCAATCACTCTAGGGAATAATGTAACCATTCCTGGAGTTGGCCTTGCACGTGAGTCCCATCTCTGCCATTTGCTGCTCTTTCTTCTTAGCAGCTTATTTGTCATCACATCAATTGTATCCAAAACTTGTGGAAGCATATTTCCACAGAAAACCTAGGTTTTCAGTAAGGTGGATAAACAATATATTTTTAAAATTTAACTCTTTGGATTGATATCAAACAACAATAAAATGAGTAACAAACCACAGAGTCGTCTGACTGATTTTCCTTAACGCTTAAACTCAAGGACTGTGTTAAAAAGGAATTCGCAATGTCATGGGTTTAGATGAATTGCAATGGAGGGTTACAAAGATGTGAAATTAGGAGCTAAGCTCCATTACGATATATAGCAACCAATTTTTATGGAAGCTTAAGCTTTTATAAAAGTGCAGCTTGGTGAATTCTGAGCATATTTAGCTGCAGTCATTGAATTTGATGTAGGAGAGTCCTTTCGTCAATGAGTGGGAGCATCCTTTTTTTTTTACTTGTACAAAATCCAATGATTTAAACCATAGTTTTCTTGATAGATAAGCATTTTCTTTTTCTTCTTTTCTCAGCTGGCACTGACAAAGACACAATGTACTTCCTGGTCTCTGCACTTGATGCACTTCACAATGACACAATGGTTACTGAAGACATGTATGTGGGGGAATGCCAATGCTCTAGTAGCTTCACTGAGGAACTAGTGAGAGGAAAGCTTTTGATCTGCAGCTATTCCATTCGGTTCATTCTGGGGCTCTCCACAATCAAGCAGGCCTTGCAAACAGCTAAAAACCTGAGTGCTGCTGGCCTTGTGTTCTACATGGATCCATTTGTGATTGGATTTCAGCTCAACCCGACACCTATGAGAATTCCTGGCATTATTATTCCATCTCCTGATGATTCCAAGGTACTGTTTTAGCCTACTTCAACCTTTCCTCCATTTCAGTTGACATGATGCTGATAGCTTAAGTACTTCTTAGATCATAGGAATTAATTATTACCAGCAAGCTTGTGTATTCATCGAAAACTGTGAAAAAGTTTCGGAATTCTCTTTGCATTTCCTTTCAAAATAGGGAATATTGTTAAAAAAATAAAGAAGCTTCATGGGCCAAAGCTGGAATTGTACTTGATAAAGATTTTCTATGATGCAAACACCATATCTTGCTTTTGCTGATGGGAAATGAGGGAACTGAATATGTTTTCCATTGGGTTTCTAATAATATGTTGGGGTTTACTAACCTTTCTCCACCATGTGACAGAGTCTTCTCCAGTATTATAATTCTTCTGTTGAGAGAGACAGGCAAGCGAAACGGGTTGTCAAATTTGGGGCAACTGCTTGCATCTCAGGCGGGCTTAAGGCTAACTACAGCATGTCTGCCCCAAAAGTCATGTACTATTCCGCAAGAGGGCCTGACCCAGAAGACAGCGTTGTTATCAATGCAGACATATTGAAGCCTAATCTAGTAGCCCCTGGGAATTCCATATGGGCTGCTTGGAGTTCCCAGGGGACTGATTCGGTGGAATTCTTAGGTTAGATACCTTAACATGCCCAGCATTCTATTGCCTCAGTGATACTTATAGACTTATAGTTGCCTTTTAATGGGCCTGCTTGATGTAATTAACTCAATCCTTCAGGTGAGAATTTTGCCATGATGTCTGGAACAAGCATGGCAGCTCCACATGTTGCAGGCCTAGCGGCGCTCATCAGGCAGAAGTTTCCAAGTTTCAGTCCAGCGGCCATTGCATCTGCGCTTTCCACGACAGCATCTCTTTTTGATAGGGATGGCGGTCCTATAATGGCCCAGCGGGCTTATACAAACCCGGATGTAAACCAGTCTCCTGCTATGCCTTTTGATATGGGCAGTGGTTTTGTGAATGCAACTGCAGCACTGGATCCAGGACTAATTCTCGATTCCAGTGAGTCTTCCAGTCTCCCCCTCTTTCTGTGTCCTCTCATACTGTCTCCTGATCCGTTTCCTTGAGAATCAAAGCCAAGAAAGCTATCCCGTGAAGGTGGAGTCAGAAGATCTGCTTACAACTCTCTTAATTATTGAAACTATATTCTCTTGTTTAGCCCAATAATCTTCATGTGAGTTCAGGTGGTAGTGTGCATACAACCGGTCCCTTATTACATCTCCGAGCCAATATTAAGTCTGATGGATCGTTGTTCCTCTCACACAGGTTACGGAGATTATATGTCGTTTCTTTGTGGAATCAATGGGTCAGGTCCTGTTGTTCTCAACTACACAGGCCAGAACTGTTGGGCACATACCAACATGACAAATGGACCTGACCTCAACTTGCCCTCCATCACAATCGCAAAGCTGAATGTGTCAAGGATTGTCCAACGGACTGTTGCTAACATTGCTGACAATGAGAGTTACAGTGTGGGCTGGAGCCCTCCTTATGGGGTGTCCATGAAGGTCACTCCAACCCACTTCGAAATCTTGAGTGGGCAGAAACAGGTTCTGACTGTATCCATGAATGCGACCTTGAATAATTCAACTGCAAGCTTCGGGAGGATTGGATTGTTTGGGAATCAGGGCCATGTGGTCAACATTCCCGTATCGGTTATCGTCAAGATCTCCCCATCAAATTCCACAAACATCTAATCACCAGGATTTTGCTCTCTCTAGTTGTTGTTGTTGTTTAAGTTGTATTCTTTGCCTTATGAGTTATGATTAGGCCTTGGTCCTTTCGTATCATTCATCTTAGTCCTTTGTTATTCAAGCTTTGGTAATTTTTTCTCAGTATCCTTCCTTCTTTGGGGTCAAATTTGTTCATTAGAGACGTTAAAGATGTAAAATCTGCTCTTCATGAACAGTAATGTAACATTGTAGATACGCTTGATGATCTCTCAAAAGTGTTGCTTTCCACTCCTTAACTTTCGCTTGCTCATAATCTAAGACAGTTTTCTCTGTTCAATATCGAGCTTCTTACCGTGCCCAGGGCAGCCGCCACCATGACACAGATTCGAGGCCTGATCACCTGCAATACTGTAAGATGGGTCGCTAGCTATGTCTAGGGAGCGACGCCCGCCGGGATATGATAGAAGTTCTATCAAGGTATCGCTACCGCCATTCTTCTCCCTTAAAGAAACTGTCCTGTTATCCTCAATGTGTTACCCTTTCCTTGGATAAGTAAAGGCGACGACTTCGTTGCACTAAAAACGGAAGGGGGACTAGAATAAAAAATACACAAAGGTGAAGGATGAAAATCAAAAAGGAAAAAAGGATAGGGTAGAGAAGTGATGCAAGATCGTCCGCTCTGTGCCGGCATAAAACAATTAAAGCTCCCCTCGTTCGTTGCGGCTACCGTCTGATCAGCTAGCGGTGCACAGGCGGCGGCCAACCTCTTCGCCGGGAGCTAAGCGGACAATCGTTGGAGATATATATATATATATATATAGAGAGAGAGAGAGAGAGAGAGAGAGAGAGAGAGCTCTCTAGGGTTTCGTTTCAGTTTCGCAAGGACGTTGTGAGGGAGAGGGGCGGGAGAAGAGCTAGGGCTTGTTCTTTCATATCGATTTTTTAAATTTTTTTTTGAGGGGTTTCCGATAAAAGGAAGCGAAGATGAGGATTATGATCAAAGGAGGTGTCTGGAAGAACACCGAAGATGAAATCCTCAAGGCGGCGGTGATGAAGTATGGCAAGAATCAGTGGGCTCGTATCTCGTCGCTTCTGGTGCGTAAATCTGCCAAGCAGTGCAAGGCTCGGTGGTATGAGTGGCTCGACCCTTCGATCAAAAAGGTAAGTTGCATTCACTGGCTTTTCTGTTTGTTCAATTTCTGAATCTTCTATAGTTTTTGCCGCTGAAATTGAAAGACTTGATCGACTGAAGGTCTAGGTTCTGTATGGATAGCGATGGATATGTAAAGGAAGTGGATGAAATGTTGCCATGGAGCACGTCTTTTTAAGTCTGCTGCAAGCGTTACTTAGTTTCTAGTTCAGATTTCTATATTTACAATTTTTTGTGGTTTCTTTGTCGATGCTCATGTAAGGATTTGAGAGCTAATTGCTTTTTATCATATCAGACTGAATGGACAAGAGAGGAGGATGAGAAACTCCTTCATCTTGCCAAGCTTATGCCGACACAATGGAGGACACTTGCCCCTATTGTTGGCCGCACTCCATCTCAGTGCCTTGAGCGTTATGAGAAGCTGCTTGATGCAGCCTGTGCTAAGGACGAGAACTATGAACCTGGTGATGATCCAAGAAAATTACGACCTGGAGAGATTGATCCAAACCCAGAGTCAAAGCCTGCGCGCCCTGATCCTGTTGATATGGATGAGGATGAGAAGGAAATGCTTTCAGAAGCAAGAGCTAGATTAGCCAACACAAGGGGCAAGAAGGCAAAGAGAAAAGCCCGGGAGAAACAGCTGGAGGAGGCCAGGAGGCTTGCTTCTTTGCAGAAAAGGAGAGAGCTAAAGGCTGCTGGCATAGATACCAGGCGCCTGAGGAAGAAAAGGAGGGGAATAGACTATAATGCAGAAATTCCTTTCGAGAAGAGGCCTCCGCCTGGGTTCTATGATGTCACTGGTGAAGACCGAGAAGTCAAGCAGCCTGAGTTCCCAACCACCATCGAAGAACTTGAGGGTAAACGAAGGGCAGACATTGAGGCCCAGTTGAGGAAGCAAGACATTGCAAAGAATAAGATTGCACAGAGGCAGGATGCTCCTTCAGCTATCCTTCAAGCTAACAGGTTGAATGACCCAGAAACAGTCAGGAAGAGGTCGAAATTGATGCTTCCAGCACCCCAGATCTCAGACCATGAACTTGAAGAGATTGCCAAGTTGGGTTATGCCAGTGATCTTCTTGCTGGAAATGAGGAACTGGCTGGGGGCAGTTCAGCAACACAGGCTCTTCTTGCAAATTATTCTCAGACGCCATTGCAGGGGATGACTCCTTTGCAGACACCTCAGAGGACTCCTGCAGGGAAGGGAGATTCCATCTTGATGGAAGCTGAAAATCTTGCAAGGTTGAGGGAGTCACAGACTCCATTATTGGGAGGCCAGAACCCTGAGCTTCACCCTTCAGACTTTTCAGGGGTCACCCCTAAGAAGAGGGAATTGCAGACCCCAAATCCCATGCTTACTCCTTCAATGACTCCAGCAGGGGGTGTTACTCCAAGACTTGGCACAACACCAGCAAGGGAGGGCTATTCTTTCGGTATTACCCCAAAGGGAACTCCCATGAGGGATGAGCTCCATATAAATGAAGAGATGGATATGCATGAAGGTTCTAAGCTTGAGCAAAGAAGGCAGACTGATTTGAGGAGAAACTTGCGCTCTGGCTTAAGCAGCCTTCCACAACCCAAAAATGAGTATCAGATTGTAATGCAGCCAATTCCAGAAGATAATGAGGAACAGGAGGAAAAGATTGAGGAAGATATGTCTGATCGCATAGCTAGAGAAAAGGCTGAAGAAGAAGCACAGCGACAGGCTCTACTCAGGAAGAGATCTAAAGTGCTCCAGAGAGAGCTACCTCGCCCCCCTTCTGCATCTCTGGAATTAATTAAGAACTCATTGATGAGGGCAGAGGGAGATAAGAGCACCTTTGTCCCACCAACTCCAATTGAGATGGCTGATGAAATGGTGAGGAAGGAGCTTCTTACATTGTTGGAGCATGACAATGCTAAGTATCCGCTTGAAGAAAAAATGAACAAGGAGAAAAAGAAAGCTTCTAAGCGTTCTTCCAGTGGTCCTCTTGTTCCTGAAATTGATGACTTTGAGGAAGATGAGCTGAAGGAGGTATGTGTATGATTTTCTCCATTGGATTCAGTTGATTTTTTTTCTTTTTATAGTTATTATCTTTTTATGACGCTGGTTGCCTCTCAAATTGTAGATAGTGCCTGATCTAGACCATCTTCTATCCCAAATTTGTAGCTAAGGTTGATATTTGTTTCTTTATGACTTGTTTAGGTCTAAGTGAGTTGGCATAGTTTTTCTCGTGTTTATTCTTCCTCCCCTGTACACGTGGTTAGGCTGAACTGTTGTTAATTTATTTTGTTATGACATTTATTTAGGGGAAAAAATTATAATGCTCTTATCTTTTTTAATAAAAATTTTTCCAATTCTCTACTGTGTTATTTTCTTTGCATTTTACCTATCTTTTGTAAAGATCTTTATCTACGCTTTGGGAGTTGAAAATTCTTGTTTGCGATGTTCATTCTATGTAGCTTTCTGTTACTTAAATGTTCCATATGTCACATTTGCTCTCAGGTAAAAGTTGTAAAAGAAATCTGAGGGGAAATAATGGTTAATGTCAAGTTTTTTCTGTTTGTGTATGGTTCTGGCTCTCTATGACAAATTGTTTCCTAATGGTTTAAGAAATTTTCTTTTTATTTGAAACCTGACATAGTGTTCTCAGATTTGGAGATAATGTGTGTATATATGGAGGAGCCCTCCCTTGGTGTAAGTTTCTATGCCTCCAAAAGAAAAACAAACACTAAGAAAATTGGTAGGCGAGTGTAGATTTTATTTGACATACTCTGTGTCCGTGGTGTCTCTTTTGCATCTATATTCATCATCTCTATTTTTTTTTCAACAGGCAGATGCTTTGATAAAAGAGGAGGCTCAATATCTTCGTGTCGCAATGGGGCACGAAAGTGAATCACTGGATGAATTTGTTGAAGCTCACAAAACATGCTTGAATGATCTTATGTACTTCCCAACACGTAATGCATATGGGCTCTCAAGTGTTGCTGGAAATATGGAGAAACTTGAGGCCTCACTGAATGAATTTGAAAGCATAAAGAAGAGGATTGAAGAAGATCGTGAGAAGTCAACTCGGCTTGAGAAGAAGGTCAAAACGCTCACACATGGTTATCAGGTACATTCCAAGGATCCACTGAGTATAATGTTTGATATTGTTAATTCTTTTTACTGGGACACGTATCCCAATAATAACAATGTAGTAGATGCTAGACCATCTTTTTTAGAGGCAGGTGGGCTTTTGAGAGCACTAGCATTGTTGGGCTGCATATGTAGTGTTGGAAGTAGCCTGAAATGACTGTTTCTTTGCTTTTGTAGAATGTCTTCTTGCGAATGTGAAACAATGTGTTTCTTAGTTTTGGTTCCATCATTCTTCATTTATGGAGCTCATTGCTAAGTGAAGTATGGGTTGAATTACATTGCTTCTGCCTTTATTTGTTCTTTGTACCATCTGTTTATATATATATATATATATATATAGATACAAATATTAATGAAATTTCTTTATTGACTGCTCAAATGTGCTTGGTTCAATTATGTAGTTCACTAACTAAGTTCATAATTGCTTATTATCAGATGCGAGAGAAGAGTTTGTGGGACAAGATTGAGTCCACCTTCAAGCAGATAGACACTGCTGGGACGGAGCTCGAGTGCTTTCAAGTTTTGCAGAAGCAAGAGCAACTAGCTGCTTCCCTCAGGGTTGGCAATCTCTGGGAGGTGGTTCAGAAGCAAAAAGAGCTTGAAAGAACTCTCCAGTCTCGTTATGGTTCACTCCTTGCAGAGCTGGAAAGGACGAAGCAGTTGATCAAGGGATACAGAGCAGAAGCGAAAAGGAAAGAAGAGGCTGAAGCAAAGAATGACGCCCTGATCATAGATAACGCTGCATCAGAAGCTGTCGTTGATTCTCTGACAGATGAGGAGAAGAGCTCCAGGGCAGACGTGAGCCAAGAAATGGATTCCACCACAAGCCTAAAGCCAGGAATCAATGCTGATTCATTGAATGAAGATAAAACTGAGGATGTGAATCAACCTGACGAGGAAATGCCCTCTGTCGAAGGAGAGCATGTTGCAGCCGAGCAAGATGACATCAAGGCACCAATGCAAACCTCGGCCATGGATTCTGACAAAAACCATGTTGCCAGTGAGTGAATTTTGGGTTATAACTCGATCTGTCTTCTGAATTCCCTTGTTGTATGATTATCTTTTACAATGAGTTGGCATTGCAGACGTGACAGCAGAGGAAAAGTCAGTCCTGGTGTTCTTGGTATGGCTTGCCATGTATTCGATTCAGGATATTCTCATGTCATCTCTGTTTTTCTAATCAATGGGAAGACAACTTTCGGACTGACTTGAATTCCGACTTATGATCTGCCTGTCACCGAAACTTTCACCTGGCATGTGCTGTATTGTTCAATTTCAGTGACACATTCATTACTGGAATGCCGGCAGTGAACGTAAGATTTGTTTGATCAATCGGGGAAATTCGGCTGTAATTTTGCCGAGAGTTGGAGGATGGATATTGGAGGAAGAACTCTAAGAAGTGTCGTCACATTCATATACATCAGTTGAGGAGATAGAATGGAAACAACCAAAGTAATCTTCTCTCTGATGTCTGAAATTTTGAAGCAACAAAATCCGTCCCTTCCTCTCCTCTCCTTTCCCTTCTCCAAGCAAGATGCTAGCAGGGGGCTTCTACAGGGACAATTAGCAAACCCAAAACCCAAAGGTTCATATGTGCAATTACGAAACTGCGTCGAGCCCCTTCTTAACGTCCCCTTCTTTGGCGGGCTTTACGCCGCTCGAAATGTGATTCTGTGGTGCTGAGCCTGGCTCCTCGGATAGTGGGGAAGCTTGGTTTGTGTGCTTTGACCTTCGAGTCGACCCGTCGGAGTCCTTGGACTTCTTTCTCCTCGTCTTCTTTGGGATGCCGGGCAGCTTCCTTGGGGAGTCAAGGCCTGATTCGGATCCCGCATCAGAGGGCAGCGGCTCGAGAAAACCCCTCCCTGATGAGCCCTTTGAGGCATGGCGGGAGTGGTGGGACTTCTCGGACTTTGCCTTGGCAGGTAACTTGAGGCTGGATTCCATGTCAGAGGGCAGGTGGCTTGGGTCGAGAAAATCCCTACCCGGTGAGCCCTTTGAGGCACGGCGGGCATGGCGGCGCTTCTCCAACTTTGTCTTGGTGGGGGACTCGGCCCCGGTTGATGATGATGAGGGGTGGTGGCATGGCTTCGGGACCTCTGGCAGGTCTCGGGATGGAGAACCATGGTAACCATTCGCTTTTGCCGCTCTTCTGCTCGAACCTGGAATCAGACAATGCATATCAGAGGATCATCCATTAGTTGGCTGATCCCGTTGTCTCATAGCAACAGACATACGAATCATCGGCAAACGGAAAGATTCATATCTATGTACCTTCGGATGCTCTGTGGACAGAATTGCCATCAGTCACTTTAGAGTTGGTATCCTCCTCATTCGGATCTCCTTCTGCTTGGAGCTGCTTGAACTCGTTCATCTGCTCATTTCATTTGAACGATACAATTGAAGGAATCCGAAGGAGTACACAAAAGAACAGAGCAATATGCGCGGTGAGCTCAATGAGGCTCCTCTTTTCCTTTGAAGTTATTGAGCAGCGGATGAGAAACAGCTATCCTCTTTGTGAGTTACTCGTAATCTGAGAGCACCCTATTAGCTTTCGCATCAGACTTACCCAACTAGGCGGGGCATTGGAAGGCCCGTCCATGCCAATATGTGCTACGTGCTTTACATCCGTCGGGAATCCAATGACCATTTCCTGTTCTTCCTCATCATCTGCGTCAACATTACGAGGAAAAAAACGTTGTGTCATGAAGCCACTCTCCAAGCTCATCAATAACGTTGTCAAGGGAAGTAAAGACATAGTCAAGAAAATGGCGGAATGATATGCGTTGAGACATACCGAATATCTGAGAAATGTACCTCAGGCCCTTGAGAAGGCCCTTCACTTTTGTTGCCATCTTGACAATTATTCAATATCCGATGAGCCACCCCCAGAAAATGCCGGGACTGCGAAGTTGTCCAACCTTCGACTTCCACGAACGCAAAGAATTTCTAGTCCAGAACTCTTCCTTATTCAGGACCTGGTGGTCTCAGCATATCCTACGCCGATAACACCAGCGACCCATCAAATGAAGAGGGAAACCCGCAGGAAAGGCGTCGAATCACCCATTCGAGATCTCCAAATTTGCCAAATCTCCTCCGGAAGATCTCTGGCCGAGCTTGAAATGATCCAGAGTCTCAGGATAGACGCATCTTCTGTTCCTAAGATGGGTAGAGGGAGGGAGAGGGAAGAAGATAGAACGGAGAAGAGAGGTTTTGAGGAGAGAGAGAGGTTCTGAATTGAATTAGAGTTGGGCGTTCGTTTGCTGTTCAAGGCTGAGAGGAAGAGAAAAGTCTATGCATGTAAAATAAAAACAATTGAATGGCATGCAGTGATGCACTGTCTCTTGGTGGGACAGCGAATTTCCTGGGAAAAATCGAAATCAAACCTTGCAAATCTCCAAGTTTTCTTTGCTAAATTTGGAAATTGTCCTTTTAAGATCCACAACTGTCCCGTGCTGTAGCTACGGAGGTTAAATGGGCTTCATTGCACTCTGGCAAGTCCTCGTCCATCATCCAGAAGAACATGTAATTAGGTTGTCGATGGCAACCACCTAATCGGCGCGGCTCACAACGTCTCCCTTGCTCGGCTGTGTTATATTGACCTGCCTCGATGGTGACGGGGCATTCCCGGTGGACACTGTACTGCATCTTCAGTCGGCCCAAGACACAATCTATACCCCCATTTCCATACTGAATCAAGGCTGTTACTAAGGCATCTCGGCTTTGACCTTAAGGTTCTTGTCTTTTCAAATTATAGCCTGGACTCTGGGTGCATGTGAGATGATGAATTGTTGTCATCAGTTCCTTAGATTGCTTGTTCTGCATCAAAGACGGATTATAATTTAACCAGATGGGCTGAGGTGGGGTTAGATTACAAAAAAAAGAATGTATTGGGAATTAATTAAGAACATGAAAAAGTACAGGGACCGATAGTTGATAACAGAAAGATCAAGAGACAAGAACACAGATGGAAAAGGAGAAGGGAGCAGTGACTTTTCCGTACGAAGCCTCTTCTCTGTTTTCTTCTTCTTCGCCGGTCGGAGACAATCAAACTTCAGCTGAGAAGAACTGCAAAGGAGGAGGAGTGAGCGGGAGAGAGATATAGTAGAGAAATTAGGATTCCTTGTATTTGCTTCAACGATTCTTCTCATCAACTATGAAGAATATCTTCAACAAGAAGCCCAACCCCAAAGGTCTGCTTCTTCAATGCTCTCTGCTCTTGGCCACAGTGAACTGAATTACGTGACCCATTAGAACCCCATTGCTATGCATACATTTCATGAATTGAACTGGGGCGTAATTCCTTGTGGGTGCTGAGTTTTTGGCTTCGTCAACGAGTCAACTGCTTGAATGACTAATTCATTTTTGGGCTCTGCCTTGTGGTTTCTTGCAGAAGCTCTTCGAGAGAGCAAGAGGGAGATGAACCGGGCCACTAGAGGTAATAATTGTTGACGGTCAAATTTGTTCCCCTTTCAAAGTTTTCTTTTTTTATTTTAACCTTTTCATCTTTGTTAATTGCGCATTTTTATCTTTCTGCTGCATTGCGTTTCTATGTCTTTCTTCAAGTTATTTGGCCTCCTATCAGTCGATGTCATCATTGATCTTTGTTATGGATGGGTAAACTTTTGCTGATCATTGAAAAGGGCATTGTGATCTCAAAGTGCATAGGACAATCTTCACCCGCTGAACCCCCACCCCCTCGCTCTAAACTCTAGTAGCAATATTTATTTGCAATCTAGTTGAGACATGGAGGGGAATCTTCTCCTATCTATTTGGTGTTTGGTTGTTACTATGTTTTTTTCATTATACCGGTTGACAATGACTGCAAAAACCTGTACATATATGCAAATATCAGTATGCATAAAATAGGGTGATTGTTGCTGACCATGAATTTTATGGGAAATTTCCTTGCATTGTTTTATTGCTGTCCTTGATTGTTCTCTGTGAAATTTCACGTGCTTCATGTTGCATATGAACAATGTTTTGTTGCTTAGCATGTCTGCTTGCAGCACCAAAATTTAGTTTTCCAATCTGACCCCTGTCTCTTTTTTGTTGGATAGCCATTTTCTGCAGCATTAGCACTTCCAATGTTGAAGGACCAGCTTCCATTATACAAATGCTGAGCTATGATTGGATGACCAATGAATCCAACTTGTTGCCCTTGTCTATGATAGTTTGTTGTCATACTTATAGCTAATTATGTGAAATTGAATTCAAGATTGCACTGATTTCTTGTCATTATGACTGTCTCGGATGATGGGGCCTTCTAATTATGCTAATCCGTTTTCTTACTGATTTTTCCCCCCTGTGGTGTCTTTTTTTTCCAGGTGTAGAGAAGGAGATTGGAGCGCTGCAGTTAGAAGTATATACTGAACTCAATGAGACCTCCTTTCTTTGCCAAATTATTTAGAAATTAATGTCAACCTTCTGTACTGGCAGGAGAAAAGGCTTGTTGCTGAGATCAAGAGAACTGCCAAAACAGGAAATGAGGTATAATTTGCCCATGTAAAATATGTGTGGATTATGGAGGGAGAACCTACTATTACAATTGAAGGCAAAAACTGTGTTGTACTGTGCCTTTTCAACCTACTAATATTTCTTCACATTTTATGATGCTGCAGGGAGCAACTAAAATTCTTGCCAAGCAACTAATAAGGCTAAGGCAACAAATAGCAAACTTGCAAAGCAGTAGAGCTCAAATGAGAGGCATTGCTACCCATACACAGGTGGATGAAATACCATATATCCTCTCTCTTTTATCTGTTATACCTCTGCTTTTGTCTAAAATCGAGCTGTATTCTCTAAAAAAATGCTGTCGCTCTATTCTCCAGGCAATGCATGCACAATCTTCCATTGCTGTTGGGATGAAAGGTGCTAGCAAGGCCATGGCTGCTATGAATAAGGTGCAATGTTCAAAATTCTGAAACTCAAATTTGATATTCCGTAAATGTCCTCATGTAATTGCCATTTCATTCCTTTTGTCCTCTTCTTAGTATAACTATATATTTTTGTGTAGCAAATGGCTCCTGCAAAACAAGCTAAGGTGATACAGGAATTTCAGAAGCAGTCTGCCCAATTGGATATGACTGTGAGTGCATGAACTTCTTCATTGCAAATTTTACCTGTGCTCAATTTAAAATGTTTAATAATGGAGAACTTGATATGGTCTACTCTTCTACAGACTGAAATGATGTCAGACACCATAGATGATGCTTTGGACAATGATGAGGCTGAGGAGGAAATCGAGGACCTGACCAATCAGGTAGGAGGCCTTTCTGAAGTTGGTAACCTTGCTCTATGTCTGCCTTTAAGCTTATATGGTGTTTCAACTTCTGAATTTCTTGGCAGGTGTTGGATGAAATCGGTGTTGATGTTGCTTCACAGGTTCAGAATTTTATATCTTGTCCCTTTTTCTAAATTTGTCTATGCATTTGGGGAATTTTATTTTATTTTTTTGCATGAATTGATAAGCTGCTTCCATATTAATCCTCAGCTATCTTCAGCTCCAAGAGGAAAGATTGCATCAAAGCAAACAGAAGAAACTAGCAGGTATGTCCAACCTCCACCGCTGCCCAAAACCTCACCTATTTGATTAACGTTAGTTTGAAATTGCAAGAAACTGCTTAAGTAGAATTTGAGCATTGCAGTCAGTCTATCTATGCTTCTGTGATTTAAGAGTATGAATACTACCAAACAGTCCAAGATGGGATTTACCGGTTGTTTTTCATCTATGATGGACATGGCCTATGGAATCGAACTTGGGTGTTCCTGAATGCATTCGCCAATAATTTCTTCATATATGAAAGTAAATCATCTGTTTCTTCTTCTTCTTCTTCTTCTTCTTCTTATTTTTTGGTAGCTGTTTATTGTTTCATTGAGATATCACTGAGACACTAAAGTGTCCCTTTGATTAGTGTAACGCTTTGACCTTATCTAGCATCATGTGTTTCTTCTGATGGATGTCGGCTAATACAAATGTTTCTTTATCTATAAATCCATACTTTGTCTTGCAGTTCGGGCATCGATGAGCTTGAGAAGCGGCTTGCTGCTCTACGGAATCTGTGAACAGAAGTTCAGGGTACCATCCATCATCCATGCTTGGAGCCCAACGGACCACTCCAGCCTTTCCCTTCTTTTCCTTGATTTCTGCACTGTAGATATCTTCCCCTATTCCTGTTATGCTTTTAGTTCTCCTACAACACTAATACCCATTGCAAAACGTGCAAACTGCCACATTTGACTGGAGATTGTATGCATCCGTGAGGTGGTAACATTGCGCTCAGTGAATTTGTATTCTTATTTGGTATTGGAACCGAAGAAACGGTGATCCATGCACCGTTATTCATTTCCTTTAGATCTGCACTAATTCACCTGAGAGGAAGTTCTGATAATTTGCGTGTGAGCCTAGCAGCACCTGATGCCACCATATTCATCGCATCTATGAGGCCGACTGGCACCGATCTGAGAAGTGCGGCAAGTTTGGTAGCAAAAATTGGCCTGAGAATTGCAGATGAGTTGAAGAGACCTAGTTTAAACACAAAGGAGCATTTCCTCAGGTAACATTCACAAGCTAATATAACTGAGCAGTTTCACTACAATACATGATACCATAAATGAACTGAAATTGTAAGTTCCGGGTGGCATCCTGCTCTTTCAAAAGCTTTTCTGGTCAGTATTTTTTTTTTTCCCTATCAAAGGCCCTCCAAAAGGGGTCTTAGCGTCAGATATATCCTCCGGCTTGTCCCAAAAGAGTTGGAATAGTGATCAGAATTACGTGCACAGCTTGACTACCAGAATATTACGAGAATATACAAAAGGATAATTGCCTGCAACTATGTTTCCCTATGTCATTTTACGGCTAAGTTCTAACTGTTGGGTGTGCTACTGAGACCGCCTATACTTTCCTCAGTTTACCCAGCACGTCCATGGCAGCTGATTCTCTTGCCTCGTGAGGGACAGGTTGTGGGACTCCAGTAGTAGAGATCTTGGAGTCGGTGCGTTTCACGGTCACATTGGCGATGAATCCACCTGCTGAAGGGGGCAGAAAGTGACTGATTAGCTTAAAACCTGCAAATTCATGCTTTGTATAGTTTACCGCAATAGACTCTTTCGAATATAGAGACCAAGTTTCTTGTAAGTTTCATCACAGTTAGCTTAATGAAATCTGAGAGAGTAAGAGGTAAATATATATGCTGTTGCAAGATAACAA
Source organism: Sonneratia caseolaris (assembly GCA_900006705.1). Classification (NCBI taxonomy): domain Eukaryota; kingdom Viridiplantae; phylum Streptophyta; class Magnoliopsida; order Myrtales; family Lythraceae; genus Sonneratia; species Sonneratia caseolaris. The sequence continues at coordinate 241,356 of CXYZ01006865.1, forward strand.
AGATGAGTGCTCTGCTAAAAATTGATGACCAGAATCAGGTGACAGATATAACAAGTGTCACAGCTATTGACCATTTGAGAAATATTGGAGACAAAATATCCAATACCAGCATTTCATACTTTTCCTAATTTTGCATTAAGAAAAGTTGCTGCTCTGGAGAGATGCAGATAAAATATTCTTGAGGTAAGGCACCAGAATTGCTCAACAGCTACAGTTGCAGTAGATTTCAAAGTCAAGAGGAAAGAAGCTGGAGTTAGACTATGTTACCATCGCATGGGGACACATGATAAATTGGCAACATCCACCTGTTCTTGGTACAATGATCATGAAGTTCCTGGCAGTGAATGAAACATCCAAGGCATGAGGGATGTAATAAAAGCTTAGAAGGATCTGCATCAACATGCTGAGGTAAACATTTTTCAAGATTCAGCACAGAGCAAATAAATGTGTTGAAATATGCATGTCTTTAGAGGTAAACCAATGATACTAAGAATTTCTTGACTTTTAAGTGGTTATTTAGATTGTTATGAACCACCCTGATCCTACTTGATGTCAGCTCTTAATACCTGACATGGATTCTTCTCAATTCGGGTGACCTCGGATAAGAGCTCTTTCTTGGTATATAGACTTGGACAAGAGTTCTCATGGGCAGCGCTTGTTATTGAAGTGTTGCTGCAAGCATCAAGGATGCACTCTAATTTCAGTGCTAGAGCATCTTCACCGCCTATAATGGAAAGAAAAAGGACAAAGCAAAACACTGAGATCATTCATTAAATAGGCAAAACAAAGTCATTGCAGGCACGTGCACAGCTACTATCTTACTAAGATGAATAATTTGGGGTCGCAAACTTGACAGTGAAAAGAAGAACTAACAGAAACACTCACCATCCCTGTTGCCTAGACACTGGAATCTGTGAGATGTTCAAAATTACAACTGATCACTTCATCATCATGTTCTCCAGGATAAAACTACATGGTATTTCAAGCTTAATGCTTTTATCCAGAAAAATTAAATTTACTGGGATCCATGTGAAGATAACTTTCCTACAATTTGCTTCTTATAGCTTCTTTGATCCTCCTAAAACATTTGCACTATGAGTCCATCTTCTAAAATGATTAGTGGATCGTCTTGCCATAACCCCAACCCATTTTAAATAGCCCACCTTTCTAAATTTATGTTGATACACAAACTTCACCCCGTCTAGTGCTTTTAGCATGCAAAGGACTGGGAGCATACAAAGACATACCATTCTGAATTGTGTGAATATTTTTGTCACACAGAGCAATCTCATCTTTTATGTTGCGTAGCTGAAGGGACTGCAAAGAAAAACATAGTAGATTGCTTTAGATTTTCATGGTAGAATGCTCTTCTGTGATGCACCTTTCTTAGGAATAGGAAATACCAGATTAGCTCTTTTCCTTAGAAGAAAGCTCAGAGCAGTTTGAGACAGATCATTTTCTCTAGAGGCTAGTAAAGCATGAACTTTATCAAGGGCCTTGGATTGACCCTGGTGAATGACTGAGGCACAGTCTTCACTGGGAATCCTATCATCCTTGGAACAGGTTAGGTAGCATATGCTGTTTCCATCAGCACCCTTTTCACTAGATCTTTCAGGACTCCCTTTCTGCAACACACATTCAATGAATTTGCCCTGCAATTTCTAAATATATAAATTTTAAGAAAGGGGTATGCAATACTCCCCAATATGCAAACTAGTAGGATTGCTTTTTAACTTGTTCTTTTTTCCGAGCCAGGGTAACAAGTGACTCTCTAAGGCAACTAGTGATGTTTCCTTTAATTTACTGTGGTAGTATCATGAGGAAAGAAAAGGACTGTTAAATTAAAGTCTAGGACCTCTTGTAAAAGCAGCAGTTCTCATACTGAGGTTAGCTTTATTTTCCATACTAGACATATTGCAAATAATACAAATGTCATGGGTTGTAATTCTTCTGCAAAGATTTTTTTTTTGAAGTGTCACTCTTGTGAGGAATATTATAATTAGATTGAATTATAGAGGTCTAACCTTTTTGCTTACATTGTTGAGGCCAATCAGATCCCCATTCATGTCACTGATCTTCTTTTCTCGGAGAATCTCCACTTGTGCAACACCTGACATCTCTCTACATTTATCTTCACTTGGCAATGAAATGCCATCTACATCCATGTCTTGACCGATGGAAAGATCACAAGGCAGAACATTTGTGAAATTTCTTTCATTGCTTTTCTTGGGCAATGCAGTTAAAGAATTGGGAGCCTTCTTGCCATTGCCTTCTATTGTACTACTTGCATGAGATGTACTTATGCTTTCTTTAATTTCTATTTTAGAATCTGTTTGATTGGAATCTGGAGTTCCTAATTTGACCTTCAGATATGGTGAATTGTATGGACATGGTTTCCTGCAGATACAAAGAGATGAACAGAATATATTCAGGAGCAAAATGAATTTATGCATGACCGAATTGACATCATAATCTAATGATAGTGGGGCATTTTGGAAAATTTTGTAACAACTTAAGTAATTGACACTTGTAGAGAGTCTATTGCTTTAAATAATCGGGTTATTTGAATGGAACTAGCCCTGGAACAGGGGGACAACGCTCCATGTTCCATTCCTTAATTGAGCATTAGCCCAGTATATAAGTCTGGAATTGCTCCAATTGAATGCAGCCCATCAATCCAACATTGTTTGAAGCCTCACCTCCTCCAAAATAAGCTCTAATCAGGAGATCCTTGAGGAGTCTCTTCCCACGTATGAGCTGACAATCATGTGCATGCAGATAATACATGTCTATTTTTATATTTTTTTTTCTTGGCCATTAATATAATGGAGCTTAAAAAAATAGCTATAGTTTTTATGGACAATTAAGTATTTCAAAATAAAGATGAGAATACCCTTAAATCCAGTTTGAGTATACCTGGAAAACCATGCTAGTAAAATCCCAGCATAAGGAAGCATAAGAAAGTATTCAACAACTGAGGTTATACACCAACTATTTGTACTCTGTGTAACCAAGGGCCCCTGCAACCTAAAATTCACAGAGACAAGATACTTCATGAAATAACCTGTTAACTATTTAATCATTTAACCATTTAGAACAATTGCAATATTTTACTTGAAGATTATCTTACAATGAAAACAATTAATGGTTCCATTAAGGCAAATAAGGTAAAGTTTTTTCAGATGATTAATTGATTTTTAGGTAACACTTAATAATATATAGAGCCCATTCCTAGATCAATAGCTTAATTTCTGGGATACCACTTCCTAGCAGTAGGTAACAATCCAAAGCCCAAACAACACGACTAGAGGTCTACAAACCTACAGTAGAATGGCTTGATTTTTCTTACTCTGTATGTAGGTCCTATTTATATGATGCATTTTTATCAATCAATTTGAATGAATGAAGAACCATCTGGATCTATATTTTACAAGTTGATTTAACAAACAATGAACAAAAATAACTGGATATCTCCCTTCAACTTCAGTCTCTCTATTTTTCTATCAAATAGGTCCCCAGTCATCTTCTTGGTCTACCATCTCACCTCATTGCAAGGGAGCAAATAGATTACTGATTCTAAAGTTCAAGAGACAACTAACTTCAACAGCATATCAAACTCGCATTATGAGGTTATATTGAGCCGAAATGCCCCCCTATCTACTAATTGAAATACAGGTAGACAGAGAATGTTGTCTCAGTAGACAAGTCACCACATGCTTAATTTAGAAGGAAGAGAAGTAAACTTTATGAACAAACCTGTCAATGACATCTTTCACAGGAATTTGAGAAACCATGGCATTTGGAGGTTTGATGCACTCCATTATGTAGAAGCGAGATACTGATTTTTCTTTACTCAAAGAATATAGGACATGGCTTTCTAAAACTAAAAGATCCTCCACATTATTGCCTGGTGAACAATGAAAACCATATTAAAGACTAATTAATCCTCTAACAGATGACAATATCAAGATAAATTAATTTCATGAGTTCTTTAAATTTCAAAAATAGAGAAAAGTTAAAATCTAAATTTGACAACCTTAAGATGGATTACATATATCCATGCCTACGTATCTTGCACATCAATTGAGAACCCAAATATTTAGGGGGGGAAATTCTCAGAAATTAATGCATTTGCAAGAAAGCAAGAGAAAAACATATAGAAATACCTGCTGTTTCCTTAACTGCCAAGAACGCAAGATGCTGAAGGGTATCTTCATCAAAACCAGGATCATCCCGTACAGGCCTCTTGCAGATTCTTTTCCTTTTGGTTGCACTTTCCAGATTTTGACTAGCTTCATCGATACTCTTTTCAATCATACTCCAAACTCCTTGGACAACAGATCCAAGTAGCAACCAGCAATTCTCATTTCGAGAATCAACCAAGAGAACAGTGACCTTTGAAACTGGCCAACCTTCTGTGATTGGGCCTTCTTTTGAAGCATCCAGTCTCAAACATATATCGCATGCATCCATGATGGTTCTTTCAGTCACTGAAAGCTGATTCTCAGGATCAATCAATTCAGCACCATCTGATCTTTTCATGAAGTTCATATATGCCAACAAAGCTGGCCTTAAAAGTACAGCTAACTTGCAAAATGATGCAAAATATAGAAATTCCAGCTCTACACATTGTTTCCGGTGATAGTAATTGTATAAAATCACAACCGCATGAACCTACAGAAGAATCAGAGCAGGATCACAAAATGGGGGAATACATAAGAAACCATCGTCAAGGTTAGAGCAGGAGGTAAATAATGGGGTCACAGGAGAATAAGCACACAATGGATTGCTTCTTTGCTGGTCATTATCCATTATGCAAAGAGCTACAACTTCTCAGCTATCAATAACCATGAATGCATTATACATTCCTCCTAATGTTGATGTCCTCGACAAGTTACCTCCACAAGTACATCTAACATGAATAATTAGCAGTGAAAGATGAAATTGAGTAGAGAGGAAAACAGTATACTAGAAGAAAGATAACCTGCTTTGCAACCGACTGCTGCTGAAGAAGTGAGGGAGTTTCATGCATAGAATATTTAGCTGGTAGGAATGGATCAACCAAGTGCTCCAGAAATACTCTGACAGCATCCTCCGTCGGACACACATCCGAAGGAAGCATTTGAGCCTATAGTGCAAGAAATTCCCTGGTCCATACATGTGGAAAAGTTCGCGAGACATTCAACAAAATCTTCTCTCGGGCAAGGAGAGGGAAAGCATGAGATGGAAGTCTTAATTATGAAATTTTCTGAACGAACGTTTCCTGACAAAGGATCAGTTCAGTATCTTAGTGACTACACCCCACTGTTTATGATGCATTACAGTCCAATAAACGATGTCCTCTAGATCAAAGTCATCCTCTACCAAACAAGCACTGGAAAACATACTGACGTTTATCAAGCCCCATGCCTTCGTATCCAATTCCAACGACCGAAACCACACAGCTATCGTCATGTTTTTCCCTATTGTTCCTAAATTATGCACAGAACCCTAGGAGAAGACCGAAAACTCACAATGCCAAAAGTAGCATCAGCAAAAACATGAAAGTCCAGCTTAAACAGGCCTCACAAGGAGCTTGATCATGACAAAGTGGAGGTGGCAGACTGAAGAGAAGGAGGTGAGAGCAGAGATACATACCGATCGAACGCCAAAGGAGCGATTTTTGTCCTTATAGCAAGCTCTCGGCTTCGACTGACAGAAAGACGACCTGAAAAGCGCGAGAGAATGCAGCGAAGAAGAGGAACGTGAAAAAGAGGCGGCCGCCTTTTATAGAGTACATTTGAACGGACGGAAACGGACAATCGGACGGAAGTAGCGAGTGACTGCTCTTCTCCTGCTCCGGGTGTATGCAGCGGGATCATACCTATGTAAGAGAAGGGTGCATGCACCCGGACCGCCCGATGGTATCTTCAATGTTCCGTACTTGCACGAAGTAAAAGCATTTTCCCTCCGGTTTTTTTATTTGTATTATTATTTTTAATTGTTAAATTAAATTACGAAATTTCTGCTGCCAAATTTCAGTTCGATATCTTCAAGATAATATCAAATCATTACCCAATTACTAAAAATTAGATATATATTCAATTAAAGAGTTTAAACTGATAAATAGTTAGGTATAAAACTTTAACATCAGGTATAATTTTAACTTGAAACATTGTCCCACTCCCAAGCAAGCTTCAAGACACCAGTAGTGCCAAATCACTTACTTGCAGCTAGCTGGACACTGTCTTCACCAATTCCAGCCAGTCTGAGATAGACAAGATATATTGATAAAGAAAAGAGGAAGATTCAGTTCCAAATCGGATCTGATCATGAACTTAGTTGGGCCATGTGAAATGTAGGCAAATGCAGCACGGCTTCCAAATACTAAATCGGATCTGATCCCAGTATCTGTCAAGGAGAGACAAGCAGAAAGAAATATCAGCTTCTTTTCTCCATCGATAAAACAGCCGAAAGCAGCTGAGTGTTAGAAAGTGAGTGAGTGTGTGTGTGTACCGAGTCTTGGAGGATCAGTTTTGTGTCATTCTCAACTCGTCAAAATGGAGGCTTTTGAGTGTTCCCTATCTTTGGTTTGTTCTGCCCCTGAGTGCTGAAGCTGCTGTCCTTTAATGGCACCTCTGGAGCTTCCACGGCTCCTCCTCAAGTTCCCCACTAAACCTGATTAGCTTATAAATAACTTTGAACCTCGAGATAGCAGTCCCCCAAGTGTCCACAGATCAGGGCTTAGCTGCAAACCATGAGGAAAGGGTGTAACAGTACAGGCAGGACAAGACTCTGAGGGTTTAGAATAATCTTATAAGAACATGAGACGAAGACATGAAATGCAAGAAGGAAAAAACCAACATAGCTGGAGCATATAACAATCTAGCTCACGCCTAACTACAAATATCGAGTTAACCTGAAACTGATAGGGGTGACAAAGAGAACATCAATTAACTCAATATGGCATACCACCTCAAAGCATATTATCATCATCCCCGGTACTCTGTATATACGCTCCATCACAGAGTCAAAGAGCATCCGACTGAAAGGTCAACGGGAGCTCAAGGTTTATAAGACGTTCCAAATACTAAGGATCATTCCAACAAGAGATGTATGCGGGTATTCAGATTTGAGAGGAAAAAGCCTTGAACTTTTCCCTGCAAAAGGCATAACCGTATAGCAGAAAGTAAACCTGAGTCGGCTATCAGCATTCAACAGTAGCAGAATGCAACTTTGAGGGGCCATCAAGCAGCCTCTTCTATTGCCACCAGACAGACCATCACATTTAAGGTCTTTCGAGTTGTTAACCCCACCAGTTTGAAATCTTATTCCCCAAATACACTTCCTTTAGACACCATTTTTTGAGATTAGTAGCACGTCACAAACTCCACGATTACTCGCAGAACTGGCCATGCTAAAATTTGAGCTAACTTTACAGTCCCCATAAATCAATTGCCAAGAACATGTGATCCAGCATCAACACGGAAGACCTAGGTTAGGAAGAGTCTCGCCCGGAAAGTTCACAGCCAATAGGACACACTTCCGACATCAGCGGAACAATCAATGGTTAGCTAACCCATTTTCATGATAAAATCAACCGTATAATGTATAAAAGAGAACTGAAATGGAAAAATCAAAATCAGGATAACGAAGTAGAGTGAGAGCTGAAACCCATGAAACCGTTTTCTGGGGGAAAGGCTGGTTTCTCACCAGCGACCGAAGGGAGTCCCCGAGTTCAAGTCTCAAGAACGGGAAACAAGACAGCAGGAGAGGTTGCTGGAGGGAAAGACAATAAACCAGCGCGAAGGAGGAGTTATGCGGATTTCACTGATGCAATTCGACATGGGAAGTCTCAAATTTCGTTCTTTCTTTTTTTCCCCTCTTTTTGCATGCGTACAAACATCATCACTGATTCAACTCGTGCAGACGACGGGATGAACTACTGTCAATTATCCATTTTTATTTAGACATCTCAAGCGATGTTACACTCTTTTCTTTTGCTTGAATGTATACTATCTAACTTGAAAAGCCACACCTCACCCCATCAAAATTGGATCGTTGGACGATTTGCATATTGGAATTCTAAATTGTGGTTTCAGTCCCAGACTGACACTACAACACCGGATCAACTTTCACATCAGAAGCAGGCTGATTCTACGACGTCAGGCCGAGATTGGAAGAGGTCGTCCTTAACCATACGACATTATTCTATCAAATGTTTGGGATATATATGCTGCCCCTCGAATTCTTTCCCTGATTTTTCTTCATTTCACCTCCAGTAAACTTCACAAAATCGTCTAAAATTACATCAATATCAATTAACAAACCAAAACCACAATAAAATCTTAAAAAACAAAGGCGATACAGTGAAATGCATTGCCAGACGATCATCTTGGATGCCTGGCTTCACGTACCACAGACCCTTCATGGAGATTGCTTTCCCTTTGTACTTCCATTCAGTTGCCTAGGAATCCTGCAAAAGGCATTCTAACAATGTCACAGAGCTCCCAGTTCCCGCTAGAACCCTGGAGTCCACTTCCCCGATTTGAAAATTTGGTAGAAGCTCGAAGTCTTTGAGACGACGAAGAACACTGCACATAATGCCATGTAAAGCAGGGGATGGAAGGATGATAATAAGAGCTTTCAAATAATTGAGCAGGGAAGGAATGTCAGAATCAGATACACACCAGGGATTCCTGGGATAATCAAATTACGTTCCTTAAGAACATCATGAAGTGTTCTTCTTTCATTTACTTTCACCCACTTGGATGAACCATCTCCTGCAAGAACACGTACAATATTTATGAGTAATGGACTTCTTCATGAATAGTATATATGGAGAAGATCCAGAGAATGAAAGACTAATTGAGCAAACTAAAAGGATGATCTACCTGCAGAGAGAATTTGATTAGAAGCAGCAGCTTCTGAATCTTCGTCGCCCTCAAGATCCACATTAGCAGCTGCAGTTCCTTCCAATAAATACTGAAGAATTCTAGACTTTGACAGAGGGACTGCAGAACCAACCTATTTAGCCCAAAAAATAAAATACTTTATAGCACGGCCTGCTATGTAAACTGATGTCCTTGAGAAAAAGTAGAGCTTACCTCATAGTACAACTCAACAGCATCTCGAGTGTAATTATTATTCTTATCCCAAGGCAAAGGTTCTGAAAAGATGTTTGAGAAATTAAGGAGACACAAGGAAAGCAGGGAACTTGGAACCTCCCTTAAGGGGTGATGGCTGCCAGATCGGAAGCTCTCTTCCAGTCCAACAGCAGTCTATTATGCAGAACATATCTTTATAGGATTTAAAAAAAAAATCATCAAAATGGATATGGTATCAAGGTGAACTAAAAACATGTCTGTCTCGCAGAAATCCTCAATGAAGTCACTTGACATAACCTCTGCGTACAAGAGGAGGACAGGCCAGTGAAGGATGTTATTCCTGTCCAATGTGGGCTTTTTCAGACCAGTAAGTTCCTGATACATTGCCTTCCCAATCTTCAGTTTTTGGTCCTCAAGTGCTGAGAGAAGGCCCTGTCAGGTTTTGAACAATGACAAGGACGTGTCAGAAGATGAAAAACCAACAAGCATCCAAGCAAAAGAAATTAACATTGACATAAATTCCAGCAGTTCTTTAGATTTTGAACCTTTGCAGTGGCTGCAGCATGTGAAATTTCAGCCTCATGCTTTTGATTCTCCAAAATCTGAGAATCAATCTTCTGGCCGAGCTTCTTCAGTTCCTCATTAGCTGGGTCCTTCTCAAGTCCATTCTTGCAGTATGATTTGGCTTCTTCTAACAGGTTCAGTGATAAAGATGCTTTGACTGCTCGATAATATGCCTAATGAACTCAAAAAAAGCATCATTTTTTGGAACATATTCAACAAATTTACATCCAGCAAACCTTAGTAACTTTGAGGTAATGTGGCATTTGGCAGAAAATTTGAAATATTGCCAAGCGTCTATTGCATACCAAATTGTACAGACAATCTACCATTCCAGACATTAGATCTCATTAAGAACCATTTTTAATTATAAGAGAATATGTGATAACAGATCTTAATGAGATCCAACAACTGGAAATATAGATCATGCATGCACTACTTGTGATAGTAGCCCATCCAACATGGTATAACTACCTTAACATTTGTAGGACACAGCTTTATTGCCTCCTCAGAATCTGATAGAGCGCGTCTATAATTTCCAAGCAGCAGATTGACATGCGCTCTATTTGCATGAAGAGTCGAATTATCTGATTGACTGAGCACTTTTTGGTTAATTGCCCTCGTGTAACAATCTATAGCGTCAGAGTAATGTTTTTTTCCCTTCTTGACATATTCGTTTCCTTTCTCCTGCAAAGTCAATACCATTGGAGTATAAATCACAACCAAAGAAATAAGCCTCTCAAAATTGATAACACCAAATATGAGCAAGCAATGGCAACAGGGCTTCAAGGAGAAGTGTCATGTTAATTTTTAATAAACAAAGCCGGACATGCAAGTGCCAATGATTAACATCACTATAGACACCCGTGATCCTGGTGCAGTGACTTTTTAGCACTGGCGGAGCCAACATAAACCAGCATTGCCCTATTACTGCGTTTACATGCTCGTGCAGTGAGCTCTTCGAAAGCAAACACCCTGCAACTATCTCAAATTTTCACTTTCAGCAGACCAGACATGCACTTCAGTGAACTTCTTCGGATCATTCGAAAGCGACCTTCTCATTGTTTAATGTGGGAGTAGAGAAAGAACAGAAGAAGACAAGAAGGCATGGGTCTATTACACCTTGAGCTCGAGAGCAGCAGACTCTTTCAGGGCAGTAATGGCATCAAGGTCCGCAATTTCGCTCTCAGTTTTGGGCTCCGAACCTGCCTCCATCCACAGAGCCATGGCGCCCTTCTCCGAGTGGTCACACTACGCAGAAGCTGAAAATTTGCTAAAGAGGACTTCTCCTCTCTGTGTATAAAATCGACGCCTTTTGTTTTTGCTGCACTCCGCTGGAAAAGAACACGGCTAAAGAAAATCCCCCTTCAAACTCCCAATCGAAACACTATCAAGAACTTGTGCAAACCGAATAAGAACACCATACGAGGCAGACAGATAGATACCGATGAACTCTGGGCATGGAAAGTTCCGTAATTCGTCTATCGAACGAAACACCTGCGGTCGGCGCAGCCTTCGTCCATTTCCTATGGTCCTCCTGGTATTTTCTGGAAAGAACTTCCGGCGGCGGGATTCCCACTCCAATCCAGCTCGGCCCAAAAAGCGATTTCCCGCAGGAGCGGGGCCGGTTCGGTTCGAATCGGTTCAGGGCTGCCGGATCCCACAGGAAAATGGTCTCGTGGATTTCCTGAACCGGCTGCCACTTCGCAGAAAACCGAGGCAACCGGGTGCCGGCTTTGAGGAGAACCGGAAAATCCTCTATTAAAATAGTTAAATTATAAATTATTACTTTATTTTGAGGGGGAAAAAACATTTGAATATTCTGATCTTTTCAGTCAAAATCCAGAAATTTCAATAAGTTTTTCACTTCTCATTAAAAAAAGGGACAAATCCTTGAATGGTTCAATCAAGCCTAACGATTATTGGGGACGCAATTCCCTGGTAACGGGCAACCCCCGGCACAAGTCACCCTACGTGCATGCCACTTCACTGTCATTTCTCTTTCTAGTACATTAATGAATGGTAGACTTGAACCGCACCGTGACCCCAACTTGTACATACTATTACATAACGACCCTCGACCTACCGAGCTCAAGAAACTTCCGCATTCCGTCCCTATACTTTTACCTCTGACGCGATCCAGTCCCTTTGCACTCTATGCTTTGCAAGGCACTGCCACCGATATTTTAATCTCGACTTTGAGGTTTTACTGTGTTTTAAATTTTATTTTTCCGAGATAGAAGGTTTGGTGCAGTGGAACCATTCTCAATATAATAATTAATATATTCTGAATTCAATTTTTATCGTATGACTTCTCGTAATACTTTATTCCTTATTCATTTCTTCTATATCATTTTAGAGTTATAAGTCTTCCATAGTAGAAAAAAAATTTATTCTCCCCTGTCGACCGACACCATTAACTCACATCATTAAGGATCGACTTGGCATATGTTATATAGCATAAGGGCTAACATCACGCTCCATATAAGATTAACATATAAATTTAAATTTAAATCTTTTAAACGTTGGAGCTCTATGCCTACCCTAAGAGTGAATCAATAATAATTCACATGATATGGATCCTGCTCCTCCCCTCTGCGGATACGCCAAATGACCTTTGCCACGGCTGGAGACTGGCCACCTGTTCACCGTCTGCTTATATATTATACATCGGTGTATATTTTCTGATACATAAAAGATTCAATAGCAAAAAAAAAAAAACTTTTTTCTACCTCTCTTCAACTGATTTTGTTCATGTTCCTTTTTTTATATATATATATGAACATAATTAGTGTAATAATACGATATTACCCATATTACTGATTGTCTTCTATCGATGTCTCTTTCTGATGCCACAGGATGGGCACGAGCACGACTGATGAATGCGATGCCCAAACCCCGAGTACGTGGTGCTGTTACTTGTCGGCTGAAAACTCCCACTAATATGATACAATCATAATTCATATGTAGTTGTAATTTTTACTGTACGGAATGGGAGTGTACCTTATGCAATCATTAACTTATATTACTTGATGTGCTACACTGTCGAATAAAAAATAATATATATTAATCGTTTAATTATTAATAAAACTTAAAAATACTAATAAATAATAATAAATTCTTAGATAAAAAAAAGTAAAATAAAGATGTAATTTGCTGACAAATTTTTTTTTTGTCGGGTTCAATAAATAAATCGGTACACTATCACGTGCTCTCTCTTTTCTCGGGGGGGAAAAAATGGGCCGGCTCCATTAACCGAGCGGCCCCACTACCTGCACTGTTGGGTCTACACGTGTCATGCGCAACGTGCTCCTGTCTCCATTGGATTGGATCGGCATCGCCGTCGACCCTGATAAAAGCAGAATGGTTGGCTAGACTCCGATGGCCTGTCAACCCGACAGGTGATGGCTCGCACGACCTTCGCGTTTCACCACCTCCAAGTGTCACCATTTTATTATTATCTTGTTGTCTTATAAAATTAATTTCAATATTTCTACTCCCTTAAAATTCGTTGGTCCATCCTGTCGGACGAGGTGCTGCCGACGAATTGATTTAAATACATCAAATGGTGGTTTAGATTCAGTGTTTTTGCCGAGCTCGGGAATTTGATAATAGACAATTGAAATTCATAGTAGTTTTTGTCTCAAAAAATTGTCAAATGGTACATTTAGAAACTTCTAAATATTAGATAATTTTAAATGGGTAATAACATATTATATTTTAATTTACATAGTATTAGAATTGCATTATTTCAAAACAAAAAATCACGGCTCTAATTCTAGTATCATAGCCTTCATGCGATTGGTAGGTAACTTGATGGACTGAGGCGGGACAAAATGAGACAACTGAAGATACAGGGGCAAAATGACAAAAGGAAGAAGTTTGGGGATTGAAGTGGAACGGAGGCCTTCCCGCGTGGCCATAATCTAACTCTATGATATTAAATTTTCCGACGTAAATTCAGGAGGAAAGGATGCTGCGCCTCTTTGACCAGGGGGCGCGTCGTCACCGCCGTCCCCCCAGGTCCGGCACTACGTGGCGTGAATCCAGCGGCTACCGACACGAGATCAACCGCCCGGAGCTTCCCTCGCTAAAAATGCGCCTTCGCTTAATATAAAGACTCGCCCACTTCCTGCTTCCTCATCAGCCAGTTAAGCTCAAAAATTACGCGCAGACACCGAAACACGCGAGCAGTCACTGCCCACCGCTGCTTCTCTCTCCCTTCTCTTTCTAGATACCATCCTTAGATCCCTCTGAAGTTTTCTTGCCTTTTGACTGCCGCCTTCGCCCTCTCTTCATCTGATTCGGGCTCCTGCTCCTCGAGATCGGACAGACCCAGTGAGTTTCTTGTGAATTCTTGTTGCCTCTCTGTTCATACGTTTCTGGCACTGGATCATTTCACATTTAGCTGGGCATCCGATTTCTCGATTTGGGTTTCTTCAGTTCTGTCGATTCGTGCGCTGCAGATCATATATTTCGGTTCTTGCTGCTCGCCAAGTTTGTTTCTTTTTATTTGGAGTTGATCACAGGAGCTCAGAGTCCCTGACGTAGTAGCTGAATCCACTTGGCTATTTGTTGATTAGGTTTCCTGGGTTTTAGTTTGATGGGATTATTACCTGTCCTGTAGTTGTCTGATTGAGGGGGGTTTCCGTGTCCTTCCTTGATGAGACGCCGATCACCGACCAATACTCCATCTGAGCAGATGGAGAAGGGTTCGGCCAAGAACCAACACTCTCGGCTCTGTTTCTTAGTCTGTCTGTCCGCATTCTTCTGGGCCTTGTTATTGTACTTTCATTTCATTATTCTCGGAGGTGGCACCATGCACGACTCCGCCAAGTTAGGCCCCGCCTCCTTCAGTAATGATACTGGCCCACCCCGTCTAACCGACTACCGCCCATTCCTGGGGAGTTCCCGATTGGCCAATGATGCTCGTTTCCACGATCCACCAGTGACTAGTTCGGCCAATTTCCCTAAGACCGAAGTTGGGGCGGAGGATCCTCCCATCCCCGACTATTCTCGTACAAGTGAGGCTAATGATCCACCCAAATCACATGAAAGTGAGAAGCCAAGCTTCCCTTTCATGAGGGCTCTTCAGACGGTTGAAAACAAGAGCGATCCCTGTGGTGGGAGGTATATATTTGTCCATGACCTGCCTCCGAGGTTCAATGAGGACATGCTCAAGGACTGTAAGAAATTGAGCCTCTGGACCAACATGTGCAAGTTCATGAGCAATGCAGGCATGGGCCCACCCCTTGAGAATGCTGAGGGCGTCTTCTCTAACACTGGATGGTATGCCACAAACCAGTTTGCTGTGGACGTAATCTTCAACAACCGGATGAAGCAGTACGAGTGTGTCACTCAGGATTCATCCCTTGCTGCTGCTATTTTTGTCCCATTTTACGCAGGGTTTGATATTGCAAGGTATCTCTGGGGCTACAATATCTCAGTTCGAGATGCTGCATCACTCGATTTGGTCGACTGGCTCATGAAGAGGCCCGAGTGGAACATCATGGGAGGAAAGGACCATTTCCTTGTTGCTGGTAGGATCACATGGGATTTCAGGCGACTGACAGAGAATGAAAATGATTGGGGCAATAAGCTCCTTTTTCTCCCTTCTGCGAAAAACATGTCCATGCTCGTGGTTGAGTCGAGCCCATGGAATGCCAATGATTTTGGGATCCCTTACCCGACCTATTTCCATCCTGCCAAGGACTCTGATGTTTTTCGTTGGCAAGATCGAATGAGGAAGTTAGAGCGGAAATGGCTATTTTCCTTTGCTGGGGCCCCTCGTCCCGGTAATCCCAAGTCGATACGTGGCCAGATCATTGACCAATGCAAGAGAACTGAGAGTTGCAAGCTGTTGGAATGTGATTTTGGGGAGAGCAAATGCCATTCTCCAAGCAGTATCATGCAGATGTTCCAGAGCTCACTGTTCTGCCTTCAACCTCAGGGTGATTCATACACTCGAAGATCTGCTTTTGACTCTATGCTTGCTGGCTGTATTCCTGTGTTCTTTCACCCAGGATCGGCCTACACACAATACACTTGGCACCTTCCAAAAGATTATACAAAATATTCTGTTTTTATCCCTGAGGATGATATAAGGAAGCAAAATGTTAGCATTGAGGAGAGGCTCAAGGAAATCTCTCCTGAGCAGGTCAAGAAAATGAGGGAGGAAGTTATTAATCTTATCCCAGGACTAGTATATGCTGACCCTCGGTCGAAGTTGGAAACCCTCAAGGATGCCTTCGATGTGGCTGTTCAGGCAGTTATAGACAAGGTCACAAGGTTGAGAAAGAACATCGTGGAAGGACGAACTGAATATGATAACTTTATCGAGGAGAATAGTTGGAAGTATGCTTTGCTGGATGAAGGCCAGCGGGAGGTTGGAGCCCATGAGTGGGACCCCTTCTTTTCAAAGCCAAAGGAGGGTGAAGGAGATAATAGTGGGTCTTCTGCAGAAGCTGCAAAGAACTCATGGAAGAATGAACAGAGAGCTCAGTCATGATTCGATGGAAGTTAAACAAAATCTCTCTCTCAACCATGTGAGATGGCAGGTATTAGTTTGTTTATCCTATCAGTGGTGAAACCTATGAAGATGCTCATATTTGAGTTTGGTAGGCCTGCTAATGTTACAAAAAAGGTGGAGCATAGGCATGTAGTGGAGGTGGGTATTTCAATTTTATACAGTAATTATGAATGAATTTACAAATTCTCTTCTATGTACCTTTCTTGCTTTTGATTCTTTTGTGTTTAATTCCATAACATATGATCACTTGGCCTATTTACTTTTGACTACACAGTGGTTTGAAGTGTTGTTTTCCAAATTGGTGTGTGCCAACATAAGCCATGATATTACTCCATGTAAGTAATGTGGGGTTGATTCTGCAACCTTCTGCAGTAAACTCAAGGTGCTCTAAGGAGACTGGTTTATAATTCAGGTTTAATGACACTTTGCAAATCTATGGCATTCTTGAGTATCGGAACTGAGAAATAAGCTGGGTTTTAACCTTCTTTAACAGATGCGAAGTTTGTATCAATACTATTGACATCAAGAGGCCCTGATATTATTGTGCTGAGCAACCCTTTGAATCAGTCTTGATTATGCATCCATCAGATATATAACTTGGAAAGATTGAAGGATGAAGCTTCCTCTACCAACTTGAGTGAATATTTGAAAGCTTGAATGCCGTTCATGCAGGACCTGGCTGTGTGAATGGTTTCTTTCTACTATTTTGCAGTGAAAGCTGGCATATTATGAGTTTATCTTGGCCTCTTTTTGTCCCAATTGATTGATAAAGAAGCTGCAGATGACCTGGAAACAACTGTACTACTAAGTGCAGAATCAAATATCCTATTACAAAATCGCCCACGTCGTATTTCTTAATCCAAGACTAATCCGGCTGTCACTCACCAGGTCCCAGAAAAGCAGCCACCTATGTAAGCGGCCACTTATGTCCACGCGGGGAATCTGCTTGACTGAGTCATGGCGAGCTTTGCAAGCGCTCTTGGACCAGTTTTTGCAACGACAGGACCCAGTCAATGCAGAGGCCCCCACAAGCTTGCCCCTGGTCCGTTAGCCTTGATGGGGGCACGGTCACGGTGGGAGAGAGCAGTTGATTTTCCCAGTGTAAATCGACAGATTAGTATTGCGAAATTGCAGGTTAAACTGAACGCTTGCGAGGCTACTAGGGGTGAGAGGACCATGGCTGGGATGCGGAAATGTGATGGATTCAATCAAATTATGAGCACTTCCATGTCCATAATAAAACAACTATTTGCTTTCCATTTATTCTGAACATCAGAAGGAAGACATCATAGGGGCTGCGTGCAAAGATTCACGGTGTATCACTCTCCCGGCAAATTTGAATCCAACGACTAGATAATGTGTTAAAGGTAACCAGGACGTCCTGTGATCTGGCAACAGCTAAAAATTGAGCTCCTCAAAATGAAGTCCACAGGCACGAATGATCCTCCTAAGAGAGAGCGCTCTGTTATTTTCCACTCTTCGGGCTTTACTCTTGATTTTCAATTCTCTCACAGGTTACCTATGTTCTGACAGTCTGAATCAGATTGAGAGATCCACGTCCACCTCAAAGGAGGATCAGCGGCATTACGGTTTTGTTTCTAACCCCAGCATTCCTTTCATCTTAGCGGATAACTTTTTGCAGAACGTGTTCAACGTTTTCTTGACTGCACGCATGCCTGCAGTTTCACATTTGATCTTGCCGGATGAAGGTTATTTTTTCTTCTTTTAGAAGCCTTTTTCTCCCTCTTGTTCTTTGCTGGTTCTCAGTGGTTGATGTTAATCTCATCTCTGTAGGTTAATTTGCTGAGAGTCTGAGAGAGTTCGGTGTCTCTATGCCTCTCAGTCTCAGGTTCTCTTGTACTTTGTACAGGGTGGTATCCTTGGTGGTGGAAAATGGCATCATGTTCGATTCCTGGAAGCAAAGGTAAGGAAAGGGTAAAGTTCGGGCAGATGTTAAGAGGGTAACGCTGCATAGAAGGGGTCTAGTTACAGTTACAAAAGATTGGTTCTGTGTTAACTTAGTGGCATACTGTTCCAGAATCTAGTGGCCGGTGGAAAGAGGAACTTCTGGAAGAAAAAGGGAAAGCTAAGCAAGTCGAGAAGAAGAATTTCCTGTCGAGGATAAGTCAGGATCGTGCAGGTGAGAAAAGGGTCATCTGGGAACATTGCGTGGTGGACTTATAGTGCAATGTTGTCTGAGAACGTTCTCTCGGATTCTCCCACTCTGTTTTGGTATATGTTCTTCCTTTCCTTCTCCTTTTGCTCATTATTGTCAGATTCTCCATCTTCTTTGAGCAACGCTCATCTGAACCTTCATCAAAGTCTCTCTGCTTCTCTCTGTCTGTGCAGGCTGAGGGGAGAGGTGAACCGACAACAAACTAAGTCGGGAATTTGCCGAATCCATCAATTGGCCTTTAGCCTTCCGGCAGATGTAAACTTCCGAGCTTTATCGAATGGAACAGAAACTTTTGCACAGGACCTTCAGTCCATCCTCTCACCAAAGATTGCGCTTACGGTTCTCTTGCTGCATTATACTCCCGACACTTGAGGTATTGAGTTCCAAAAAGCCAAAGTCCAGGTCGACCGAGCTCAATGTGCTTCTCTCTTGCTAAGAAGGGCAGTACAACAATGTCCCTTACACTTTTAGCCATGCAAGTGCAGCTTCGCTTGCATTCCCACTGGCCTAAATGGCCGGGGGACCATTTTTACGTGGACACCAGTAGCCTGACATGGAACGAAAATCTGGCTTCAGATCCGGTTCCGGATGGCAATGCGCATTCCGGCAGCATAAAATGATCGGATTCCATTTGATGGATGATGGCTCGAGCATATGTCGAGTCGCTTTGATGATGTCCACTGAAAAAAAAAAAAAAGTTGTGACCTATTCACCAGATCTTCTATCTGTGAAAGAGAGCGACCTGACTCTGATATATGAACTGTCATGTTAAGGAGCTCAACTTCCCTCCTCTTCTTTTGCCAACTAGGACTACTAGAATATATTCGATTGTGAAAAAAAATAAATATAAAAAATATAATATATTTTAAAGTCAAATAGATTACATTTGGAACCCATTTTTGCCGAATTTATGGGAATTTCGATTTCCAGAAACCCAAAAAAAAAATCACCATGGAGGAATTGAGCAAAGTGCAGGACATTAGCTCCACGGTATATTCCTTAAAGCCAATCACATCCATCCACGTATATATATTCCAGCGGGACCCCCGCCACTGGTCTGGCATCTACTCACCACGCGCCGGGCGGGCGCGTGCCTGGTGAGCAGCGCTGTCCGCCCATGTCCTCCCCACTAGCCTTCGTCTTTTGTCTCTCGTCCAATCATATCGTTCATTCAGAGCCAACAGAGAGGGGTAATCGACTCATCAGTCACAGTCACCACCTCTGAGCAGTCGTCCCCGCTGCCAGCACGAAGGGCCTCCCTGCGAGCTATACTCTCTTCCCGGTGCTTCGATTCTGTGTGCTCCAGCCTTCTCTCGAGTACCCAGAAATTGAACGTTCAGTGCTCCCCATTGAGAGTTGATTTACTCGGGTGAGAATCACAGGCTGTTTCTTGCTGCGTGTTGAGTAGGATGCATGGTCGATTTACTTGATAGCTCGCGAAGTCTCTGTAATTCCTCGGGATTTTGATCAATTTCTGTTATTCCCCAAACTCTTGATCTGTTTGGTTGATAAGTTAATCTGGTTATATTAGTGGTTTACGGTTTTACTGAATCTTATCAATCATGTTTGTGTCGATGCAAGTGCGGATGATATAATCGTTAAGAACAATTTGTACATATTAGTTTATGTATAGGATGAATTAAAGTTTCACCTTTTGAATCTGTTATAAATTGAGTGGACTCCGTTGAGGACCTTCAGCTGATAAATGAAGAATTTTACTCCATCTTGTACTACGCTTGACTTCCTTATGTGCTGATTAAGGTTACCATCTCGCGTAGAGCAATTCAGAGAACTTGAATGTGTATTTTTCAATCTGACTTAATATTGACTTGTTCGGTAAAATGTCCCATAATTCTGATAAGTCGTGGAAATATCAGAGTGTAGGGACATATCTTGATTGGATTAATAACTTTTGTCTCCTTTGGCTGTAATACTGAACAGGGGGTTTTGACCACTTGATTATTGCTCACTGTGACCTCTATTTCCTGATTTAAGTGTGAGATGGAGGCACGCCCTGCTTTATCTGCTCAAAGATCAGGTCTGGAGCAACTCAATTATATGGGGGCTCCTGGGCCATTACCTTCGTCCTTACCTGTTCTTCCCATTCCTTTGGAAGAAAGATATCCCAAGCTACCAGATTCACAACAGGTGACCATAGAAAAGGAGCTTACAACAGGTCCTCTAGCTAATACGACTCCTTTGACATCAAGTAATGGAACTGTTGGTCACATTTTTTCATCAAACTCAGGATTGTCAGCGGATCTTCATTTCTCACCTGTTTCTCCTTGGGAGAAGCATCCCAGAGATAATGCTTTAGTTTCTCAGTCACCGACAAGCAGAGCTTCACCTCTACCTCTTCAACCTGCAGCTTCATCTCAGTACACAGAAAAGAATTCATGGTACATAGATCCTTTACCTGGATTCCTCGATTTTGCTACGGATTCCCCAGTGCAAAATACTCAAATGGAAAGCAATAATAGTGGATCTGAAATTCTTGTGCCTGGAGACTTGAAACCGAGCAATTGGCAGGAATGGGCAGATCAGCTGATTAATGATGATGACTGTTTGGCAACTAACTGGAATGAGCTTATTGTGGACAATAACATTTCCAATCCAGAACAACTGAAGGTCCAGAATGCACATAGTTTATGGTGATTAGGCTTAGGGTTAGAGGGTCTTCTATGATTTTCATTCTTTACTCTTCCTCATATGTTACCTCAGATGGCATGTCAGGTCCCAAAGACGTCATCACCAAAGATTCCAACAGGCCAAATCCAATTGCAGCAGCACCATCCTTCTGCAGCAAATAGTGGCTCCTCAAAGCCACGAATGCGTTGGACTCCAGAACTTCATGAGGCTTTTGTGGAGGCTGTGAACAAACTTGGTGGCAGTGAAAGTATATAAAATGCTTAAAATACATGCACTAGTGCTCCCATGATTGGTTGTAGAGCAACTGAATGAATTGACTTGTTGCAGGGGCCACACCTAAGGGTGTGCTGAAACTTATGAAGGTTGAAGGCCTGACAATTTACCATGTAAAGAGCCATTTGCAGGTTTGTATACTTCAGTCAAATTGGTACTTCCCAGTAAAAAGATTCCTCTTGGTCTAACCATATAGATGTTTTTTTTTTAACTAATTAATTCATGCTTTCCGAATTTCAGAAATACAGGACAGCCAGGTACAGACCAGAGTTATCAGAAGGTATACATCCTTTTTGATCTGCAAGATTTAATAGCTATATATATATATGGAGCATCTTTTCTAGGAGATCTCAATCTGCTGACTGGAGATAGAAAAAATTTGATTCTCAAGTATTCTGTCTTGGCTCAATGATCTTATTGAATTCCTAGTTCATGGGATGTTTGAGAGACTCCTACTTCTGATATTTCCAGTGTGTGTCATCTTGACTACTTATGTATTTTCCTCATGCCTCATATGCTTGCTGCTGATTTTTGTTTTGATCCCTATTTCTCTGACTGCTGATTATTGTCTCTGTTTTCAGGATCATCCGAGAAAAGACTGAGTTCGTTGGAGGAAATTCCATCTCTTGATCTCAAAACGTAAGTGTAGTCATGTTTAGATTTTGGTTCTTTGAGGGGTTTGCTGATGCGTTTATGAAGAAACATATATATGGCACTTAAAAAATGGAGATTAATAGATATTTTGCCTGTATCTGCCACCTCTGTGCAATTATTTATGGGTACTCACCTGCACATGTTGACCTAGAAAACTATGTCCATATTTTAACATATGCTATTCAGGATATGGCAAGGAAGAAAGTGCTATTTGGTTACTGTTGCTAGTCAATACCGGAAGTTGCAGAGCAGCTAGTAGAAGTTCTATTAGATTTTCAATCTATTTTTATAGTTATTAATGCCTTACATCATTCAACCAACATTCATTCCATGGCTTTGATGACAGGGGTATTGAAATAACTGAAGCTCTACGGCTGCAGATGGAAGTTCAAAAGAGACTTCATGAACAACTTGAGGTACTATTCTTCTCATTTTCATGTGTTTAAGATTTCTATCACAGTTTTGGTGGAGACTTGAGACAAATCTCATCATATGAAATAATCAAGGAGATATTGCCACAAGTTAGATCTAAGCTTCAAGTTCAACCAACTAACACAGTTGAGAATCTGCAAATGAGGATCTGTATTTTTAAATTTTATTGTCAACTGAGAATAGTCTAAATTTTTGTAAATTAGATTCAGAGGAAACTTCAGCTGAGGATAGAAGAACAGGGGAGGTACCTTCAGATCATGTTTGAGAAGCAATGCAAGTCTGGAAACGAGGTGCTGAAGGCGTCAACCTCTAGTTTGGGGGATCCATCTGGTCTTCCTGAAGAAGTGCGACAACAGCAAGATTCACTCATTGAAAGTGAGCCAGAAGACTCCAGAAAAGAGGAAAGACTGGAAACTGAGCCTGTCGATGCTTCACATTCTGTTGCTGAAGAAAGTATGAAAAAGCAGGAGGGTGATTCGGGGCCCCCCAAGCCAGAGTCATGTGAGTCCAAGGCATCAAAGCGTCAAAAGACTGATTCTTAATTTTCAGAAGATGGCATTCTTAGCTAAGCAATATGTATGGCAGAATCTCACTGAGGTAACGCTAATTTGCAGTGCCTGACCGATGGATGGATTGAGCAATGAAGGTATTTGAGGTATCTCCTCTTGAATTTTGTAGTATGTCGCACCTCAAGGAAAACATATGTGGAGTGCTACAGTCAACTGACCCCAATTATAACGGTGTACTTAAGGCAGACGACATTTAGTACTTCTCTCGATAACCTTTTTGCAATTTCGGTCCTCCTAGCGGAACCTCAATGATCCTCACTTGTCCAATACGGTGGTGAATCGGGTTGAGCCCCAACAAAAAATGGGGCCTTGGGGGGGGTGGATCGCTGTGGCCCGAAATCCATGGAGATTAGTTGGATATGATTTACTCACTCTCTTGTGATGTCCATTTCATGATATGGACTTCGGCCCAACCGTGACAGGAAGGGGAAGGCGACTGCTCTCCCGATGAAAAGTGCCCTCTCATGTCCACATTATTAGAAGTCCTGTGCCGGCATACGACGTTGGATTGGCTGTACAGTACTGATCGATTGTATGATCTTGAGTACATAGTCTGTTCCGATCAGAAGCCCGGCTTCCATTTGAATCGAATGAGATCAGTAAATCGGACAAAACCTCAACCGATCTGTCTCGACTCAGACCGATCTTGGGTCACCGGTTCTCCCCCTTGGTTGAATCAGAAGAGACAACCCATGTGACATGCTCTGACTGAGGCTTACTTGTACACCAAACGAAGAACACCTACCAACACTTGCCAAGAAAGATCATTTCTTCGCACTGCAGCAATAACCATTTTATCGGTAACAACTTGCGAGCGAAATACAACCCAACCGGGGTTAGGCCAGGGGCTCATATTTTTCATATTTTCATCACATACATACATATATTTATTTATTTATTTATTGGGTTTCTGATGGTTTGGGAGGAGGTTAGTGTCAGCCTTTAAGGCTGCCTTTGGGTCGAAGCTAAAGCTACACATTATATTTCCTGAAACAGATCTTGTAACTGCAACAAGGGAAGCAAGGAACCACTCTCTCCCACGCTCTTATGTTTTCAGTCCTTGATGTGCACAAACTGGATACTGAAAAGTCTAGTGGGCCATGACTGATTCAGGTTCGAATCGGCCGGTTCATTAGGAGTAGATCAACATCCTTTCCATTCACAGGTTCGTCTTTCCCATTTCCTGTTCCCACCAAATCCTTAAAAATTTAGACGTCTCTTGTACTCAAGCCAACGACCTCCCAACTCACAGTTTGGTGCAATAAACACAGACACACAGATGGGAAAACTCTTCTCTCCTACAGCAGATCTTGGAAAACATCTCTCATTCCCCTTACGATAAAAACCCAACTCTCACATTCTCTCCCCATCTCTCACTTTCCCACACTTCAGATTCTTCTTCTTCTTCTTCTCCCTGCCATGGCCTCGAACCCCATGGCCTCTGGTTTATTCACGGGCTCCCATGCCCGGGATGAACTCCATGTTCTCGAGAAGGTACATCTAGTCTCTCATTCGTTGCACGCTCGGCCACGTTATTATCACCGTACCGTAGTATCTCTGATATCTGACTGGTTTTAATGGATATGGTGCTTTCAGCATGATCCTCCTCCTGCTAGGCAGCCTGCAGCATCAAAAGAGTGTCGAGTCTGCGGAGACAAGATTGGGCTGAGAGAGGACGGGGAGCCGTTTGTGGCTTGCCTTGTTTGTGGGTTCCCAGTATGCAGGCCATGCTATGAGTATGAGAGGAGCGAAGGGACCCAGTGCTGCCCCCAGTGCAACACCCGCTATAAGCGCCACAAAGGTTTATCGTTGTCTACTAGTTTAATATTGTGACTGTTGTATTATGTCGTCACTACAAAAACTGGAACAAATTCTAGGTAGAATGTCCAGTTAACTGTGCACCGAACTTACTTTTCTCAATATCTGAGATTGGTGTGTTTTGCAACAGGTTGTCCTAGAGTTGCAGGGGATGAGGAGGACAGCTTCGACCATGATGACTTTGAGGATGAATTTCAGCTGAAGAAACATGCTGTTGATGCTTCTGATCAGAATAAACATGCCTCAAACCATTCGGTAAATTAGTCAGAACAGAACAGAGTTCACTCAGCAGACAAGAACCTCCCTTTGTTTTCAATTTGCTTAGCTCTGTGATCAGAATCAAGTTGGTCTACAGTGCAGTTAATTCAGAATAGGAGCCGATCAATAGCGGCATGGATATTAAAAACAACAGATATCATCAAAACTAAAACGTTTGGTAATATTTCCAGGAAAATGGGGATCATCATGCACAGCAACTCCATCCCAATAGTGTTGCATTTTCCTCTGCTGGAAGCGGTAATAATGCATGCCTTCTTATTCCCGAAGTGTTTCTCCTGCTGCAGCCAAAAACAAATCATTTCTTTGTCTCTAAGCAAAGTTTTTTAATGTTCTTTTCTGACCATTAAGTTGCCAATATACAGTTGCTGGGATGGAGATGGAAGGAGATCAGAAGGAAGCATTGGGGAGTGCAGAATGGAAGGAGAGGCTTGAAAAGTGGAAGATCAGACAGGAGAAGAGAGGTCTAATGAGCAACGATGATCAGGGCAGAAATAAAGATGACGGAGAGGAAGATGACTTCCTGTAAGTTGGGATCCATAATATATGGTCATACAATCTGAATCATTTCCTTTCCTTACTACCACGCATAATGCAAAATTTCTGCTTTTCCCAAAGAATCGAACTTTGAGATGCGAACTTCATTGACAACATCACTAATTTGACTTGCAGGCTTGCTGAGGCGAGGCAACCACTGTGGAGAAAAATCCCAGTCTCATCGAGCAAAATCAGTCCCTACAGGATTGTGATCGTGCTAAGGCTCCTTGTGTTAGCCTTCTTCCTACGCTTCCGTATCCTGACCCCGGCACAAGATGCATTCCCCCTGTGGCTCATATCAGTCATATGTGAGGTGTGGTTTGCATTCTCATGGATACTGGACCAGTTTCCCAAGTGGCAGCCCATTAATCGTGAGACCTACTTGGACCGGCTCTCAATCCGGTTTGAGCGGGAGGGTGAGCCAAACAGGCTGGCCCCAGTCGACTTTTTCGTGAGCACAGTCGATCCCCTGAAGGAGCCACCAATCATAACTGCCAACACAGTTCTGTCTATCTTATCAGTGGACTATCCTGTGGATAAGGTAAGCTGCTATGTGTCGGATGATGGAGCCTCAATGCTGCTCTTTGACGCACTCTCAGAGACGGCAGAGTTTGCCAGGAGGTGGGTCCCCTTCTGCAAGAAGTACTTGATTGAGCCAAGGGCCCCAGAGTTTTACTTCTCCCAGAAGATCGATTACTTGAAGGACAAGGTACAGCCTACCTTTGTGAAAGACCGCCGGGCAATGAAGGTATGTGAGCAAATCATTGTAGTAGGTCTCTTTTGTTGGTTCTTACGGGGAAAAAAAATGTTTCTGCCAACGTTTTTTACTTTATTTTCCGTAGAAATTTATCCAAAGTCCAAACCATACGATTGGAG
The DNA here is from genome assembly GCA_900006705.1 of Sonneratia caseolaris. Taxonomy (NCBI): domain Eukaryota; kingdom Viridiplantae; phylum Streptophyta; class Magnoliopsida; order Myrtales; family Lythraceae; genus Sonneratia; species Sonneratia caseolaris. Next base: position 267,792 of record CXYZ01006865.1, read on the forward strand.
ATCACTAAAACTCAATCAACTAAAACATGAAACTACTGCAATCCTCAATCCAGATGATGCTTCTTTGCAGAGAGAGTATGAAGAGTTCAAGGTGAGGATCAATGCACTTGTGGCGAAGGCCCAGAAGAAACCTGAAGAAGGTTGGGTGATGCAGGATGGTACCCCTTGGCCTGGAAATAACACTCGTGACCACCCTGGCATGATTCAGGTTCGATGAGAAAATTTATACAGTCGTACTATGAAATTTGTCAGCTGAAAGTTCTAGAGAATTGGTTGAATAAAAATTCAATTTACTGATGTGCAGGTTTATCTAGGAAGTGAGGGTGCTCTTGATGTGGAAGGTAAGGAATTACCACGACTCGTTTATGTTTCCCGTGAGAAGCGCCCAGGCTATCAACACCATAAGAAGGCTGGTGCAATGAATGCCCTTGTGAGTCTTTTTACATTATCTGGGTTTCTTTTTTGGAAATTTGTGCGATAATAATAGGTCAGGAATGGCAAAAAATTACTGATATTTTGATTTAATTTTGTGACATACAGGTCCGAGTTTCTGCGGTGCTAACTAATGCTCCATTTCTACTGAATGTGGACTGTGACCATTACATCAACAACAGCAAGGGTGTTAGGGAAGCCATGTGCTTCCTAATGGACCCACAGCTCGGGAAGAAGCTCTGCTATGTGCAGTTTCCTCAGCGGTTCGATGGTATTGATCGGCACGATCGATATGCTAATCGCAACATAGTTTTCTTTGATGTAAGCTCATATTAAAATTCAAACTAAGACTATAACATTTAGCACACCATCTTTTTCTTATGATTGACTAATGAATGTAAATCTTAATGTCGATTTCTTATCGTGAAGATCAACATGAGAGGGCTCGATGGGATTCAAGGGCCAGTGTATGTCGGGACAGGATGTGTCTTCAATAGGCAGGCCTTGTATGGTTATGACCCTCCTGTGTCTGAAAAGAGGCCAAAGATGACCTGTGACTGCTGGCCCTCGTGGTGCTGCTGCTGCTGCTGTGGAGGTTCGAGGAAGAAGTCCAAGAAGAAGTCGGAGAAAGGATTGCTTAGTTCAGTGTTCTACCCCAAGAAGAAGAAGATGATGGGAAAGAACTACTTGAGAAAGAAAGGATCGGGGCCAGTTTTTGATCTTGAAGAGATCGAAGAAGGTTTCGAGGGCTATGATGAGTTGGAGAAGTCGTCTCTCATGTCTCAGAAGAACTTTGAAAAGCGGTTTGGGCAGTCGCCTGTTTTCATCGCATCCACTCTCATGGAAGATGGTGGCCTGCCAGAAGGAACTAATTCCACTTCTCTCATTAAGGAAGCCATTCATGTCATCAGCTGTGGCTACGAGGAAAAAACCGAGTGGGGGAAAGAGGCAAGTCTGATATTAGCTTTATTGATAAGTTTTCATGCTTTCATCAGAAAAAAACATCTTATGAAACGCAAATTCGAGACTTGTTGCCTTACTTTCCCAATCACTCAAGGGAAAAAAGAAGGAAAAGGCTGAGATGTATTCATCCATGAAACAACTTTCTTTTTAATATCCTCATCGCATTTTGGAATTCTCATTGGCGGAAAAACTCAATAGTATGTACTGCTTTTGTAATAATTTTTGACAGATTGGGTGGATCTACGGTTCGGTCACAGAGGATATCTTGACCGGGTTCAAGATGCACTGCAGAGGATGGAAGTCAGTATATTGCATGCCTAAGAGACCGGCTTTTAAGGGATCTGCACCAATCAATCTTTCTGATCGGCTGCACCAAGTCCTCAGGTGGGCCCTTGGCTCAGTCGAGATTTTCTTCAGCCGTCACTGCCCATTATGGTACGCCTACGGAGGGAAGCTAAAGTATCTCGAGAGGCTTGCCTACATCAACACCATTGTCTACCCTTTCACTTCCATTCCCCTGCTTGCTTACTGTACCATTCCTGCTGTCTGTCTTCTCACCGGAAAATTCATCATCCCCACAGTAAGTCTTCCAGAATTTTATGCAAAGCAGTAACAATTTCTTGGAATAGTACACCATTATTACCTCATGATTATCTTCTCTTACAAAGTATTATACTCATTATCCATCAATGTCAGTTTAAACTTTCAGAAAAGTGGACACTGGAATTGAGTTCGAAACCAAAAACTTCTATCTACGGATTAGTTGTTCAGATTTCATTTGCAGGGCCCCAAACAATCTGCTGGTCCTCACATAAGATGATACTTTCAAGCTTGCAAATTTTGACCGTGATCATTCATAAATTCACAATTGCCTCCTTTTGACAGCTCAACAACCTAGCCAGCATATGGTTCCTGGCCCTCTTCCTCTCCATTATTGCCACAGGCATACTCGAGCTCCGGTGGAGCGCAGTCAGCATTGAGGACTGGTGGAGGAATGAGCAGTTCTGGGTCATAGGAGGTGTCTCTGCTCACCTCTTTGCAGTCTTCCAGGGCCTCCTCAAGGTGCTTGCTGGAGTCGACACCAACTTCACTGTCACCTCCAAGGCTGCAGATGATACAGAGTTTGGAGAGCTCTACCTCTTCAAGTGGACCACTCTCCTCATCCCTCCCACCACCCTCATCATCCTCAACATGGTTGGTGTTGTGGCAGGGGTTTCTGATGCCATCAACAATGGATACGGCTCTTGGGGCCCACTGTTTGGGAAGCTGTTCTTTGCCTTCTGGGTCATTGTCCATCTGTACCCCTTCCTCAAGGGTCTCATGGGAAGGCAGAACAGGACCCCGACAATTGTGGTGCTCTGGTCGATTCTCCTCGCTTCAATCTTCTCGCTGGTTTGGGTCAGAATTGACCCGTTCTTGCCCAAGCAGACCGGTCCAGTTCTGAAACCATGCGGAGTGGAATGCTGATATTTTCTAAAAGCCTTTTGACTGTATGTCCATTAGGAGTGCTTTTGGAGCAGTGCTTGTTTCCGAGTGAGTATGCCCCATCATGGTGGTATAACCATATAGCAAAAGCACAGTTCTTCTCTGTGCTGTATCTAAACAAATTTTCAAGAAGTCATTGGACACTTCGCCCAAGCTTGGAATCACATCTTCCATTGTCCCTCTGCAATTCCTAGAATTTTACTGTACTTGCCACTACATCATTTAGAACCATGTCCCCATAGGCATATAATCGGAGAATGTGCCAGAGGACGGCAAATAATTTGAATAGTTCACATATAAGGCTACTTACAGATTGTCATACAAGGGCACAAGTTTAGCGCGTAGAGGTTTAAATAATACTATCATTTCGTGCATTGGTGATTCCTAGCGTTGAATCAGCAGTCGAGCAAATCTCCGCATTAAAAACACCATGAAGTCCACGGTCAACATTGAACCACCATAACAGGACAGAGGATAATGTTGTCTAACAGCTATTCCCCAATAGAGTGAAGTCTAAGGAACCCATACTTTTTATCTTCCCTAGGTTTGACTTTTAACATTGCTGGTTAAATTCTAATCGAATAAGCATCTAATCTGCACCAAGACAGCTCTCTGAAAAACTTAAAATTCCTGGGCGGAGACCGTGAGGAATGTGATAATAATACTATGTTCACGGTATTGCACGTGTCTGTACATATCCACCTGATCTGTTCGTTAGATGAACACAACTGTTGTTTGAATTAAAAGCTCGAGCAAATAGAGCAAACGCCCATTGAACGTTATCTAAGGATTACTAGTAAACATAGGAATAAATTGCCGCTTTCCGAGGAAGCTGATTATTTCTGAAAGGTAGATAACTTGCTGATGGTTATGGACCCGAGTGGCTCAGACAGGTGAGGCTGGGTGCGAGCTGATAATTCCTGAGCAACAAAACGCATCATGGGTCTTGACTCGGGATCACTCCTTGTGCATGCCAAGCCCATTGAGACCACCGACATGACTTCATCAGCTAACTGCCCTGCCGGAGGTTGGAGCCGCTGGTCTAGCAGTTCCTTTAGGAGTAGACTTGAGCTGTCGGACACCAGAAGATCCCCTGGGTGCTTGCCCAACATAACCTCCAGTGCCACCACTCCGAAACTGTATACATCGCATTTGTCTGTCACTTGCATCGTGACCGCTAGTTCTGAATTCCAAGGTTTGAAAGAAAAATGCTGTTAGGAGAATGTTGATGGAGAATATGTACAAACAGAACCATGATTAACACAGATTAGAAGCAAATGGAACGAATAATAAATAGCATGAGTAGGCAGGAGACTCGACCTAGATCCCGTGATTCGATACTGATCAGAGAAAATTTGGGTTGAAGTGTGTTACCTGGAGCCATATAGCCATATGAACCCGCAACTGTGGTCCAGTTGGACGAATCAGAGTTCAGGAGTCTTGCTGTACCAAAATCAGCAAGCCGAGGCTGGAAGTCGCCCTCGAGCAATACATTGTTCACAGATATATCACGATGAACAATAGGCGGAGAGCAGTCATGGTGCAGGTAAGCAATGGCGTGAGCCAGTCCCTGGACAACCCTCACCCTCGTGGCCCAGTCAAACTCGGTCTCTGTTCCCCCATACAACACTTTCCCTAGGCTCCCTCTCTCAATGTACTCATAAACCAAATACAAGAACCCTCCCTTGGAGCAGAACCCATAAAGCTTGATTATATTCCGGTGCCTAACCTCAGTCAGCATCCGGATCTCATTCTCAAAGCTCTGGCGGTTTATCGCTGGGATATCACCAGAGTCTGATAAGTTGATTTTCTTGACTGCAACAAGTTGTCTTGCAGGCAATTCAGCTCTGTACACACTCCCAAACCCTCCCTTACCTATGCAGTAGTTGTCATTAAAATTCTCTGTCGCCTTCACAATATCATTGAAGGTAAACTTCCCTTCTCTCTCCCATATCATTGACTCATATGTCTTTTGATCATTGTTGCTGTTCTTGGTCTCCTCGTGAATGAGCTTGCTTTGGCGGTGCAACATCAGAGCCACAAAAGCTATTGCAGCAATGACTAATAAGCTTAAAATAGGAACGAGAATGCTGATCAAAATTTTCTTTCTGTGCTTGGATTTGCTGCTTGGCACGCTTGTACTATCACAAGAAGATATCCCTGACGCATTCCCACACAATCCTGAGTTCCCAATAAAAGCACTTGCAGGAGCTTCTTGGAACACGCCACCACTAGGAATAGGACCGGTCAGGTCATTGTAGGAGAAGTCAATCGACCGCAAGCTTATCATGCTGGAAAATACAGCAGGGATTGTTCCTGACAGATCATTCCGTGAGAGATTGAGATTCTCTAGTGAAGTAAGCTTGCCCAAGTTTGAAGGGATGGATCCTGAGAGATTGTTGCTGCTAAGGTCCAAAATGTACTGTAAGGCAAACAAATTCCCAAGCTGGAATGGAATCACTCCTGATAAATTGTTCTTGCTCATGTCTAGGCCCAACAAGTGACTACAATTTCCGAGCTCACTCGGAATGGTACCAGTTAATGTGTTTCCTGACAAGTCGAGATAGCTGAGCTCTGTTAATTTCCCAAAATCTCTAGGGATCTCACCAGTCAGGTGATTACTGCTCAAGTTCAGCCTGTTCAATCTTCTTAGGTTCCCAAGCACCTCAGGGATTTCTCCAGACAACTGGTTCCTGCCCAAGCTCAGGAGGCCCAGTCTAGAAAGCTGCCCGAGCTCAACCGGGATCTGCCCAGAAATTCTATTGCCATCAATCCGCAGATCCAAAAGGTTTAAGCATTGCCCCCAGAGCGGTGAGATTTCCCCAACAAACTGATTGTCACTAAGAAATGCTGCAGTAAGGTTGGGATGCACTCCAAATGACCCTGTGATATTAGCAGTCAATCTGTTCCCATCAAAACGGAGTCTAGTCAGGTTCGAACAATTTTTCAAACATTCCGGGAGCGGGCCCGTGAAGTTGTTCCCATTGACTGTAAATTCTTCTAGGCTGAAACCACTGCATATTTCAGGCGGTAATTCACCAGATAAACTGTTGGTTGAGAAGCTGACCGAGGTCAACGAAGGGCTGTATTTCCCGAACTCCCTCGGTATACTGCCTGAGAAATTGTTCGTGTGTACGGAGAATACCTTTATTTTGGTGAGATGGGTAATTGTCTCAGGCAGCTCTCCAGAGAGATGATTAGCACTCAGGTCAAAGGTCGACAATGAAGTGAGGTTCCCGATCTCGGGAGGGAGTACTCCAATGAGATTGTTCAGGAATAGTTGCATGGTTGTGAGATTAGTGAAGTTCCACAGAGTTCCTGGAATCGGACCTGAGAGACTGTTTCTCGAAAGGTCCAAATAAAGCAGACCCTTCATGTTCCCGATCCCATCTGGAATGGGGCCCGAGAAGGAGTTGTTGTAGAGCAAGAGGTAAGTGAGCTTTGTCAACTGGCCGATTTCAGGTGGGATGTGGCCTGAAAAGTTGTTGCCCTGTAGCTGCAGAGACGTGAGCTCGGTCCAGTTCGTGAAGAAATAGGGCGAGATCTCGCCGGAAAGGAAATTATCAGATGCTCCAAATTCAGACAGTTTGGTGAGATTTGAGAGTGACACGGGGAGATGTCCACCGATGGAGTTTACCGCGACAGCAAAGAAAGTAAGGTTAGAACAAAGTCCAATCTCCGGAGGAATTGTTGAATTTAAGGCATTCCCATTCAGATTAAGCATCTCCAGCTTCCTGAGTTGGCCCGTCGAAGGAGGGATTGGCCCGGCAATGAGGTTCTTGTTCAGCTCCAGGATCTTAAGGTCAGAGATTGACCCTATGTCTCCTGGAAGTGAACCACTGAAAAGGTTTTGTCCTAGGCGGATCTCTCGGAGCTTGGAGAGCCTTGAGATGTTCGTTATCGGTCCCGTGAGCTGGTTGTCGGTGAGATTAAGGTAAAGGAGGTTGCCTAGATTCGAGTAGACTGATTCAGGAATCTGTCCAGTCAGCTGATTTATCGACAGGTCTAGGTAAGTCAGGTTCCGGCATTCAACGATGAAGTCAGGGAACTCCATGGTTAGAGAATTATAGTACAGGCTGAGATGTGTCAAGAGAGGCATCCCTGAGAAGTTGGACCAATCCGGAGACTCCAAGTAATTCGACCCGAGATCCAGAAACCGTACCTTCGGAAGGTTGCTCACTTGATAAGGAATGGTCCCATTGAGGCCGTTGTTATAGAGCCCGAGGTAGGTAAGCTGCTGCAACTTCCCGACCTCTGGTGGAACCTCGCCCTCGAAGTCATTGTTGCCCAGGTCCAGGAACTCGAGCCTGGTGAGGTCCCCGATGCTCGTGGGGATCATCCCCTCGAGGTTGTTGGTGCTGAGGTCGAGACGGGTCAATTCAGGGAGGGCAGTGAAGTTGAGGGAATCGAGCGTGCCCTCGAGGGCCAACCCGGAGAGGTCCAACCCCGAGACGGACCCACCGCTGTTGCAGGCGGTGCCGGTCCAGTTGCAGAGGCGGGCGAGGTTGGCAGAAGACCAAGAAGCGAGGGGAGAAGGGGAAGGAAGAGGTAAGGTGCTCTTCCATTGGAGGAGAGCCTGGGCCTCACTTGTCTGAGAGGCTGAGGACTTCGATGGAAGAAGCAGCAGAAGAAGAAAACGGAGGATGGGAAGCAGAGGTGGGGGAGGAGGAAGGTGGAGTCCAAGTTTTGCCATCCTCCTTGAGATGTTGCTGACTTCATCAGTCCCTATGAGCTCTCTTTCCCGTTTATAGCAGAGGAAAATTCTCCGTCCATTCCCTCGGCACGCCTCTCGCTCTCCCTCTCCCTTGCGTTGGTTTGAAACAGTAGGAAATGGCCAATATGAGAAAATCGTATACAAATTATGTAACTCAGTCACATTTATGAATATTGGATCATTGATAAAAAAAAACAATTCATGTAAATTTCTCGAATTTAAAATAAATTGCTTACAAGATAATATAATTTTATTAAATTTTTAAATAATTAATCAGAAAATAGAGAGAGAAAAAAAGGAGAAGATGGGTCCTTTGGACTCCGTCTCGCATTCAAAAACGGTGTGCGCTGGGAATTTATTGGAGTGACTGAGAGTGGAAAGAACCTCTCTCTCTCTCTCTCAAAAATTCTTTTTAATTAATTAATTATTAAAGAATAAGAGCAGAGGGCACGCGACAAAATGCAATTGACAGAGTGATTCGTCTGGCCATTACTACTTACTGGAATAGTCACAATTTAAGTGCCTATATTGCCGTGACTTACATGTGAACGGCACTAGAGTAACCGGGAAGCTTCGAAGATTATTAGACATAATTTTAAAAATTGAACCGAAGGATCGGTATAAATAATAAAGAGAAGATTTCTTATGATTACAGTATACATAAGGGTATATTCTTTAATATGTCAGGAAGTCTTATTCCTATCAACAACTTTCTAGGGGAAGATGATATTATGAATCTGAAGAAAATTTTGGGTAATCGGCCACTCACCTGATCCGGTTCTCACAAAAAATCTAATTATAATTAAATCGGTCAGTTCTCATTCGAACCAATAAATTGAATTAAACCGATGAGAAAATCGACTAATTTAAAATAAAAAATAAAACATATTATAATATACTTATTTTATTTTACTAAACTTATATTTATATTTTATGTTGAATTTGATACTAATATTATAATTATATTAATGATTTTGATTATAAATCATAGTTAAAATATAATATTATATCGTAGAAGTTTGGCTACCGACAAAACTTAATCCATTTAGACCGCTGCGAAATCCCCCTGAATTGACCAGAGAGCTGATTCCGTACCATTAGAACGATTAAACTTATGGATTGTGGCATCCATACGATTAATACTTTTGAGATTTACTTATTTTTTGGTACGAGATGTGTTTTGGAAATGATTATATTCCAAGAAAAAAATTAGATTATTCAAATAAATAAATTCTCATAGGACAAATTGGTGTTTTTTAATGAGTTTGTTGAGTAGGTTTTGGTTATTGGTAAAATTAAAAAATATATATTATAAGAAATTTGGTACGCATGGTCAACTGTGTTTTTCAACTCCTTTTTTTTCCCTTAAGAAAGAAAGAAAGAAATTAATATCCAACCTACTTCAACTAAAAAAAATAACTGTAAATTTATTATTATTTTCTTATAAATATAGAGAAAAAAAAAAGTTCAGGAGATCCTTAAAAACCAGCTTTCAATTGTGGCTTGTCCCTTCAACTTTGGATGCCTTGATTAACAACTCGGTTTCAGGAGCCTTGCTTATCAGTGATCCCAGTAGAAACGGTCCGGTTTGATTCAAAATGGTTTTCTTGATTGGATTGAACCGGTTGGGCTTGTGTAGCAATGCCCCCCATACGTTTTGTTCATACGGGTTGTTAAGAGTATCCCCTATTGCAACTTCCCCGACATTAATGAAACTACTGAATTTGTTATGAAATTGTAAAAGATCATACATGTTTTCACTTAGAAGTTTAAACTGATAGATAATGGTATCCAATTTTCTTATAAGTTTACAACTTTATATTTATTTGGTCGATATTGGATCGCATATATCAATACTTGCCCTCACGTGGTAATGTGGTTTACTTTTCTATGTGCCGTTAAACACCCACCATGAACAATTGTCTACGAACTAAGTGCTTTTCTTCTAATATCAGACAAGAGGGACAATTGATCATATGTCGAGTAATTATCTTTCGTATTTGAACTTGTATCAATTGACCACAAACCATGTTTTCGAACTCGAGTCGGACGATGTGCGAGCCTAATAGTTATGATACTATATTGAATTTATTGTAAACTCATAATATATTGAGTTCATTTCCACTTAAAAAACTAAACTGATAAGTAGTGGTATCTAATTTTTTTATATAGATTCACAACCTTATATTTATTTGATCAATATATGATATTATATCTCAATAGAAATATTGGGTATCTATTTGTCTATAATTATGAATCTCCCATCGTTGAATGACTTTTTAGTTATCCAACTTATGAGACAAGGTGAATCAAATAATAACAACTTGGTATGACATTTCAAAAAAATCTACATTATTTAATGAGTAAATTTTAACCAATTATATATAAATGGAAATAAGGGCTGCGACTTGAGAAAAGTCAACTAGAGAACTTTATCTGCTTAATAAGAAAAATAACATATCAGCCTACATAAAATTATAGTGTTGTTCGTGGAGATGTCTCTCAGTGTCTTTCTTTTTTTGTCGTTATTGACAAGCAATCATGAATACTTTGAAATTGTGCTAAACAATTGTCCTTTGTGATTAGTTGTCACAAGCCATATCAACATCTCCAGGTATGATAAGTGACTGTGGAGGAAAGTAAAATTTTGTTGGGTCTTTAGAGATTTGCAAATCAGTAAATGTTAATTTATTGGGGAATTGAATTCTCATTCATGCCAATGGGAGCCCTTCTTGGTGGGTTGCCTTCGCATGTTATATCAAACCGAATGGAGAGAATCATTAGTTGAAAATCATTTGATTAGCCGAATAGTTTTGATGGGGTGCTTGGAATGTATGTTGTGGGTGTGATCATCGATTGATTCGTCGACTTTTGAGTCCTCTGAGCAGTTCGAATAATAACCGAGGTGGTTAAGACACTGAGGGTGAACCTGGACCTAGTCAACATCTCTAGCTAAACATGACCAGGCTGGCCCATTAACAGAGATCAAATGGCATAAGAAATATCTTGTGGGCCGAGCAAACAGATCCATCTTGCACAGCTGCAGAAGTTGGGATCATCCTGCAGCCGAGTCTGTGAAGAACGTAGCCACGCTGGGTTGGGTGTTGTCTCAATATAATATACTCAGAGTTTCCACCAAACTGCGTGGGAAGTTAAAGGGTCACTTCGATTCTGCGGTTTCTTCTTGTGACTCTAAGACGTACCCGGTGCGTTTCACCACTCATAGATTCTTTTAGTTGCAGTTTCCGTGTTTGGTTCTGTAGTTTATGTTATTGGCATTACTTCCCACAGGCTCAATTGATAAGCCGCCAGAACGAAAGAGATGTGAAAGTGAAATATAATCACTTTGTGTTAGCTGTGGCTTCCGTGTTTGGTTCTGCAGTTTCAGCTATAGGAATTGCTTCCCGCAGGCTCATTTGACAAGCAGCTAGAACCAACGAGGTGAAAGTGAAACACAATCCCCACAACGAGTAGATCTTCATTACAGAAACCATCGGTACCCAAAATTACATTGTCCAACCAACCATGTACATACAATACCATTCGTCAACAGTATCTTGATTAAAACCCGCAAACTCATTCAAGTAAAGTGTAAAAAATCGTAATGTTTTCCAGCAAACGGAACCACACACACTCGTCAAAGACAACGAAATCCTTTCACAGGACTCAAGCTTCATCAGCACAACCCTTGGTCAGAGCTCTCTCCAGTCTTGTCTCAAAGGGGGTAGAGTGCCAATTCACTTTCCTGTCCTGCAGTGGAAACTTGATTAAATCAATATCCACATCCCAAAAATTCAACATCTTTGATAGTGTATGAATCTGGTATGATTAGTTACCTCTCGGTATTTGCTGGTTGTGTTTGGGATCCCTTTAAATGAAGAAGCCGGGTGACAAGAGCTGTTATTGGCTGATCCAGCGGAAGGGTTCCAGTAGGTTCCTACAGTCCCAACGATGGCCATCTCATCAGGGCTCAGGCTTGGAGACTTCCTCGGTGAATTTGTGGCTGAGAACTGTCTAAGTTCTTCAACTGTAAGCGCCCCTAAGATTGGTCTATCTTCTTGGTTTTTAAAGGGGGAGTTTGATCCTTCGTACATACTCTTTGGAGAAGAGCATATGGAATTCGGGCTCTTCTTATCAATCGGTGTGCTCTCCGATGAAACCAACCAGTTTGACAGGCTCGCATCCACTGAGACTTCTTGAGAAGATAACTCATTGGACTCGACAGGTTTGGACTTGAAACTGAATGAGCCTCTACCCAAACCTGTTTCGGATCCAAAGGCAATCCTCGATTCCTGATCAAAACCAGAGTCATCCTTATGGTTCTGATGATGCTTAATGTGTGGGGTCCCTTTTGCTTTGGCAGCTTTCCACTGTGTCAAGTTCTCTATTGGGTTCAGTACAGGATGAACAAAACCACTCCTATCACGTGCATTCGTGTTCATTCTGTCTGTATTCTGCACACGACTAGGATTCTTCTCCATAATCACCTGATTCATCCTTGCTCGATCAATCTGATCATAATTCTCAAGGGCACCATCCAAATTATCCTCACCACCATCGTCCAATTCATCATCATAATCATCTTCCAGGTCACTTTCATCACAGTCTGATCCCAAATCTTCATCGTCACTCTCTCTGCAATTCTCATATCGATTATTTGGAGTATAGGACCCTACGCTTGACGCATACGAAGCATCCTCAGAGGAAGACTGAGACTCTGTGGGTTTTGTCATGTTAATATTCTCCTTTTCCAACTCCTTGCTGTCCTCTCTGATCTCAGGTGCGGACTCTGGCACTTCATCATGGGAGGAAACATGCTCGTAGGTTCTGATATTGGAGTCAAACGTTACTTTCTTGCGGGCAATGCAACTTGACTTCTCCTCAGGCTTATCTCTGCAACCAAAAGCCGGAGATTTATACTACCAACTGAAACAATCCGACCAAAGAAGGAAAACCCAATTCTATAGAACAAGATTAGCAGCCCACCTGCTCGCAGAAACTGAACTTATGGGCTCCGCTGCATTATCTTGGACATGAACCGGAATACATTGCGTCGGTTCCACACACGCAGCCCTCTGAAGCAACAACCGTGCAATCAAGTCATTAATATGGAATGGAAAGGTTAATTAAAAGATCGAAAGTCAGCTTATTTTTTCTATATAGAGTTTCTAACTCCTGATACTCAATGACAACAGTGCCATAAAACCCCCAAGAAAATCAAAGTCCTCCGACTCAGAAGTCAGAACTCCCAAGAAAAACTCACACAGTTGCTTCCGACTGTCGAATCTCCGAGTTTCTCAGGCAAAAAAAAAAACATGGAATTCTCACCGGAAACAAGAACAAGTTTAAAGTTGCGAGCTTGAATGAGGGAACAGAGGTCTAAACTTACTTGCTCTCCAGGTTGAACCTGAACCTTGCGGCGCTGCCTCCCCCGTCTCTTGTCCTTGGAAGGACCGAAGCAAGCAAGGAAGCAACCCATTACAGATGTCTGCTTCTTCTTCTTCTTCTTCTTCTTCTTGCTCCCGGTGGGTTCCCAATCAATCACCGAAGATCCGAAGATTCAATCAACGGGTCTCCATGATTTCGCGCATAGAGGGAAACGAAGACTGGACAAGGCGAACTGTGCGCGAGGAAGAGGAGGAGGAGACAGAACGGTCAGGAGATACAAAGGGAGAGTGTAAAGTACTTATATTTCTTGAAGGAAGGAAAGAAAGCAAGAATGAAGGTCGGCAAAATTCTGGGAAAGGAGGAAAAGTGACCGTTGGAGCCGGAGGGTGGGGCGGGGGGCCGGGGACGAGGGATCAGAACAGCACAGACAGCAGACAACCTGGACTCCGATTTCGTCTTAATTACGATATTGCCCGCCTTTAATCTTTGTTTCCAATAATATTACTAAAATTAAATCAAGTTAATCTCTGAGGACCGTTATGGATTGAGCCCACCCACCCAGCGCTCCCCGGGCCTATATAGAGTGCAACGAGACAAAAAAAAAAACAGAAATTAATTTAAAAAAGCTTACGTGGCAGCTTCAGAGTTTATCTTAATTTAAATTATCGTAATAATATGAATGAGATGCTCAACTTGGTTAGATCTTGAAAACTCACCAAATCCACATTTTTTTTCCTCCCACATCAATGGCATGACTGTTGGGTTAGTTGATTAACGTGTTTCGTACCCGAGACGAGCGAGCATGCTCGCTCATGCCGGTCTCCCCCTCAGTACAATAAAGTCTTGAACGCACCAAGCACCGTGTTCCGCACATCTCCTTTCGCGTCGAGCTTGCAGAGTCTCCTTTATCCTCCGGCGATCCCATCGGGAGGGCACGGGCATCGCGATTTTCGTCCGGTCGCCGGTCTTGCCTCCAGAAGAAGACGGGGCGCCGACTTACGAACCGCTAGGACATCCTGCTCGAGCGTGTGCCGAAAGATCCTGATGCGTTGATCTATCTTGAGGGCACTAGATCAACGGTTGAACATCGGCCCGATCCAGAGTCGGATATGGAACCCTAAGGTAAGCTCGAAACTGTATTTGGAAAGAAAAAAAGAAAGTAGGGGACAGCCAGCAATTGGTGACCAGCTAGCTAATTGGAAGAATGCCTAATGGCCCCGGTTACAGGTTCAACCACCACTTTCTTTTACTTAAATTAAATTAAAAGAAACACTAGGTTTCAATTTTATTTTTTGACCATGACAAGGAACACTAAATTCAATGGAATTTGGGCCCAGAAAATATCTTATGACCGAGTCTGCCCGAGCAAAGCTGGGCCCCCGTTCGACCCACTACTTTATTTTTTCGATTTCACATCGGGTATTCTCCAATCGAAACAAAATTTCTTCCGCCAGCACTTATGTATGTATAAATTACAGTAACATCCCTATATACACTGTGTCATTTTCTTTTTCAGACGAGCCCCGACTTTCATGCGTTCAAATGGGATCAATCAGCCGAGAGGCGACTCTTTCAGTTATAAATTTGATGTAATTTACATGATTCAAATATGAATCGAAACAAAATCGTTTTCTTTAATTTATAAAATTAAGTATTCCACATTTTTTCTTCCCGTATTTTATATTTACCCACAACAGGAAAAGAATTGATCTATCTTATTATTATACAATAGATTTATAATTTTAAAATAAGATAAGACGATAGGAGAATAAATGAGTGTACTGAATGTTATAATAAGAAATAAATTTATAATCTCTTAATTATTACACTGAATATAACAATATTACACAAATCCCTATTATCCTAATTGACGCTTGCAGTCCTTTCGACCAAATTAAGAGTCAAAGGAGTACAGGGACGGGAGCATACAAAGTAAAAGAAAATGGTCTTTTTCTATTTTATCGACAAAACTAAAATTCCGTGTTTCTTACGGTCTCAGCCCAGCGCGAATTATATTATTTTTTTAAAAATAATCGATATAATTTATATTTTAAAAATATTTTTATAATATAATTATAGGTATAAAATTAATCACTTTAAATTTTTTTATATAATTTTATTTGTATTTAAAATCTTATTTAACCGACATATCACAATTTATTTATGCCATACTAGCACAGCTTAAAAAATTATGCGACTAAAAAATACTACTTTAAATAAGATTTTATCAGGTGCCACTTTTTATAAACGCTAGTTTTGGCCTTGCATCCGACCTTGATAGGGAGATTATATATATGTCATTTTCCTCGGTTTTGTAATAATTACTAATTTGTATTCGGCACGAAATTCTCCGACGCTCTGCTCATGACCTCTTCCGTGTTGTCAATGTCATTCTATTGTATCCCTAGCAGGGGATTGGATTTTACCTAACTCGGAGAGACCGGGCAAATAAGTTGTGAAATTTAAATTTATTATGATTTATAAAAACCTTTTTCTATTGATTTTCCGATTTAATATCCATATGCTAGACCCACAAAGACTGACCTATGTTTGAATTGATTACACAATTTTCTCCAAAAATTATATTAATTGTAAAATAGTATAAAATTAATAAGCTGACTAGTGTATTAATGCAAGAGGTGAGGTTCAAGAAGGCTGGTCTCTTTTCTGTGCAGAGAAGTGTCGAGGGGGATACAGACACCGTAAGATGATGGGGAGGCCGGACGAGAGATCTCTGAGAGAAGATGAAGGCCGTGGCCACTACACACAAGACGGCACGGTGGACCTCAGGGTAAGGCCGGTCCTACGCTCGAGAACCGGTGGATGGCGAGCTTGTTCCTTCATTGTAGGTCGGTATTTACGTGCTTGCGCTCTGACGCAGTGATTATAATTCTAGTAGTGGTGTCTTCAGCATCTCGAGACTTTTCAGAGACACATTCCTTAAAGATCTTGGAGTGGTGATGAACTTAAGCCACCCACCCAGCCACCCACATGTTTATTATTATATGTTGACTCGAAGGATTTGGAGGCTATTAAGGTTAAGTAGTTGGCTAGATGCATAGTAGTCGACTGATGCCCTGCAAGATGTGTCTCATGTTTTTGGACAGGGTACGAGGTGTTCGAGCGGATGGCGTACTACGGGATAGCCTCAAACCTAGTGGTGTACCTGACGAAGAAGCTCCACGAGGGCACCGTGACATCCTCGAACAGTGTCACCAACTGGGTCGGCACTGTCTGGATGACTCCGGTTCTCGGCGCCTACATCGCCGATGCCCATCTCGGGCGATACTGGACTTTCGTCCTCGCCTCTGCCATTTACCTCTCGGTAACCAGTAAAAAACGGTTAATGCTGGCTGATCATCATTTTCTGATGATGTTCACAGCAAGAAGATTCATTCGACACTGATCTGATCTTTCGTGTTTATGTAACCAAAATGAAATCAGGGGATGTCGCTGTTAACACTAGCAGTATCGGTTCCACAGCTGAGGCCTCCCTCGTGTCCCAGAATCAAGGAAGAGGAATGCGGCAAGCGAGCCTCGCCGCTCCAAATCGGGATCTTCTACTGTGCCCTTTACGTAATAGCCGTGGGGACGGGCGGAACGAAGCCCAACATCTCGACCATGGGAGCAGACCAGTTTGATGACTTCGAGCCCAAGGAGCGGATCCAGAAGCTGTCCTTCTTCAACTGGTGGATGTTCAGCATCTTCTTCGGCACTCTCTTCTCCAATACTTTCCTGATCTACTTGCAGGACAACGTGGGGTGGACCCTCGGCTATGGGCTTCCAACTCTCGGGCTTGCCGTCTCCATACTGGTTTTTGTTGTAGGCACCCCATCCTACCGGCATAAGCCGCCCTCCGGGAGTCCTTTCACTCGGATAGCTCAGGTCCTGGTGGCAGCACTGAGGAAATGGAAGGTTGCAATCCCGGACGACCCAAAGGAACTCCATGAGCTGTCCCGCGAGGAGTGCTCGAGCTCAGGCACAATCCCTATCAACCATACATCTTCGTTAAGGTTAAGTCTTCCGGCGCCAAATTTTGCTTGCTGTTCCATCAACACGAATTACTGTTATCACGATGGTGACATCAGCTTTTGACAAATGTCCCAAGAAGACTCTTCTTCCATCAGGGTCCCAGTCTAATGCATCTTGCGGTCGCAGATTCCTCGACAAGGCTGCTGTCAGGGCCGATTCAACCTCGTCCTGGATGCTGTGCCCAGTCACGCAAGTAGAGCAGACCAAGCGGATGGTCAAGATGCTCCCAATACTCCTCGCCACGTTCATACCGAGCACAGTGGCCGCTCAGGCGGGTACACTTTTCATCAAGCAGGGCTCCACGTTGGACCGGAGCATCGGCCCGCACTTTAAGATCCCCCCCGCCTGCCTCACTGCATTTATGACCATCTCCATGCTGATAAGTCTCATCCTCTACGACCGCTTCTTCGTCCCATTCGTCAGGAAGTACACAGGAAACCCGAGGGGGATCACGCTGCTCCAGAGGATGGGGATCGGCCTCATGCTCCACATAATCATCACGCTAATCGCTTGCTTGGCCGACAGGATACGTCTCAGCGTTGCCCACAGGAACAACGTTTTCCAAAGGGACCAGACGGTCCCTCTAACCATCTTCATCCTCCTCCCGCAATTTGCACTGATGGGAGTCGCTGACACCTTCTTGGAGGTTGCAAAGATCGAGTTCTTCTACGATCAGGCGCCCGAAGGGATGAAGAGCCTAGGCACATCGTACTTCACGAGCAGCCTCGGCATCGGTCACTTCCTCAGCAGCTTCCTCCTGAAGACGGTTGCGAGCATTACCAAGAGGAATGGGCACCGTGGTTGGATCCTAGACAACTTGAATATCTCGCGCTTGGACTACTACTACGGGTTCTTGGCCATCCTCACGTCTCTCAACTTCCTCTTCTTTCTGCTGGTGGCCAAATCATTTGTGTACAACGCCGACGTGTCGGAGTCTACTAGGGATGTGGTGCTGGAATCTTTCTCGAGCAGACCCTTCTCAGAGGACAAACCTGAAGAGTGGAACTCAGGTCAGTAAGCTCGTCTAGATTGTTGACTGTCCTAAGACATCCATAAGGCTCTATTGTGTCAAAAAAGTGGAATGGTTACTAAACACCAAGGCAATCCACCAGACAAACAGATGATGTTCAGCAAGGCAGTGCAGTTAATGGATATAGGTATACGGTTGACTAGCTACTCCCCACTTATGTCTTCATACTGATTAGGTGCTCGCGTTGGTTTGAGACAAATTATGAGAAACTTGGTCCACAACATCAATGTCCGTTGGATCGTTCTGCATTTCTGTTTCAATAGGGCAAACTATGTCACTATCTCAGGCTCCCACACTCAAAATGGATTCCACAGTGATATAAGTCCAAAAAGATTTAAACAAAAAAAACACTTCCAATGGTTGATGTGGATTCATAAAAGTTGGAATCAATCTAAGATTCTATGTCAAGGACATAGCAGTTGGGTTGGTCCAAACTAGGGCCTCGATGAAATTCTTTTCGGCTTCAGCACATACTTGAAAAAGAGTCAACTCTACTGCCAGTATAAGGCAAACTAAATACACAAAAAAGGGCCTTCGACTATCAGTTCCAGCGCCTCTCTTCTTCGACTCTCCTAGAGGTCAGTCCCATGTTCACTTATGGGGAACCTAATTTTTTGTTTTGATCTTCGAGAACGACCTCATCTGCCAGCTCAGCATTGAGAGATTCCTGACCTAGCATTCTCGAGCTCTTCACAGCTCCAAGTTCACCCTCTTCACCAGGATGGTCAAAATCACCGGCAGAGTCAGCTTCTGCACATGGCATAGTGGAGACATCAGCAGTTGTGCCTGTGGATGCTGCATCTCCACCTCCCATGCATTCCTCTGATACGATAGAATCTTCCATGCTGCTTAAACACTCTTCTTGAATGGATTGGAGTTCACAAGATTCACTCTCTCTTTCAATAGCATCACCTGGTCCCAATTTAGATAGCTCCCCTTCCTCTAACACCAGCGGCTTCTCAATTGCTTCAACAGCAGCAGTTATGGCCCAATCATCTTCATGCAAGTCTCTGTCCAATCAGGTCAGGAGAAATCAGAAGATTGGTTTTACAATGACTAATTTGCAACCAATATTTCCCATCAAAAGGGCAGGTGAAAAACAAATTAGTTAAGGTAGCCATTTTTAGTTTGAGGATTTGAACCATTACATCTTAGGATTCAATCCAACAGAGAGAAATGCTGATTCTCTGAGCTTCTCAAGACTCTCTGAGAAGTATCCTTTATTCTTTGCTAGTTCAACAAGAAATTGCACATCCAAGATAAACTGTACAGAGGGATGGGACAGGACATCAGGTGAAAGAAATTACTTCCTGGCATCTATGGATGGATCTTTTCTTTGTAATCATCTGACCGAGACTTAAAACTATGTTCTACCTACAGATTCAGTCTACGTATAATAGGGAAAAAAAAAAAGGAGATACTTTGCAAGTATCTATTTATCTTCTAGGGGACTAAGATCAGCACAGAAACAACTGGTCTTGACGCAGTTTCTGCACAAATGTTTGTCTAAGGAGCACACACCTGCTTTTCTGTAGGGTTGGTTTGTTGGGCACATATTTTATCTTCTTGGGGTTGCTGAGCTAACTTCATTGTCCAAAATCCAACCAAATGCTGCCTCTGTCATATTTCTCAATAGCTCCATAGTCCAACTAACCTCAACTTCATCTCCAGCTAGTTTACTGATTTTTCTAAGTTCCAAGAATAGCACCTGACATTTCACCATTATATGGGTCGTTCAAAATCTTTATGATAACCGGATCAATAGATTGAGTCTTTCTAGAAGTTTGAACATTTTTATGCATTGACATCAAAATTCAATGAAATATCTCAGAACCTTCCCTCCCTTAGTGATCACCATTCATCACAAACACTGCACAATTTCTGCATATAAAACAAAAGGTACCTGCAGGAGAATTGATAGCTTCAAGTCATGAGATAAAGCAGAATTACTTGGATTCTCAGAGGAAGGTGTGAAGTAATTCTTTGGTCATACTGAGTCGACTTTATCCTTGGTATGTGCTGCCAGAAGAAGCAGGATCTAACTTGGCCGATTGCCTCTCAAATAGAAGAGAAAGAATTATCAAGCACATTGTGCCGATCCATATCGATTGCCTCTCAAATAGAAGAGAAAAAATTATCAAGCACATTGAGCTGATCCATATTGGAGCTATCTACGTGGCTCCTGCTATCTAATAGTTGATAACCCCCTGCTTATTTCCGAGATCGACCTGATGTATACACTAAAACAAGAACAAAAGCTTCAGTTTCCTCGTGGGCCCATCGGATAACATCTGAAGCATATGGGGATGTTTCTCCGTGCAGCATCACAAAGCTTCTTGCTGCTTGAGAAATCATTGAAAATACAAACTTTGACAGCTCTCTTATGTATACTCCACCAGGAAAAAGGTTTTTTAACTCCGTAAGCTACGAAATCCAGCTTCAATACTTGAGTGGTAATATTTCAGCAGTAATTTCGTTACAAGCTGGAAATGACCTTGGCGGTCCTTGACTGGCGTAAATTTTAATTCCAACATTGAAGTAAATGATGAATTTTGATTTCGCACACACAGAAGGGAACCTTGGCGGTCATTGACTGGAGGTCGGAATCGTCCTCGACGTCATCTTCATCGTGGAGGAGATCGACGGGGTCACTGGAGACGGGGAAGGCAGTCGAATCCATGTCCTGGTGAACCCTGAACTTGAACCTGGTGGTGGAGTTAGAGGACTCCATCGGAGACAATCCTCCTCGCGACTGAAGTTGCGAACAGGTAGCAGCATTTGAAACGGAACGGCAAAGGAATAAGGCGGAAGAAGAAGACGGAGAGTCTGCAATGCCTGGATTCCTCTGTCGTCGTTTAGCACCATTGCTGAGCGAAACCTTGATCTTTCCACCGAAGAAGAAGAAGAAGACGGCCGGACTGTGCAGCCATTTTTGCTAATATTTAGTTTATGGTTCCCGCTAAATAACTAATCACATAACGGCCCCTGAATTTTTTAATTTAGAGGAATGGCCCCCCAATCTCTTCATTACAATAATCAAGTCCCTAGACTTCAGTATATATCATTTTAGTCCCCTTAGCCAAAGGCGAAATCTCTGAAAACGGCCTCCTATAAATTTCCATGGTTCGTTTTTCTCATCCAATTAATAAGGAGGAGCAAAGACAAAAACAATTTGTTATAGCCAATTGTTTAGATTCATGTGACATTGGCCTCTCATGATATTTTTACATTTATGAGTTGACTTTCATAAATTAATAATGCTAAATGAAAATTTTAACTTTTATTTCATTAAAATTATATATGATTGATGTTGGTCTATGACATTATATATAAGTAAACATTAAATGAATTATAAGTTTGATTTTCTGCCCATCGGATTACATGTAATCTTCCATTTTGATGTAACTCCTAGACTTTCTAGAAGGCCCACCCACGAGGAGGGGGGAGAAATGGTGAGAGTTCATACAAAGGCAAGGCATATATGATCAAAGGTAAAAGTCAGGGTCAACGTTAGGATGCCAGCGGTTCGACGAAAGGCAACGTACGCCTGGAGCACGAGAACCCACCGTAGGGTTCCGTGGGAACTAGCTTCGCGATCGTGGACCGGGATCTTGCAACAGTAAGCCCAGTTTGGCAAAAACGACTCACTGTTCAGAGCGAAACGGACCCATGACGACGGCATTACTTAGCTGATTCTTTTTTTTTTTCGAGTTTTGTCAATTAATAATATCGTGAAGGGATTTGCAATTTCTTTTGGCGTGAAACTAATAATGTTGATAGATGAATTAAAGATTTATTTAAGGAAAATGGACGGGGGGAACAATATAGTTGGCAGTTGGATGGCCACATACTGAGGGAAAAGGGTGGCTGCCACCAGCTGTTGTTCAACACGCCAATCTCCAGGTCCAGGCGGAGCACTCCAGCGGTCAGAGGAGTTGCAGAGAGATTAGAAGCAGAGCCAATCGTCTCTTTCAACCATCTCTCTCTCTCTCTCTCTCTCTCTCTGATATTTAGCTATCTCCTCCTCTTCCTTCTCCTCCTTTAATCGACGAGTCGGGAGACGACGCCGGCGGGCGAGCAAATGGTAGCTGCGAGGAGAGCATGTGCTGTTGCTCTCTTCGTCGCAATGGTCGTGCTGGCGGTGGCTTGCAGCGGATCGTTTTCGTCGTCGGCGGAGGAGATCAGGTCGAAGCAGAAGAAGAGGATGTCGGGGATAATCATACCGGGATTCGCCTCCACTCAGCTCCGAGCTTGGTCCATCCTCGACTGCCCCTACTCCCCCCTCGACTTCAACCCTCTCGATTTGGTCTGGCTCGACACCACCAAAGTTAAGTTTCCGCCGACTCTCTCTCTCTCCTGCCTTCCTCTAGTCTTCTCTCTCTTTCGGTGTTTCATTCGCTGGACACTTTCTCTCGTTCATTTGCTTGAGAGCTGCTGCCGACGGTCCCCCAAAAATTATTCAGCGGACTTGAGGACGTCTTCGTTTTTTGTTTCGCAAAATTTGGATCCTAATTCTGATTTGGTCGGAGGACGTAAACTTAGCGTATTTCACTGTTCATGCTGTGCCCGGAGATTCTGCATTGCTTGTTATGCCTTTCTAGTTGCTGAAGAACGTGCTTCTGCACTAGCTTAGACAAGGAAAAAACTGAAAGTGAGGTTTTATATTCTGCAGCTTCTTTCCGCTGTCAACTGTTGGCTCAAATGCATGCTGCTAGACCCTTACAATCAGACCGATCATCCCGAGTGCAAGTCTCGACCAGACAGTGGTCTTTCTGCTGTAACTGAACTTGATCCTGGTTACATAACAGGCACTGCTTCTTTCTGCTCGATAGAAACTTCTTCAGTTATAATTGCTTTTTAGTTGGATGTGTAAGTTGTTATTGCAGAGTTTTTCTTTTTTGTGATAAACAGGACGTTTTCCAGCTTCTTTTCCTTTCTTCTGCAGGTCCACTTTCTTCAGTATGGAAAGAATGGGTAAAATGGTGCATTGAGTTTGGTATTGAGCCGAATGCTATTATTGCAGCTCCATATGATTGGAGATTATCGCCAACAATGCTCGAAGAGAGAGACCTCTACTTTCACAAGTTAAAGTATGTGCTTATCTTACGTGACCATGGTGCATTTTGATCTATCACTCATTCACTCCAAGAATACACATTAGTGGACTAAGGCTCTGCTAGATCTCTATATTAAGATCTACCATGTGCAGTCGTGAGATATGATGACACTTTTCTTCAGAAACTGCAAGATTTGCTTTTTCTTGCTGAATTGATTTGACAATTAAGAAGTATGTCAATTCCACTCTCCTTCAGATAATAAATAACTAATCTGTTATGAAAATTGATAGCGGATTTAATTAAAAGAAAAACTTGAAAATGACAGTTGCATTTCTGGGATCCAATGTAAATTCTCTCCTTATTTGGTTTTTGAGGATAGGAAGGAATATAACGAGGTGGAAGCCATGAAGATTTTGTCAATTAGTTGGCTAAAAGGTGTTAGTTTTTGGGATTTCCTTGGTTGTGATGGTTTTTCAAACTGCACTTAAAGGTGTATCCTCTTGCACATTGCCATTAGGTAGCACCTTATTTTGAACCTGGACGCACAACTTTTAGGTTTATTTAATCTACTGGTACGTTTTATTGGTTATGGTTGGGGCTTGAGCAATTATCATGCCATTCCTGTATATCAAAAAGAGGGGAAGAGGAAAACCAGAAAGAGGGTTGCCATCGTCTCTTTACACCTGGACAACAATTCATCTTTAAACAGGAATGCAATTAGGTACCACTTTCTGGTATTATCATGTTAGTATTTGGGAATTAGCTGAGGTAGACCATGGCAGAAAAAAGGTCAACAGTAGCTTCATGATAGACCCGGGACTTCCAGCTCTGCGGGCTGGTATCTGAGGAATTGTCATTTTTGTGTTGCTGTGCAGAATAACATTTGAGACTGCTGTTAAGCTTCGTGGAGCCCCCTCTTTGGTGTTTGCTCATTCATTAGGAAACCATGTCTTCCGCTACTTTTTGGAGTGGTTAAAGCTAGAAATTGCTCCAAAACACTATACTGAATGGCTGGATCGACATATCCATGCCTATTTTGCAGTCGGTATGATGGATCTAGTTTGGTTACCTTCATTCTTTTTCCAATATACGTAAACTTTTGCAGCTGTAAGTCAGCTTTGGTATCCTGCTTTGCTTTCCTTCAGGGGCCCCACTTCTTGGTGCAATTGAGGCTGTCAAGGGATCTCTTTCTGGACATGCATTTGGTCTTCCAGTTTCTGAGGTCATCTCTCTATTTCATACATCTATATGCTTATTTAGTTCTAGAACTATCCATATGTTGCTCCCTTCAGTGTTCTCTGATTCTACTAAGGGTTTTTCATCACCTTAACTTGTGCTTACCTGTAATGTATTTTCCATATTATTTAGGTGTAATACTGGATTCCAGGTAGTGATAATTCAATCAATGAGATAATAATACTTTCTTGCCGATTTATGGATGTGTAAAGTGTTCATCAGCATGAGAGAATAGACACCTTAATAAAAGAAGAAAAAATTTCACGCTATATAGTCAATATTTAACTGGCCTAGTCGGGATTCAAGATTAACTAATTTAAAGTTTCCTTTGCTACTATTGAGAAAGAACACATGCATTATAATTCACTGAATGAACCTACAAGGATGATCCTTTGAACAAAACCTTGCATATCGCTTCTGTGTGCTAGTGGTTTGTGCAAGCAAAATAATTTTTATTATTTTTATGATAGTTTTTTTAATTAATTAATGGATGAATAAGTTTTTTGGAGAAGGAGCTAGAGACTTCAAACTATACATCTCCTGGAAGAGAACATTTTTATGTTCCCTGTTATATAAACTGGCATCCTCTTGATGCGTTGTACATTTTGTTTATCAACACAAAAAGGTTAGCACATTGGAGAATGCTGATATATATAACTGTTGGTTTCCCTATGTCCTGCACTAGACCCAATAGAATAGGGGTTCTTGATGAAAGTAAATGCCACATGAAGAAAGAGAAGTGAACCTGAGAGTTCAGCAAGGTCCATTCATGGGATTTTTTTTACTTTCCTTTTTTGAAGTATGCAGTAAAGAAATGTCTATTCATGGGATAGTTACCTGGTTAGATATGGTACTGATGCAGTTTAAATACTAATATGTTGATACCACTCTCCATCTTCTGGCATGTGTGGAAGGAGAGGAACAGGAGGGCATTTGAGGGTTTAGAAACAAATTTTTCTAAGTTTATGGAGAGGTGGATATGGGATATACACTTTTGGTATAATCAAATGTATAGGGGTTCTCAATGTTAGCTACTCATGAGTAATGCTATGGGTAGGCTTACGTTTGTTTAGCTAAAATTTTTGTATATGATTTTACGTATCTTCTTGATGTGATATTAATGAAGTTAATTTCTTGACTACTCAAAAAAAAAAAAAACTAATATGTTGCTATGGTTTATGTATGCAAGGTTTCAGGGGACAGCTAGATTGATGTTCAATTCATTTGCATCTTCTTTGTGGATGATGCCATTTTCTAAGAACTGTAGAGCTGACACGGCATACTCGAAGCACTTTTCTGGAAGGAGCAGGAAGGGTCATCATATTTATCACTGTGAAGAGCAGGAATTTCAGTCAAACTACTCTGGATGGCCTACAAATATAGTCAATATTGAGATACCTTCCGTCCGTGGTAAGAACTGAAAGTTTCATGCGTATCTTTGGCACTGGAGAGAGACTTCAGGGTCTTATGCTTTATCGTCACCCTGCCCTTTTGCAGGAGTCAATGCCTATCCATCAGTTACTGATGTTGCTGAGTTCAATCTGTCTAGCATGGAATGTGGCCTCCCTACTCAGCTATCCTTCTCTGCTCGGGAAATAGCAGATGGCACCTTTTTCAAAGCAATTGAGGATTATGACCCAGATAGCAAGAGACTTCTGTATCAGCTGAGGAAGTAAGTATTTATTGGAGTTACTAGACCCTTGTACCTCAGAAAATATCTCAATATAATAAGCTCCAGTTAGGCATGTTCATTAAAAAAAAAGTTCCAATTAGTCATGTCAAAAGAGGAACAAAAGAAAGAATATATGCTTAAAAGTAGAATAATAATATACCTTTTACTTGGTGAAATCTTTGAGCCCCTGTTCAGTGCAGAGTCTGCAACATAGGTGTTTATTTTCAGCACTTCATTATAGAAGTTGGCACTATAAGGATACACATTTTGACAAATAATGTTCCTTTTATTTACTATTATGAGGATAATCTTTCCTGACAAATAAGAGAAACTCACAGTACTTGTACTTTTTTGTCTTTATCAAGTATGTTTCTGCTCCTAATGAACAATTATGTGAATTGATAATGTTGATGGAAGTAGTCCCTGGTGAAATATCTTCATCTAAAATTTCTCTCATTCTCACTTTCTGCTATTTCAATTTTGTCAGTATTATGCTGCGTCATAGACTATGCACTTTTTGCTGAAATTACTGATATTTCAGGTGGTATCATGATGACCCTGTTTCAAATCCACTCACTCCATGGGACAGGCCACCTATAAAGAATGTTTTCTGCATCTATGGAATAGATTCAAAAACTGAGGTATCATGGAACTTTGATTCTGAGTCCTCTGTCATCATTCTGTGCTTGTGGAGATAAATTATTACATTGATTTTTCTAATAGTGCTTTGACTTACTCAACTGCATCATAGTCTTGTTCAGTTTTAATTTCTGATTCCAACAAGACTTGAACCAATATTCTTCTATACGAATAGTAGTATGGTAGATTTACTTCAGAATTTTCAAGAGTATTTATCATATTTTTGAAGGAAGTAATTGATTTTTTAATCTTATTTTGTTTTACATTTAGTGAACCAGCTATTGTTGCTGACTTATGTGCATGAGTTTCAATATATAATGTTTTATGTTTTGTTAATTTTTTTGTTGCCCATCTTGGTTTGGATTTTAGGTCGGTTACTATTTTGCTCCAAGCGGCAAGCCTTACCCTGATAATTGGATCATTACAGATGTCATTTATGAAATTGAAGGATCTCTCTTCTCTAGGTCAGATGCCACCTATCAAGTACCATGGGGCTAAGTATCTATTTTTTCTTTTCAGATTTGTTGGAGTACTATGATATCACATTTCTGTACCATTCATACAGGTCAGGCAACCTGGTTGAAGGAAATCCAGGGGCTGCTAGTGGTGATGAGACGGTATAGTTTTCCCTTTTTGGTTTTTACAGAGAAACTAATGGTTTTTGTTTACTGGTGAATATCTCCCTTTCTGTTTCCAGCTTCTGGAAATTAAACCTTTCCTGAAGCACTAAACATTCTGCATCAGGTACCATACCATTCTCTTTCTTGGTGCAAGAATTGGCTTGGGGACAAAGTTAACATAACAAGAGCTCCACAGGTATCCTTTCACAGCATTTATGAACATCGAATGGTAATTTAAGAATATTACGATATACATAACAACACCTTTGTTCCAATGATGATGTCATGGACTGTCTTAGCTATGCTCTCTCCATGATCTCAAATTTTATTTTTGTTTGATTCTGAACTTCCAGTCTGAGCATGATGGATCTGATGTTCAAGTGCAATTGAATGTGGATCATCATCATGACGAAGATGTTGTTCCAAAAATGCCTAGATCTCCCAGGACCAAATACATAACCTATTATGAAGACGCCGAAAGTATTCCAGGGAAGAGTACAGCAGTTTGGGAGCTTGATAAAGGTGGGTGATGCTTCATTTTATTCTTGTATGAAAAGATGAATCACAAATTTAAGTTTCCGGAGTTTGGGTGCATAGATTGACGTTATCTTAGTGTAGCAAATCACAGGAACATTGTTAGGTCCCCAATTCTAATGAGGGAAATCTGGCTTCAGATGTGGCATGATATTCATCCGAAAGCAAAATCTCATTTCGTAACAAAAGGTGAAAACACGTTTTTGAAAAATTTCTCTAGGTATTGTTGACAGGTTACGACACTAATAAGCAAATTACATCTACCAGCTAAGCGCGGCCCACTGAGGGATGACGACTGTTACTGGGATTACGGCAAAGCTCGATGTGCCTGGTCGGAGTATTGTGAATACAGGTTTTTCTGATTTTCTGTTATTTCTCTCCCATTAGATTTCACCCCTGGTGGTATTCTTCTCTATACTGAGGATAATTATGGATTTTATGCAGATATGCTTTTGGGGATGTTCATCTAGGTCAGAGTTGTAGACTAAAGACTGCATCCTCGGATCTGCTTTTCCATTACATTTAGTCCAGTAAGTACGGCCATCCCATCATGTGATTTTCCTTTTCCAAGAACCATTCATTCAGTAATTCTAGCAGAAATTTTCCCTTCACCCGCCTTTCCGTCCCCATGGCTGTCCTGACACCGATCACTTTCATCTTCCAACCATTTATCTTGGGCAAGTCCGCTCTTGGATTCTTCCTTATTCATGCTCAGGGACGACTGTTAGATTGGATTATGGCTTTGGCATATTGAGTGCGGGATTTTTTTTTTTTAAATTTTCGTTCTCTTCCCCTCACACGAAGTCATTCATGCTCCTCGACACTGCACCTGACTCCAAATTTCACAGCAGCTCCCCTGACAGGTCTACTCACTAAATTTTGATAGGACGTCCGTCCCACTTCTGTCCAGCAGACACATCTTAGGCGGTTTCTGCTCTTTGGATGATGTATTAGGTACATGATTGTGTATACTCATTAGAACCATGCCAAAGATTAGATGCTAGAGGGAGAATCTATGGTTTCCACTTTTTTTTTCTGGAAGATGATGACTAACCACCTCCATTTCTCTGATAGCAGGGCACGTTTAGCAGTTTCTCTTCCATTTCTCAACTCGTTCTTCGTTTTATTACAACTGTTGAAAACAGGGAGACACAACTGAATGCATATTTTCTATTGTTCATATTGAAAGAAATAAGGCGGCCGCTATCATTCGTAAGTTTTAGCAGCTGCCGGAAAGAAACTTTTTAAGTCATATGTAATCTACCCCGGCATGATTCACACTCCAGAATACGCGGGACGGATTACATCAGGAAAACCTTGCCTTAACAACATCTCTCCTCGGCCGGCCCGTGGCAGATGGAGTTCCTCGAATCAGGATCCCTGTGTTCGATGCAGGCCCCAAAGGTGCAGCCGGTAGCTTGAAGAGCCGTCTTCCCCTGTTTATATCTAGGATGGCATCTCAGGATGTGTGAACGCCCTCGATCAGTGAATGGGATTCGTTATACTGAACAAGCTTGCGTCTCTGCAAATTGTGACTATGGAGCCTAATCTCTGTTCCTGGCTTTGAGCTGGGCATGCCAGATGCCTTGTGCAGGTGAAAGTTCTTATCCGGTAGCCTTGAACTTCTTCACGGGAAACAGGGTCACCTTTTTCCCGGAGCCTTTCGCCCTTCCATCCATCGGTCGCAGTATCGGGATGACAGCCTGACGCTGCTTTTTGTTACCCTTACCATCGCCGCTATACGGTTTTACCTCAAATTCACCCCGTGTGAAACCTCTGGCAACCTTAGCAATCAAAGCGGCTGCAGATGAGCATGAAATCCGACGGGAGCTGAGAACTGAGATCAGTCTGGTTGGAAGAACCATACCTTAAGCAGAATCCAGACTTTAAGAGAACTACTCAGAGTCGCAATCCTCGTCTTCTTTCCCGAAGTCAAGTACTCACACATGTGATGGTCAACCCTCAGTACAACTCTAGGCCAGGACTTCAGGTCTTCTGGGTTGGCTTTTGCTTCGATTGTACTCTGCCATGATTGGAGATAACGCTGATCCTCGTTACAAATTATGAGAAAAACCTCACCGCACGCAACATTGTTTCGTGCATTAAAACATGCATTGATTGCTATTTGAAGCAGTCAACTGAGGTGAGAAAACGATATAGCACATCTCAGAAGCAATTTATCTGCTCTTTAAAAAAGCATGTCTCGCAAAAACAGTCACCGAGGGTCATTGTTTGTGAAGCAAACGAAAGCGGAGAGGAGCAGAGAAGACGAGATAGAGCCTCACCAGTAGACGACAAATCCCCTGTTCGATTTTTGAAAATGAGGTCTCCAGAGCTTCGACTCTTCCAGTAGCATGACAACATGTGCAGGGCTCACTCACCATGAAAGTCACGCTTGGCCGAACCTGCCCACAAAAGAAGATTATTAATTATATAGAACTGCCCTAAGCCCAGCCTGGCATTGCATTAAGATGCAAGCAACATAGCTTGTTTTTACAGTACCATAGAAATTCTATGCAAATAATAGTATTCAGGAAATGTCTAAGCCAAAGAAACGTTAATTCAGGAATCAATATATAACTGAACCAAAAAAAAAAACATAACTGCTGTTTGTAAAAATAGCCACCTAGAGGGTGGACACATACCCTCTTTCTGGTCATTTCCATGAGGCCATACTTAGATAATTCAGAAACTTTCACCGTGGAACGGTCTCTCTCGACAGCCCTTTTGATTTCTTCATAGACCAATCTCTTATTTGCTGAAACAAGCATTCAAGACCGAGAGTAAAATGGAGTCACGAATAGCCAAACAAGTGGAAGCAAGGAGAATGGTGGCATAGGTTAGGGACTAAGAGAGAAAGATAGACTTACATTCATCTGCCATATCTATGAAATCTACCACAATAATGCCACCAATGTCCCGAAGCCGTAACTCTCGAGCAATCTGAAATATTTAAAGCAACTTGATTAAAAACTCATGCAGACTACAACCTAGGTTCCTGCACAGTCACATACCTTTCATCCAAGGGAGGTCAGTGAACTCCACAGTTAATGAGCTTACAATTATGAAACCTGAAAAAAAGAGGGGAGAAATTTAAGATGGCAATTAATATTAGTGGCTAGGTACCTGTCTTGCTGCTGATAGATTCACATCAAGAATAGCCTTCTCTTGTGAATTCCCCTGCCCGAACATTCCATGACCTCCATTTACATCAATGGAGACTAAGGCCTCAGTTTGTTCAATAACTAAAGAACCTCCATTGACAAGGGGAACCCTAGCATAGAGGAACAAAACGAAAGTTAATTGGCAAAGAGAAGACTTCATCAATAAAAGTTGATACTAGAATGCCAAGGAGTATATTTATAAAATTATCTGGAAGAAAAAGAAAGATTTGTACACATGTTTCTCAAAATTTTAATGAGGGTTCAAAGGCTTCACAAATATAAATGGGGTCCAAAATTTCTCTAACAAAAACTTCTAATCGTATTCTAATTCATGAGAAAAAACATTTGATGGGAGAAAGTCTCTGTTTAGAAATCAAAACAGCAAGTACCTACATACCACAGAAATTGATATGATATATAGCTGTACTCACCTTTTACTGAGGATGTTATCAATTTCAGTTTCTATATTATATTCATCAAACAGGGGATTTCTCTTGTTATATAGCTCAACTCGGTCACAGAGATCAGGTGCAATTTCTTGAAGATAGTTAGTAACCTGACAAATTTCACACAGCAAAAGCATTTTCAGTAATTGTATTGTCTCCAAAAAAAAAAACTTTCCAAAAACTAATGACATAACCATAAATGCTTTTAATTTCTCAAAATTCCATGTGATTGTTCTTGGAGTTGGGAGTAAAACCCCTCGACTCAGATCAGTTGCCAGGTCTCAAACCAAAACAAGATTTCTAAGACTTCTTTCTAGCGTGATTCCAGGTTACAAATGGGTCCATTAATTAAAATTTGTGAAAGAGGTTTTATTTGACTTTATACTATCTTGAAAGAGGTCAAAGTAAATGCCGTTTATAGAAATGGAGAATGGCATCAGCCTAGAAATAATGATCCTCAATCATCTCAAATTGAGTCTCTAGCAATGCAGACAGGTCTTTTGGGAATTGATGTGGTGGTATGGAAATCTTCTCCAAAAGGTTTGTTCACATTACTTGTGCATGGAATGTTTCATGGAACTCAAGGATTTTCAAGACACCAGTGTCTCAATCTCATATTTGGTGAAACGATTACTGACCCTATCAAGGAGAGACTATGGTTGTTCCCAGACCTTCAGTGAAAAGTAGCTAAATAAATTAATGTTCTTGGTAGATTGGGTGTGCATGCTAATGAGTGATCAACATGTAAAACCCAGTTGTTTTTGGATTCTTAGAAGAGTGTTAAAGATCCTTCCCATAAGCTTGACTACAATTACTGAAGTACCATGCATTTATCCAAAAAAACTTTGATGCAACACCCAAAATAGTTAAACTCTAAAAGTAGACTTGGACACATTACTCTAGTTCCAGTAAGAAAGAAGAGAAAGAAATAATCACTTTTCGAACTTGTATGCCAAGGTTAAGTGTTAAAAAAAGTCCACAGTAGACCAGCAAAAATTCAGCAATACCTCGTGAAAAGTCCTTGGTGAGTCAACAACCATTTTCTTCACCTGTAAGTACAATATATATTTCAAATGTAAGCACTCCAAGAAAGTGACACACATAAAGAGGAAAGAGAACCACAAATAGTTTCATTGCTTTACCTTCTCATTAAAATAATCCTGCACTACTGATAGTGTTTGACCCATAGCCCTATGCAAAATTACAGGAACAGCCCCTTCAACACCTTCATCTGCAGCAAGAGCTGCAGATTTTGCATGTTCAATTATGTTTTTCCAGGTAGAAAGCAAACCTTCCAAGTCTTTCTGCAGTTCTTCTAAAGAATGACCAGCAGCAACAGTCCTAACAGTAAGACCAAAACCTGGAGGCTGCAATGTCTTTGCTATAACTTTTAATCTGGTGCGTTCCAGGCCACTAATCTTCTTTGAGACTCCGATTCTACCACACTGGCTGATCAGTATCTGCAGATCAGGGACAGAAGAAAAGAGTAACAAATTCAGTGGTCTTCATACATTGCAAAGATTAGAAGCAACAAACCATAGGAAAGGGGTCTGGGAGATGATAGAACTATACCCAGAATCTACTTCTTAATTTTGGATAAGGGGTCAAGGTGGGGCCTTTAGTGCCTAGCCCTTCTTTGACAACTTGCACAATTATCTTGGTTCCTTTTTGAACCATGTTCCAGCTATTTTCACCCTCAGATGTTCCCATGAGATTCTTTCTGTCCTTGAAGTCAGATATCTGAAAGCTACTTGCCACTTCAGATTCACTGAGGAGCATACTGAAGGAAGTTTCACCCTCTTGATGCTTCTCATTGCTGTCTACGTTACCATTTGAATCGATGCTCATTTCACTAAGATGGATTAAACTACCATTAGGACTTTCTCTGAGAATTTCTAGACCATCATCCTCATCCTCGTCCTCATGCTCCTCATATTCATCCTGCATATATTTTCCTGGAACATTCTGAGGAAAACTATCTGTAACATTGTGAAAATTTTCAACATCATCATGCAATGTGTGTTCTTCTCCATGACCAATTGCCTGTCCTTCATGGGCATCATTGACCAAACCATTTGTTCCCTGTCTTAGCCTTCCTTGAGAGAATGGAGGAAATATGAAAGGCTCCCTGTTTTTCTTGATATCCATAAGAGAGTGCCTTGAGTTCCCAATATTAACAAAAGCCCCGCCCATGCTGGGAACAAGTTTCGTCACGACTCCTAGATAAACACTATCACATTGTACATTGCTTTTAACTGGTTCCAGCAGCAACTCGACTAATTCCCCATCTTCCAGTACTGCAATCCTTTGCATTGTACATATCGAAGAATTAATTAATATAACAGTAGAAACAGAAACCTTAGCTGGGGCCAAGACTTTCTGTTCCTCTGACAACTTCTCAGTTACTCCAAGAAGCTGATTTTGAGTCTCCAACTGTGAAGTATCACCTTGTCTATTATCACTAATTTTAGGCTCATCAAACTCCTGACTGTTGGAAACATGAGTAAGGAGAGTCCCAAGGAGCCACGGTTCCTCAACAGGCTGGTCTCTTTCAGAGAAAGTTGCATCTGACTTATAGGCCTTATGGGTGAGACTAATTGTATCTTCATCATCAGAGGAGAAATAATTGTTGACTGCAAGATCCTTGAAGGATGACTCTACGTGAAGCATATCAGTCTCAAGGCATTTCACAGCTTCATCTTCATCTGTCAAGCCACTGGAAACATTTGAGTGTTCAGAAGCATATTATGGTTAGCTATTGAGAAGACAAATATATCAAGAAAGAGTTATCACCTCTGGCTGGAGGGCCTTCTAAAGCTTCATTTGGCTGGAAAGTCTCCTCTATCCACGAATCCCATGCATGGGTTGAGGACCTACTTTTAGTCCCAAATTTCATCCATGAATCCCTTACCATGATTTTCCTCTCATGGTCATGCGTAGGTACTAAAAGGGAAAATTCTGGTCCAGGTCGCCACGTGATATCAGAAGGCCATGATTCTTCTTTGATAAAATAGTTGTATTTGAAACTTATCCCAGTAGCAACCTGGGCAACAAAAACGTGGGAGGTCATTGCATATAATTTTCCAGGTCTTCATATTCAACTTCAAAATTCAGAATACCACTATCTTTAGTCCTCTTTATTGCACAGATTAAAAAACCATAGTAAGCCCATAGTACTGGTATTAGATTTGAGTTTCCATCTGAATCTCTCATTTAATCGCATTTTCTTGGTTTATCCATTCATTGGGCCCAGTCTTTCTTCTAAACCTAAATATGAGGGTAATGCTGTATGCAGTGCACAATTCAATCAGCCAGATTGAATCAATAGATGGGTCAACTTTGGTTGTTAATGCTCAAGACAGCATATCGACCACAATAAGCAAAGAAATATCAATTGCTAATGGTAACCATGAAAAGCTCCTACCTTGATTTCAGCCTTCCACAGGTTAGAATCTGAGGTTCGAGACATCGGAATGGCCATCTCCAGGTTCCAGCAGCCTAACTCAACTGGATCACCAGTTACATATAATAGCTGACAATCTGCCAATTCAGCTTCAACAATCCAAAGTATCTCACAGGAGCTCTTAGTTGAAAGAAGTGACTTTCCTGAAAAGTCGAACAGGAAGACTGAATCGGCTAAACATTATCAACAGCTCTTCAGGAAAGAGTTAGAAAACGGGCTCTAATGTCCTCATATAAAAATCCAGTCCGTATACAAGTGATAAGCATGACGAATAACCAGCTGAAAATTCAGGGAAATTCAAATATACCTTTCCTAGTAGACATTACAGGCAATCTGATATGAGAATGGTTAATTCCGACAGCAAGAGCAAGTCTGGACCCATTTTCATGTGGTGGATGAGGACAAAGGTACCTGCTTCAACACTAAACTACATTAATGGCTATGCAGCAAGATTATTATTATTTTAATTCTCTTCTTTTTTTTCTTTTAATTTCCATAAGTCTGTGCAATCTGATTGGATTGCAGCTCAAAAGGGAAAATTCCCGGGTTGGAAAGCAGCCATCTTGATTGCAGGATAAAATTATCATTGGGTTCCAATTCATATGCTTTAGCAAGTGGTTTCGCCATCTGAAAACTCAAGGAAGAGACACAAGACACGAAGCATGATAGAGTTCTAAGTTACTTACGAGGAGAGGAAGCGGTCGAAGCAAGGGACGGGAAGGGGCGGAGGAGAGAGGAGGTGATAGTGTGACCGAGCTTCAGGGACATCCATGGCCTCAGTTAAGCGCGGACAGCGCTTGAGCAGAGAAAAGGCCATGATGGGAAGCGAAGGTTATGGTGATTGTGACGTTTTATCATGCCGTTGCCTCCATTAAGACACAGAGAGAGAGTTGCCACTTTGTGTGAGGATGAAGAGGAGGAGGAACAAGATGGATAGGATCGGTGCTCTCCGCCCGCCATGGCGCCGTTGTGTTTTTGTGCGTTGTGTGAAAATCCGACGTCGTCTTCGTCGGCCCAGGGATGGGCCCACGGGCCTCGGCCCAAATAAAAAGTACAGGGCCGAAAATTACTAGGCCGATTAGGGCCTCACTCACACAGTACGATAAACAATGTGAGAAACCACTGACAGACACAAAACAAGCGGGAACTCACTCGTTCAAAATCGAGCAAAGTTCACTCACCCAGCAGTGAAATGTAGAACCATTTCTGTACAATATCTTACTTGAGAAATATGTGCATGAAACCCCTCCTGATTGTTTCATCTTCAAGATTTCATGGTTCAGCCCTTTAATCCATTTCTTCATGTATTCAATAAATATTCACTGAGAGCTTACCAAGGATTGCCCCAGGTCCCAACTAGTTTTCCAGTTCTCTTTCGCCTCTTTTGGGCTATAAACGAAGACAAAGTTCATCAATCAAGTCACTCCTATTTCCTCTTCTAGTCTCAAGTGATGCCTCGCCCCTTCTGTTCCATTCCATCAAACAGATGAATCTAACAGCATGAAGCTGCATTCCCTTCACCAATTTATACATCATGTTGCACACGATAAATTCACATGATAAGTCAGCTCTTCCAATAGCTTAAGAATAAAGGACAACAGCAGCCCCAGCCTCAGACGCACATGAAAAGGAAAGAACACAGTAAAGCTCCATCCTATATATACACCATCAGAGACTATGACATCTACTCAGCAACCTCTGACACGACATCAGCTAAACCCGATGCATAAATTCGGGTAAGAACCTGTACATCCATGCGAGATAACTATGCTGTACAAAAGAAAAATCTACAGGAACTCCTCACTTAAAACAAAATCTACAGGAACTCTCCTCATTTAAACTTGTGAGCGACTCTCACTTCTTCACCAGAAGCAGGGCGTGTCTTCCTCGGGCATCAGTGGTTTCCTGCACAGTGGGCAGGTGACGTTGCAGTAGTTGAGCCACCGCTCCAAGCACACGTCGTGGAAGACGTGTCCACAGGAAAGGTGATTGATCCCTGAGTGGGGCTTGAACTGGGTCAGGCAGACCGAGCAGTCGTGCTCTCCCTTGTCAAGGCTACAAACTGAATCGAAACGGACAGTGGGTGTCTGGCTCCGGAATTGTTCGATGTATATCTCTGTCGGGCTTGAGTTGAACTCAGAGTAGTCCAGTGGATGAATTACGGCAGATTCAGTTGTTGATGACGGTTGTGATGATGGCGAAGATGACGCAGTGAGCCAGAGCCCAAAGATGTGTACAATTGCTCGGATGAAATTCTTGAAGATGGAGATGGTGAGGGCCGTATTTACCAAGATAATGCATAGCATTCCTTCGGATGGGGCGGGAAGACTTGAGAGACCCATTTTGACAGAGGATGAGAAGCTTTGGGGGGTATTATGTACGCTGAATCTATTCCACTTTCACGACCTTTAAGTCAAACGCTCACTCCAAATTGAGGATTTCCCAGCCAAATTGAAGAATCTGAATCTAAAGCACAATTAACTGGTAGCAAATTGAAGTGCAACCAAATTACTCTTGACATTACATATGTTAAAGACCTGAAAAGGAAACCAAACGGTGTCAGGAAAAATCACAAAAACAATCAAAAGAATGAAAAACAAAGAAAGCTAAGCCATATGCCTGTATTCTGAATCATGGATGTAAAAAGAGACCATTGACAATAATCATAAAGGCGAAAAAGCAACAGATAAGAAATTAACTAAATCCCAAAATAGCAGCCTTCTTTATCCACTTCATTAACTGTTCTACATCAAAGATACAAAATTATACAATAACATCATCATCCATAACCCGCACAAAGAGGAAAGAAGGAAAGAAAGAGCAAGATTAGCATGAAACCAAACAGACGAGCAGCGATGATGTCAGTGAGAAAACGCCCGAAACCAGGAAAAAAAAAACCCCCGTAGCTTGATTATCATCATACCACCAATAAATAATAAATCGTTCCATCAGGGGAAAAATCAAGATTTAGCACCTCCCTAACCCTCGAGTACGGCCGGGGGGTGGCGGCGCGGGGAACGACTTTAGCCCAAAAAAGAGGAAATCCCAAATCGAAGCAGACAGAAATCCCTATAGTACAAGAGATCAGAGAATCGACGCGGCACAAGCAGACCCCTTTGTTCCATCTTCAGATCACATGTTGAACACTGCCCGAAAGGGCACAAAAAGTCCGA
Organism: Sonneratia caseolaris; assembly: GCA_900006705.1. Taxonomy (NCBI): domain Eukaryota; kingdom Viridiplantae; phylum Streptophyta; class Magnoliopsida; order Myrtales; family Lythraceae; genus Sonneratia; species Sonneratia caseolaris. The sequence continues at coordinate 305,840 of CXYZ01006865.1, forward strand.
TGAAACCGGGAAAAAAGAGGGCAAGAAACCAAGCAAGCGCCTTGGAAATGCGAGAGAACTTACCCATAAAAACTTCGACCTTTCCCGTCAAAAACAGCGTGCGATGAAGAAACAGTACTCTGGGAGAAACGGAGATGAGAGCAGGAGAACAATACTTATCATTTCTGGCCTGTTGAGCTATGATGCTGGGGGAGGAGCAAGGTGAATGGCCCCAGCAGCCGGTATATATAGCAAGGAAGAGGAGTGCCGTAGGGGGCCATCGCCGAAAACGATAAATCCATGGTTAACCTTTAACTCTTGACCTGGGTTAGGGTCTCCCCATCTTCCGGGCTAATTTTAGGCCACCCTAACCCTAGTTACTTTGCCACACTGTCCCCCTATTGGTGGCCTAATCGTTAAAAGGGAAATTGAAAAAAAAAACACTTTTCTTTTTCGTTTTTCCTTCAAATATATAGGTGAAATCCCCCAGCTTGGACTCAGAAGAAATACGGGTCCGTGGACGTGTTAACATGTTAGATCCGTCCGATATTTCGTGTAGAGTTTCAAATGGTGCCAAACACGATGAGACTATGCTTGTCAGTTTCAAAAGAAATGATCAATTGTAATCATGTCAATCATTATTTAATTCTTCCCATAAAATTTAATAATATAAAAATTAACTTGTGCTATTAATATATATATATATAAGTTAATCAAATAATATCATTTTTTGGAAGAGTGAGAAACTCTGCCATACTATATTGTAAAGGAGGAGTTTTTGGGTCAAGGTGCTATCATTCATCGGATCAAGCATCATTCTCACACGTCATCATATTTTTTTAATTATACATAAAATTTATAAAATTAAAATAAAATTAAATAATAAATAATAAAAATATAATTTTATCATCAAAATTAAATATATAATTTTTTTAATTGTTAAATTAATAATATTATTATTATACCAAAATTCCTTCCATCCTATTTTTTAGTTTAAAAAATGTGGCTTCATCTCTCACCTAATAGTAAAATTTTCCATTAATGTCATGTGGGATTCTCTCATAACATAAAATTTTAAATGGGTAGAATAGCAATGTTATAAATACATCAAATCACTCATTTTTCTTTTCTTTTTTCTTTTTTTTTTTTGCCGTCACCTTGAAGAAAATTAAGGCCCCCCACTTCACTCGAGGGAAGTACAAGGGATCTTTGCTCTGAGAATAATACATACTGCGCCTGATAAAAATTTCCCAGAACCTCCGAAAAGCAGAATGCTTCATTCGCACCGTCCCGACCGGACAGTCCCTTGCAAATCTCACAATACCCCTTGCTAGTGGGAGCGAGCGTCCCTTGGCAAGGGAATAAGGGCAGGACAAAAGTCCTCCCGCCCCGATTATTATTCGACACATATGCGGTTTGCACACACGCACAATATTACTGCTTGAATAATCTGAACTAATCAAAATTTAAATTATATTAGTATGTTAATGAGATGATAATATCATTCTATTAGATAATAAAATAATAAAAATATGTCGATATTTAATAAGATTAACGTGCCAGAACAGTGTGTACTCGGCCAGTCGTGCATGCAGGTGTCAATGAAATAAAAGAGATTCGAATTAATAACATCACCATTAATTTAATAAATAAGATATTATAAATTTAATTATTATTATAAAATTTTATATATTTTTTAATTTTAATTTTGATATTTTATTTGAAATTTATAAAAAAACATTAATGATTATTATATTATTATCTAATAAAATCACCGATTTAGTAACCCACTGTGAACGGAAAACAGGGAATAATGTGTCAGTGACGTGAAGACAAATAGGGTGGACAAATGATTGAGTGCAAGGCGCTCTGGTCGAAGCTCTAGCTATAAAGTCTCAGAACCCTATTAATGGCCAACTTGCATAAGAGTGCGGGTCCCACGGCCACAAATTTCTATACATATATATATGTATGTATGTATACTCGGTACAATTTGACAGGTGGCGTCCTGCTGGGGGAGCTCAGGGTGTGTCCCGGATAGACACCGTCACATGAGGCTGGCTGGTCCCTCTCTCTGTCAACGTGTCAGTTTCCCCACAGCCACTTGTCGAGCTATCAAGCCATCTAATCTTAGCTGCTTCTACAGATCGCACCACCTGTCTATATCTATCCACATCATATGTGTACAACAACTACGTACACACGAAAAATGTTGTTCTGTACACGGATATAACTAACGCACACACGGGGTGCGTACGGAGTTGAAGGGTGCATTGATATTACTGTTGGTTTTTGCTGATTGTCGAAATGAATTATCGCATGTGAAGTTGGACCTTTCTTTTTTTTTTTTTCAATGCGGAAGCTACGTCGGATCTCGGTTTGGAAGCCTGTGTTCATTGGGGTATTGTTTTGTTTTTGCATTTTTTTTGTCTTCTCAGCACCAATTATTCCACCCCCACTAGGGGTGGTGAAATTGGCAAATGGCTCGACAAATTAAACAGTCCCGTCATGTCCTTCGAGTGAAATGAACAGTGACCCAAAAAATGCCAAAAGACAAAAAAAAGAGTGTCTGTCTTTTTGTTTTTTTTTTCCAGTGTGAAAGGTTTTTTCTCTTTTCAATTTTTTGGGGCTAATTGGAAGTATTAGATTAGGTACAGCGCAATATCAAAGATGTGTACGATGATGTTTTGATGTTCTTTCTGGTGAAATAAAATCATAAATTTGAGTTGTGTAAATAAAAAAAATTATATTTAAAAAATTTTATCACAGTTATATAAGTTATCCGATTTGAACTAAATTAATTAGGGTATAGTGAGATTGAGAAATCAATTGGATTATAAAAAAAAAATTGATGTGCACGTTGACAGCGGGCATTATCCCTCCCGTTCTCACTACCCAATAATCACAATATTAACGAATCTTAACCTATACTCGGATCGGGCTGGCACCCTCTATCGTAAAGGTCTCTCTTGTATAAATTTTCACCATTAATAAAAACTTAACCATAATAATCAGACAGGAACCCTAAGTTTTAAATTCTCTCTTTCTCTCTACTTGGATGAATAATCTGAGTTCCAACGGTTAGATTCGTGGCTGCAACATCGACACAATATATGTAATATGGAAAAATATATGTATATACATATATGTACATAGATTCGGATCCTGATATGTATATATAGAGAGAGAGAGAGAGGACAACGTACGTCGAATACGACGGTATTTCAGTAGACAGAGAGAGTAAACGCTATCTACAATAATAACAGCGCGCAATGGGATATATTCAGACAAAGTAAGAGTCTGAAGGAGTGCAGGTGGAAAGAAGAAGAGAAGAAGAGATGAAGAGCACGTGGACATAATAAGGTCGAAAGCGGAGGTCGAGACGCTCGCTGAAATATCAACCAGTGGATCGGATGGATCACTGAATTGGGGAGCAATTGTGGTGGTAGTCCGATGTCTCTCAAGAGCTTTAGATATTCGGGTCGTGATTGAGAGAGCCTTTTGGCTCAACTCAAATCTGGGTCAGTCAAGAGGAAAAGGCGCGAGACAGATGCGAGCTGCTCGGAGTGAATCTACTGCACCGTGCCATCGAAGTCCCCTGATCGTGCATGTTGTCGATGTCTCGATCGAGCACGTGATGACGCAGTGCGACGGGAAATCTAGATGGAAAGCTCGCTGTGGGGGACGGGAATCTCAAACGAGTTTGTTGTTTTCGCGGTTGCCATATGAAGACACCGTGAGAGAGTTGCGACAGAAAACGACGACAGGCAAACAGAGACGGACAGGGCTCGGTGAACCGGAGGTGGGGCGGAGGAAGAGTCAAGGATTCACGTGAGAAGCCATCTCCCGCTGCCGACGTGGCAACTATCCGTTGGTAAATCGACCCCATCGCCCACCGCCCCACCTTCTCCCCTTCGCGTGGATGGAGAGGAGCCTTCCCTTCTCTCTTCCCTTCCGTCGTCCGCTGGCTTACCCTCTCTGTCTGCACTTATGCAGGGCAGAAAAATGTTTTTTGATATTAATATTATTTGACTGATTAATAATTAAATAATATATTATATAATATAAAGTTCATCTTTAAAACTATATACTAACTCTTAAAAATTTTAAATCTTAAATAAGAAATTTCATCAAAATTTTTCTTTGTTTATCAAACTCGCATGTGCACACGTACACATACGAGTTTTAGATTTAAAATATGTGAATAAATAAAATTTATAATTGACAAAACAGTGCAAGTAAAATAAAAAGGAAAAGAAGGAAAAATCGCCTAGCGCAGTAGCACGTGCGCATCCACCGTTATCCGCTTGAATCTGAAACAATTGGTGTTCTCCGCTTAACGTGAGCCCACTTGGATCGTCAAGTTGCAACATTTGCACCGTCAGAACAGATAGTTGGATCAAATCGCAGGAAATCTCACCACCGTGCCGTGGCACCAGTGATCTCGTATCGGCACATTCGATTCGCAGTCAAGATGTCGGGCTAAGGCCACGTGCAGGTGGTTCATTGGATAAACGTGCTGGAATATCCTGCATATCGACCCCAGGACGTCGTCGGTATGTGACCATGCGATCCTGGATGTCGTCATCCTTGTGTAACCAGTAGAGGCGGGCCCGGCCGCAGTCGTCGTCATCCACCATGATAAAGCCCGGCAGTTGCAGATGCCTTCGGTCAGTCAGATGGAAGCCGTGTTTCGATAGAGCATGGGACTACCTTTTGATCGGTGAATAACATATCTTGCAGACTTTGATCTTTTCATGAAACTATGAAGATGTAGGGGAGGATGAGGAAGCATAAAATCACAACAAGAGGCAGAGGGGAAAGATCTTCTGCAAGACAATCAAACGATCTCAACATGTTGTGGATCCTGTTCTGCTTCCCCTGGGCTCGCGTTGTCACTCTCGACCAGAACAGCGACCCCTCCCACACGGTTGTCTGATGCAGCGGCTTCCACATACAGCACTTTCACCAGGTTCCCGAACCGCCGCCTGAAGGTCGGTAAATGGGACAATGAAGCTACGATGCCCCGTAATCTGAAAGGTGACATATAGCATACTCATTGATTACAATGGAAATCTCTTAATTTTGCGAGAAAGAAACTGAATCATCAGACTCGCTGAGATTGAATCGTGCCATCAACAAACAGCTAGCATCCTGCAGTTTGGGACACCCTTACCTCCGTATTATAGCTTGCAGCTGTGCTCTTCTGACGTTATCTTTGGAAGGGAACCCAGTGCTGTCCCAGTCCACGGGTTTCTCATTCGCGTGCTTCATCACTATCCTTCCCAGGCACATCTCTTCGTCATTGCTCAACTCGAGACCCTTGATCTGCTCTTTCATTATCAGTAACGGCCCGATGAACCATTCAAACACTCTGTCCCTCGGGCCATTGATCCTTGTTAGCTCCACATCGTCAGCTACAAACCAATCCAAAAATGGTACTTAGAAGAAGAAACTCTTGTACCCAAGCTCGTTGGATATCCGATAATGTGGATAAGAAGTGACTTACAAATCAGGAGACCCGACAGGTTGAACTTTGCCGAAGCTAGCAGGCACTGTAAAATAGTCCAGGTGGGAAGTTTTATGCCCAGCTTCTTGCAGGTACCTCCCACTATACACTCCTCGATGTCCTCATTATCGATCAAACCTTCACGGAGGAGAATCCTACCATTTATCTCACACGATTTGAACAACCAATCCCATACCTACAATGATGAAATTTTCGTCAGCATGGCACTAGAGTAGAAAGTTATGTCGAAGTTGAAGGTTCGAGAATGTCACCTGCATCGGCTTATACTGTTGGATTTTCCACTTCAGTGTCCTCGACTGTTGAGGTGGAAGTGCAGGATTCGATGAGCCTTCCCTCCGAAGGCCTTTTGGTTCATTTCTGTTGGTAGAATTCACACTTTCCTTTCCGGCCCTAGGCTTTGTGTTTCTACGGTAGTCAGGCCTAGCTGTCACGGGCTTGTCTCAAAATTCGCATTCAGATTGACAAAACAGAGAAAAATCCAAGGGAAGGAAAAAAATAACAAACCTCGGCAAGCATGATCCTTCTCTCAAGTAGAGCATGTCATTGGCATACTCATCAAACAATGAGACAATTGCAATGGTATAAGCCAATCCCATCTGAAATGAATCCTCCTATAAAATCAATTTAGTTTTGTTTCAGGTAATGAATCGACTACACCGAACCTCAGCACACTCTTAAGCAGATTTTCCAGCACCTGGTGGGCAACCACTCCACTGTAAAGCCCGAGGAAGAAGCTGGAAATGAAAGAAGCTAGCACAGCTCCGACCACGGCCAGAGGCCAGAGAATGATTGCGAGACCTGCAAATGGGACACAAACCGTCTCCAAGAATGGCCCCTCTCTCCCAATCAAGTCTTCGAGCAGCCTCTTCCATCCTCTGAACAGCATGTACGGGCTCTTCCAGAGGGCTATGAGTGAAATAGGAATAACGTCCACTATAACACCAAGTAAGCTCGCCAACAGACAACCCGGTAACTTCGATAACCTGCAGAGAAGCAACCGAAACATAACTTGTTTGGGGTTATGAAAGAGTTCTGTCCAAAATACAAGAAAGGACTTACTTCACATCCACAGGCTTCTTGTGGGACCCCAACGCCTCTGTCAATTCGTCCATGTAGGAGAAGTAGGAGTGGAAGCAGAAGTCGGTGAAGTCCCGTACCACGGTGCAACTGCCTTTCATAGTCGACCAGCAGCCATCCTGGAATTCACATGGTATTTCTATGATATGAACCATACGGAAGTGAAACTAGCCAGCCTGAGTGTTCCGACATATCCAAGCTTACCGCAAAGCAGTGGTAGAATTTATCGGTCACGTTCTCTCCGACAGCTTCAAAAGTCGCTATGACTGGAGCGAACACCCCGAAACCTGCAGCCCCCAGAAGGCTCCCGAAAATCCCTACGAACGGCCAAAGAATTAGGGGCACTGGCAACAGCAGCAAGAGTAGGATCTTCAGGATCAGTCCAAGTCTCTTGGTCCTGATAAGAGAGAGGGCAACACAAGCAGTGTCACTCCACGCATCAACTAATGTGTGTCTAATTCTTATAACCCCAACACCACCCCCCCCCC